>CM029020.1:111540411-112052106 GCA_016801055.1 Panax notoginseng
ATTAATCATGCACGTTCATTAACTCACTTCTTTTATTGGGTAAGATTAATAGCCTTAGCTTATCATTGTTCAAGTAAGGTTTGTTATAATATTCAATGCCTACTTTCTAGTCCATTTCTAAGTCATGATTTCGATGTATAATGTTGATTCACTTATAATTCATGACTATTTCATATCATATTATTATCGAGCACTTGAAGTGATATTAAACTATATTGATTCAACTAATCCTTAGTTGATGTTCGTTGAACAATAATTTACCGTGAAGCTTATCCAAACCAAACTTCCTTTGGTGTAGACTCATATATTAAAATTGAGATGAACAATCCTATTATAGGGGATTACTTACGCGTAAGCGTTTAGATGGTTGTGCACAATACATTGTACGAAGGACTAATCCCCTTAAGTACGAGAAGTCCCTACAGTTTTACGACTGTTTAGGTTTAAGTTGAAAGAATACTTATAACTTTGGACGTAGTTCGTGGTCTTGTGACCCTCAGATACATATATTTCAAATTCTACTTCTGATTATCATTGATAGAGAATATTATTCAATTTTATTTGAGCCTATTCATTTGGCAATTGTTATTATATTTTTATTCATTGTCACTTCAAGTGAGCATTTGTTTGCTCACTCTTGCTTATATAACCTGATGAGTGAGTTTTATACCTACTCATTGGTAGTCGTTATAGCTTGATTATCGTTGTTTTTAGGTAATTTACCTTTCATTTTTATTAGGTTTGTACTCTTATGTGTAGGTAACGAAATAGGTGCGAAAGTGGCGAAAAAGGACGGATCCTAGCAATTAATGGATGTTATTATTATGGGCGTAGCTTAATATTCATATTATTAAGGCCCATCTATTCAGCAACAAAGAGTCCATGCAAAAGGTTTTCATGCATTCCTAATTTGCTAAAAGGAGCAGCCCACGTTTCACCCATTCATGAAATTAGTAGGTCAAATGCAAAATAGAAGACATGGAGTGAGACGAACATGCAAAGGAATGAGCCGGCTGGACAGTGCACTATCCCGCTGGGGCGGGTGTTTATTGAAGAGGTTCCCCGCTGGGGCGAGGAGGTAGCAACAACATCACTTTTCCTTGTTTGATTTGGATGCGGATGCAAATAAAAGGCATATAGGTTGCTAGCTTGAGGATATAAAAGGAGATATACTTGACACGACACACGTGGAGGCATGCCAGTTGCTGATTCTTTTCTTATTTCTACTCGAATGTGATAAGAAGGAGGATTCGTGGGCTGTTACTAGATGATACGTTAAGGGCTTAATTAAGCATATATATATATATATATATATATATATATATTATAATAGGTGATCGACTTCATACAAAAGAAGAAGCCATGCAAGCAGTTGGTTGCTTTCCTTTTTCAATTGGGATTGTGGTGCAACAAAATAATTAAGGCTGCGTATATATTAAAAGGACAGAACAATGAAGCACGAAGTGGAGCAACTGCTGAAAGTAGTACGCATGCGACGCCCCCAAATTCGAGTTACCTGACCCCCAATTTTGGTGTTCACGATCCACAATATAATACCATCTAACTACCCATTCATATAGAAATAGTAATATATATCACATTAACATATGTTGTTAATACATTAGTCTCAGGTCCCGCTAACCTTAACATTACAAACATACCCTTTAGATATACAAAAAAGGTTTACAAAACAACATAACAAATATGCTAATCATAACTAATTTATCACGATGCCTTTTCTTTTATTCTTCACTGCACCTTCTGCCACTTCGTTCGTAGCTGAAAAGTTTTATATACAGCAAGGGTGAGTAACAAGTTTGCCCTACAAGTTAAGACATACAATGAATGTATAAAAATCAAGAATAATAGACTATCTATTTCGATAGAATGACACAAAAGTTCGGGGAACTTTGAAATAGCTGAACAATTTATTCTTCTCTATCCAATCTTCTCACAACCTATGCAATACAATAGTTTTATAATGAAAGGGTACAACGCTTTCAAAGTTTCTACGTTATTCGATTGAATAATGATTTAGAAAAATTCTCCAAAGTTTTAGATGAATGATCTTAAATGATCTTGAAATTTATCTTCTCGAGTAACTATCAAAAATTTACTTTGATATACCAAAAATATTCTCTTTATATAAAAGGTTGTTCTTCTCAGTCTCATAATCATGATTTGATTTAACAACAAAATTCAATGATTTAAATATCTAATTACTTCTTTCCTCTTATCTTCTCAAACCTATCAAGTTTTCTTTTTCGATCCAGCCGATACAACTGGCATTGATCTATCAATAATAATTAAATTCTCTTCTCTTCTTTTCTCGAATCTATCAAGTTCTAACAAATGTTCGTTTAGCCAGAATAATTAGCTAAGACATTTCTCAACATAATTCGACAATAAACAGGAATTATCTGTACTGTCAATACTAGCTTCTACAGATATGAATATCCAACAACAGTAATTCTACGAATATGTATTTTCTGAATCAATAATTCAATTTGAATTATTAAACATGCACTAACTGTGAATAATCAACAATAAATTCTTGGACGTAGTATAATTAGCAATAATTAACCACTATAATATTTAAACAATATTAACTCAAGGTTGAGTTAGGAAACTTGCCTCTTCCGCTGTTTACAGCTATACAATATACTTATTTGCGCTTGAAAGACCTATAACCAATAATATCAGTCTCACAATTAGCACAATATTTTATAACACGTAACACTATAATTTACAGTCAATCTGTCTCCTAGGCACATTACCACATAGCCACATTAGTGTTAATAACCTATATAAACACTTAACAAGTTTAACTAGTTAGGTCTGGTTGGACTTCGGTCGATTCTTGGTGTTCTGGTCACCTTATCTGACAATTAATACATTGATTGTTAATTTAATTTGGTTTCTAAGCTTCAATATTAATTTAGATAAGTCAATTATCATTAATAATATTTTTCGGAAGCTTTTAATAATATTTAAACAATTATTATAATTTATAATAATTTTTCAAACACTTAAATCATTTTCAAATAAATTAATTATCAAATAATCTTATCATCATTGATATTTAATAATATAAAAATATTAATGTTATACTTGTCAAAATATTAAAGTTATTGTTAATAACTTAAAATATTTTTAAATCATCAATATTCTAATTAAATGATTTTTAAATTAATTAAAAATTATTTTTAAATCGCCATCATTAATATTTAAATATTAATGAAATTATCATTCAAATATTAAAAGTCATTAATTAAAACTTAAAAATATTTTTAAATCATTCATCTCATTTTTAAATGATTTTTAAATCAATAAAATTATTTTTAATTCATTTATTTAATATAATAATTAAATAATCTAATATCATTAATATTAATTTATTAATGAGAATTCTCCAAAAATATTAAAAATTATATTTTATAATTCCAAATATTTTTTAACACTTTATTCTTATTTAAATGATTTTTAAATTAATAAAATCATTTTTAACTTTTTTATTTTATTTATTAATTAAATAAATCTAATATCATTAATATTAATTTATTAATAAAAATTCTCTAAAAATTTTAAAAGTTACATTCTATAACTCAAAATATTTTTAAATACATTATTCTTATTTAAAATATTTTTTCATAATATTAAATTATTTTTCTCTAATTTATTTAATACACTAATTAAATAAATTAAATACCTTTAATATTTAAATAATTATAAATATTAAAGAAAAATATTCCAATTGGTCAAAAATTATTTTTCATAATTTAAATTAATTTTTAAAACCATTTTTATTAATTTTTATATTTTATTTCTATTTTTAAATAATTTTCAGAAAATCAGAAAATAAAAACTAATTAAACCGTCGCTATAGGCCTTTAGCGACACAAAGCGTCGCTGTTGGTGTTCTTGAGCTCAAGAACACTGACAACTTCGTTATCAACCTGCCTTGTTTAACCACTTGTAATTCGTAGAATAAATATGTTCTGGGCTATGTCAAGCATTGATCTTGTAGTAAGTATATAGTACTACAGCTATAAATTCTTATTGCGACGCCCCCAAAATAGGTTCATTTCACACAACCTATTCTGAGTCGCCAAATACATGGTACAGAAATAACTACAACTTTATTAATACAATTGTCGTGCAAAATACGACAACACTTAAACTGTGAGTTTAAATAAAAATATTGTCATCTAGACAATATTCAAACTCAAATAAGTCCTCATTACATTTATTAATACACTATTTTACAGAATAATGAGGACTACTAGAATCACTTCTAGAACCATCATTCCACACCCCGACTAGTACTCGCTACATTCACGCCTCTTGAGAAGAAAAATGGAACAACAAGAAAAAGATTGAGCTCAACTAGCCCAGTAAAGAACATTATGACTAAGATAATATATAATAAATTATCGTTAGTCCTCAACAGGGAAAAATATAATAGAATACAATAGACAACAAGTTTTAAATCAATATTCGCAGCGGAAATAATAATTCATTAGAAGAGTTAAGTAGAGAATGAAATCTACTATCTTCTATATATGAATTTAAAAGCTCATCGTCAACATTTTATCCATGTAACATCAATCAATATATATCTGGAATCAAATATTCATCTTTGCACTACATGCCAAAGATATTCATCAGTTGGTCATGTTCATCTAAACACATGTTCATCTTTGCACTACGGGCCAAAGATATTCATCAAAAATCATTCATCTTTGTACTACTGGCCAAAGATATTCAGTTATATCATCATTTAGGACTGAGGATGATGAAAAATATTTTAAAAAAAATGAATCCAGTGAAATAAAAGAACAAATATTAAGGATTCGTACTTTAAATAACCCGAGTTTAAAAATACTTCATAAATAATCATAGTGGAGTAAAATTCAAGAATGATCAAAACATGAATACAATCAAAGCTAGTATCCATAATAGATATCTTGGACACAGAAAAGAAAATTTAATTTTTCTGTGAATAGTGTCGTATTCATGAACAGTGTCGTATACGTGAATAGTGTCATATACGTGAATAGTAACTCCGACACTAAAATATAGAAATTTCACAAAAAAATCATCATGCTTTGTGAATAGTACTCATGAATAGTAACTCGTGAATAGTAACTCATAAATAGTAACTCGTGAATAGTAACTCATGAATAGTAACCCCGACATGAAAATATTCTAAATTTGATAAAAATTTTCAACCAATATTTTGGCATAATGATATTGAAGAAATAATATCATGTTAGAAGAAAATAACCTCCCTTACCTCAAAAGGATAGTACTTCTAGTTGGAATATCAGATATAGTGCTGAAGGAACTTGCACCGTATAGCAACACTCAAAGTATAAAAATACTCACAAAATACGCTCGATATATAGAGAGAGAAAGAGAGAAAAATCTGTAGTTTCTGGTGTGATTTTCAATTCTAACCTAAGCACCCTATTTTTAGGAAAATACTTAGAACACCGAAGCAGAAAATTTAATATAATATTAATATATATACGTATATATATATATATATATATATATATATATATATATATCAAAATTTCCTACGCACTCCTTTGCCAACTGAATTCAGCCCCTGTCACATGTTAATGATGTCCACAAAATGTAAAAAACATTTTTCTAAATTAAAATAATTAAAACTTCCAAAAATCAATTATTCCGAAATTTTGAAACTTTAATAATTCATAATAAATAGCCCTTTTATCATAAAATTCGAATCGCGCAATTTTTTATAGGAAATTTAATTCTCTACAACTTTGCGGAAGAAAGTTTTTCTAAATTCTAAACAAAAATTGACTGAAATTCACAAACGGACGATTTTACAGGCTATAATCAAATTTCAGTCAAGAAATGGGTCCACCAGCATGTTTAACATGTTTTAAATATTTATTGTAACAAAAATACTATTTCTCCTCATATACTCATATATACCACATTAATTATAAAAATATCACCATTATTATATTATTAAAATATAATAATAAATTATTTTATCAGAAAAGATAAAATATCAATTTTCAACAATTGTCACTTTAAAAATTTTCTCCATCTATATCCACATAAAATTAATATTTTTCTCATCATATAAATCAATAATTAATTATTCACAAATAATATTACAGAATCACAGTACTGGCAACCAGGCCGTTCTCAAGAAAGAGGGGGCTTTCCAATAAGGATCTCTCCTTACTGGCGCGCAATTTGGTGACCAAACCTCTCCTTAGACAGAACTTTCTAGACATTGCCAATAATGTTATCTACTAATATTATTTAGATAATATGAATTATTGTTTCAATAATGGAAAATACTGTGTAGAGACAATTATTGAAACAACAGTAATATAAAATATCAATGTAGCAATTATTGAATCAATAAAATAAAATATTAAAACAGTAATTACTGTAACCATTATTGAGTAGTGCCTTCTTACGTAAGAATCAATAATTAGTGCAATACCGTGTGCTACTCTGCAACAACGCGTATTACTATTTTTTAACCACCGGGTATTCCAACAGTATTAACGGTAATAACTACGCCGTTATTTATAAACAACTTATACTTGTCGTTTTCTTCATCCAATCGCTTTCCGTTATGGGGCCCACAAAAAGCTGCGCCGTTGTACGAATATTCCCCGACAGCAAGAATATTCCACCACCAAACGAATATTCCTCGACAATAATGAATATTTTATAACCACTTGCTTATTTAAAAATATTTGCGCATTTTACCCATAACTAACCACATTAATCAAATAAACCCTTACTATTTCAAAATAATAAATAAAGGAAATTCTATTTTATTAAAAAAAATAAAAATTCAGGGTTTTACAACCTCTCGTCCTTGTGAAATTTCGTCCTCGAAATTGACGTACATACCTGATATTTCGAAAAGGTGAGGATACCTCGCTTTCATTTCTGTTTCCAACTCCCAGGTCATTTCTTCAATAGCATGGTTCCTCCACAAAACCTTAACTTGCGGTATGACCTTTGTGCGTAGGACATGCTCCTTCCTATCCAAGATCTTGACAGGTACCTCCTCGTACGTTAAGTCTTCGGCTATTTTGTCTGGTTCTAACTCAATAACGTAGTTTAGGTCGTCCACATAATTTCGTAACTTCGATACGTGAAAAAATTTATGAACACGCGACATACTTAGCGTTAAGGCGAGTCTATAGGCCACAGTTCCTACTCGATCGAGGATTTCAAATAAATCTAAGGCTTGAGCATTCTTCTCTTCATTGACTCTTACTTCTAGAATAACACATTCTTGTACCTTCTTCTTTATATTCATCAGCTTCAGTGTGTAGCTTGAGCGGTTTTAACTTTATCAATTAAAGTCGATTCTACTCGTATATTTAACATCATAACGTGGGTATTTGGAGCCTTTAACTCTATCTCCATCCTTTGAAAGTTATACAAAATAGGTCTTTGTGTTCGACAATATCGTACTCGTACTCACATACAATCTTCTACCCAACGCGTCAGCTACCACGTTCACTTTTTCTAGGATGATATTGGATGGTATAGTCGTAATCTTTCAACAGCTCGAGCTAATGTCGTTGTCGCATGTTGAGTTCTTGGAAGCTCTTCTCACATTCCTCGCTTGATTTGAAGTTTGTATCTTTTCGAGTCACCTGAGTTAATAGAGTATCGATTCGAGAAAATCATTTCACGAATCTCCGATAGTAACCAACTAAGCCTAGAAAGCTACGTATTTTGATTATTGACTTAAGTTGCTCTCAACTGTGACTCATATCCCAATCTTGGATAGCACGTCACAATAACACCTATTGTTTTACCACAAAACAAATATTGCGTCCCCTACAAAGATTCTAGCTTTGGTGCATTCTACAAAGGAAGTTACTAGATAGAGGCTTGAGTACCAACTCTTATAGTTGGGTTTTTAACTCCTGAAGTTCAATAGGAGCCATTCGATAAGAGATTTTAGAAATGGGTTTTGTACCGGGTTCAAAGTCGATACAAAATTTAATATCACGCTCTGGGGTAGGCCAAGAAGTTCTTCAGGAAATACGTCAAAAAATTTACTAACAACAGAAATATCATTCAAATCTGACGTATTTTTGTTCAAGTGCATAACATGGGCTAAGAAAATTTGACATCTGTTTTTCAATAAACGAATGACTTTATGGCATGATATGAAAGTGTTTGAATTCAATGATTTGGTTTCTTGATTTCGAATAACATGTTGGTTAAGAATATGAAAACTAATAACCTTACAAAAATAATCAATTTTGGCATGATGAGTAGTTAACCAATCAATCCCTAAAATCACATCAAATGCAAGTATTTTCAACGAAATAAGATCGGCAAGTAATGTGATGGTTTTAACATGAATCAAGCAAGATTTATAAACAGTAGATGTAACGAAAGTTTCTCCTAACGAAGTCTCAACAGATAAGGTCTAATTTCTCCAGAGTCAAGTTTGAACGTACAAGTAGGAGAGATAAAAGAATGGGTAGAACCGGTATCCAATAAGGTATAAACTTCGCAAGAATTTATAATTAACTAACCCGTGCTAACTTCGTTCGGGTTCCTCGCATTCTGACCAATCATGACAAACGCTCTTCCAAGAACCGTTGACTTTGACTTTTCTGGGACAGCCTTTTGAGCCACCGTCCTCGCTGGACTTGGTTTCGCTACAATACAATCTCGAGCGATATGTCCTTCCTTTCTGTAATTATAACATACATTGGAAGGCTGTGAACAGTTTGGACTTATATGTCCCTCCTCTCCGCATTTGTAGCATCTAACTGACGGTCGTTCTCCTGCCCTAGAATTTGTTGCTGGTGCTGCTGCCGACATCTTCCCGTCATCGTTAAATCTTCTCTTCTTGAAATTTCCACTTGAGTTATTTCTTCTATTATCTTGGCCATGATTACCACCGAAGTGGTTACCATTTCTGGCACGATAATTTCCTCCACGATGGTTATCCTTGTTCTGATGATCGTTGCCATCGGTACGATTATCATCGAGTTGTAAGTCGTTATTGTTCGATTAGCTGACTCATTATCGCGCTCCAATAACTGAGCTCTATTCACAACATCTGAATATAGAGAAAATTTATGAGAAATGAGATATTGACGTATGTCGGGTTTCAAACCTCTCAAAAACATCCGCGTCATACGTTCCTCATTCTCCACCAAATGAGGTACAAACCTGGATAACTCTACGAACTTCGCCTCGTACTGGGACACCGTCATGTTGTTCTGTTCTAGTCTAATAAACTATACCTCCTTCATATGGCGAATACTTTTAGGAAAGTATTTTTCGTTGAAAAGCTTCTGAAACGTTTCCCAAGACATGCTGAGTGCGACAGGCTGGGTCCGTTTCACAGACTCCCACCAGTAGTCTACCTCGCCACGGAACATAGAGGTGGCGAATGGAACCTTCTGTTCCTCCGTGCATCCCACTACATTGAATATCTTGGTAATTTTCTTAACCCACGTTTCCGCCTTGATCGGATCCGGCTTTCCCTGAAATTTTGGTGGTCCTAACTCCTTGAACTGCTTGGCCGTGAGAAGCCGCGCGTTGCTATCATTTCCACCCGTATTTTGTACACGAGTCTCCCTCGACTGGTTTTGCATGAACTGCAAAAAGCTCATAAACATCCCATCGTTCATCGTCTACTCAGTGTTGTTGTTTATAGGATGAATATTGCCTTCCTGTTGCACGTTCTCCTGGGTGGTGATTAAAGGTGTCTCCACGGTGTCATTTACTCCACTGTTAATATTCTTAGTTGCCATTCTTAAATACTACCATAAAACAAGGGTTAATTAAACAAATTAACAAATCACATAATACCCCTAAATTATGACCGATTAACAAATAAGCTTAGGTAGGACACACTAGCGAAGGATTACTCGTCTATCCCCTCCTAGTTCTATTCTTCGATCTCCGCCAGAGATCATATCCCTATGCTCTGATACCAACTGTGACGTCCCCAAAATAGGTCCATTCCACCCAACCTATTCTGAGTCGCCAAATACATGGTACAGAAACAACTACAACTTTATTAATACAATTGTCGTGCAAAATACGACAACACTTAAACTGTGAGTTTAAATACAAATATTGTCATCTAGACAATATCCACACTCAAATAAGTCCTCATTACAATTATTAATACACTATTTTATAAAATAGTGAGGACTACTAGAACCACTTCTAGAACCATCATTCCACACCCCGACTAGTACTCGCTATAGTCTCGCCTCCTGAGAAGAAAAATGGAACAACAAGGAAAAGGGTGAGCTCAACTAGCCCAGTAAAGAACATTATGACTAAGATAATATAGAACAAATTATCGTTAGTCCTCAATAGGGAAAAATATAATAGAATACAATAGACAACAAGTTTTAAATCAACAGTCGCAGCGGAAATAATAATTCATTAGAAGAGTTAAGTAGAGAATAAAATCTACTATCTTCTATATATGAATTTAAAAGCTCATCGTCAACATTTTATCCCTGTAACATCAATCAATATATATCTAAAATCAAATATTCATCTTTCCACTACATGCCAAAGATATTCATCAGTTGGTCATGTTCATCTAAACACCTGTTCATCTTTGCACTACGGGCCAAAGATATTCATCAGAAATCATTCATCTTTGTACTACAGGCCAAAGATATTCAGTTATATCATCATTTAGGACTGAGGATGATGAAAAATATTTTAAAGAAAACGAATCCAGTGAAATAAAAGAACAAATATTAAGGATTCGTACTTTAAATAACCCGAGTTCAAAAATACTTCATAAATAATCATAGTGGAGTAAAATTCAAGAATGATCAAAATATGGATACAATCAAAGCTAGTATCCATAATAGATATGTTGGACATAGAAAAGAAAATTTATTTTTTTTTGTGAATAGTGTCGTATACATGAATAGTGCCGTATACGTGAATAGTAACTCCGACACTAAAAGATAGAAATTTTACAAAAAAATCATCATGTTTCGTGAATAGTACTCGTGAATAGTAACTCATGAATAGTAACTCGTGAATAGTAACTCATGAATATTAACTCATGAATAGTAACCCCGACATGAAAAAGATTTAAATTTGATAAAAATTTCTAACCAATATTTCGGCATAATGATATTGAAGAAATAATATCATTTTAGAAGAAAATAACCTCCCTTACCTCAAAAGGATAGTACTTCTGGTTCGAATATCAGATATAGTGCTGAAGAAACTTGCACCGTATAGCAACACTCAAAGTATAAAAATACTCACAAAATACGCTAGATATATAGAGAGAGAAAGATAGAGAAATCTGTAGTTTCTTATGTAATTTTCAATTCTAACCTAAGCACCCTATTTATAGGAAAATGCTTAGAACATCGAAGTAAAAAATTTAATATAATATTAATATATATATATCAAAATTTCCTACGCACTCCTTTGCCAATTGAATTCAGCCCCTATCACATGTTAATGATGCCCACAAAATGTAAAAACCGTTTTTCTTAATTAAAACTTCTAAAAATCAATTATTCCGGAATTTCGAAACTTCAATAATTCATAATAAATAGCCCTTTTATCAGAAAATTTGAATTTAACAACTTTTTATAGGAAATTTAATTCTCTACAACTTTGCAGAAGAAAGTTTTTCCAAATTCTAAACAAAAATTGACCGAAATCCACAAACGGACGATTTTACAGGCTATAATTAAATTTCAGTCAAGAAATGGGTCCACCAACATGTTTAACATGTTTTAAACATTTATTGCAACAAAAATATTCTTCCTCCTCATATACCCATATATACCACATTAATTATAAAAATATCACCATTATTATATTATTAAAATATAATAATAAATTATTTTATCAGAAAAGATAAAATATCAATTTTCAACAATTGTCACTTTAAATTTTTTTTTCATCTATATTCACATAAAATTAATATTTTTCTCATCACATAAATCAATAATTAATTATTCACAAATAATATTACAGAATCACAGTACTGGCAACCAGGCCGTTCCCAAGAAAGAGGGGGCTTTCCAATATGGATCTCTCCTTACTGGCGCGCAATTAGGTGACCAAACCTCTCCTTAGACAGAACTTTCTAGACATTGCCAATAATGTTATCTAATAATATTATTCAGATAATATGAATTATTACTTCGATAATGAAAAATACTGTGTAGTGACAATTATTGAAACAACAGTAATATAAAATATCAACGTAGCAATTATTGAATCAATAAAATAAAATATTAAACAGTAATTACTGTAACCATTATTGAGTAGTGCCTTCTTACGTAAGAATCAATAATTGGTGCAATATCGTGTGCTACTGTGCAACAACGCGTATTACTATTTTTTAACTACCGGGTATTCCAACAGTATTAACGGTAACAACTACGTCGTTATTTATAAACAACTTATACTTGTCATTTTCTTCATCCAAACGTTTTCCGTTATGGGGCCCACAAAAAGCTGCGCCGTCGTACGAATATTCCCCGACAACAAGAATATTCCACGACCAAACGAATATTCCCCGACAATAATGAATATTTTATAACCACTTACTTATTTAAAAATATTTGCGCATTTTACCCATAACTAACCACATTAATCAAATAAACCCTTACTATTTCAAAATAATAAATAAAGAAAATTCTATTTTATTAAAAAAAATCGGGGTCTTACACTTACCTCGGTCAAATAACAACACAACAAAGCGATTTAGACTCTCAAACATATTGTCAGACCATACCTGGGTTTCCCCATAAACCCAGAACTTTGACTGGTCACTTTCATGCTCAATTAAGTTTATGTTCCAGTCATTGTATGGGTGTTATGAAGGTTCAGAATTATAGTACGCATGTCAAGGAACAATTATATACTAAGATCCCAGTCCAACTACAACATAATCACAATATATCGCTTGGTCAAACTCTGAAAGAAAGGGTGTTCATAGAGTTTCTGGGAATTCCCATAAATGCTAAGTCAGGCTCGGATGGCTACTTTGACCTTATATTACATTCAATCTGTTGATTATTAACACGATATAAAGCCATAAACATACAGTACATATGACAGGCTATAGATAGATTATAACAATAACAACAAAACGCGTAACACCTGACAGATCTGGGAGCTTGAAATCATTGTCAGACGCTGGTTTAGCCTTTCTGGGTTACCCAGATTTGGCCCGGTCATGCCCGGTCAATGGGTTTTGACCGTTAATAACTACAAATCTAGACATCAAAAGACACTAATTCCACTTGCAGATTAAAGACCACATGATAGAGTATAGATTACGACTTTAAAACATCAAAAAACATAAACGAACAAGAATCTATGGCTCCTGACATTTTCTTATCAGACCAAAAATTTTGTTCTTTGACAGATTTGAAAATCATTACTTTTAAAGCATTTTGATGCTATGGATCAATAATGGATCAACATAGATCATCTAAAGACATCATATAACACATGATTAAACACTTAAAAACAAAATTTTTCTTAGCAACTTGGATCAAAATAGGTTTTAGGTTTATACCTTCTTGCTTCAAATCTTATAACTTAGCTCTCCAATCTGATATTATGGTTGCTAGGGACTGTTTATATGACTGATATACTTGATAAATTCAGAGGTGTTGAGAGAGAATGAGTTGGTGAGAGCTAGGTTGAAAAATAAGTTAAGTTTAGTAACTTTCTCTCTCCCAAATCTATATATATTGCTTGATGCAATGAATTTGCTGGCATATGTGTCAAAAGAGGCTAAAATGTTGAGATACAAGTCACATAGAAAGTCAAGGTTTGGTGAATAACTAAAGGTTTTGCCAATTTTACAAGTTAACATTTAAAGAAAATGAAAAAAGGCATTTTGGTATTTAGCATTATATTTTTAATGGCATACGTGGAATTTGTCACACCCTTAGGGTTAAACCCTAAGATTTTAACCCTTAGGTTTTACAACATTAATTTTTTAGGGTTTTTTAATTAGGGTTTTTAAATTAGAAAATTAAGATTTTAAAACTATAATTAGGGTTTCCTAAATAAATTAGGTTTTCCTAATCATATTAACGTTTAATAAATACATTAAGCTTACCAATTAGGATTAGGGTTTCCTAATTAGGGTTTAGAATTCTCAAATTTAAAATTAGGATTTCTCGGTATACGATTAGGGTTTCTAACGGTACTCAGTACAATATTAACAGCCAATGTCAATATTAAATAATAAAAAAAAAGTATTCGTAAAATTTTGATTATTCGAAATCCCGGGTTATCACAATGCACACAAGTCAATCATGTTTGATGATAAACATATACTTTGTAACAATCTTATTCATGTATTAATAAAAAATATTAATTTATTAAAGGCTTTTAATTATCTACATGATGTTATTTTATAATATGTGATAAACCCATAGTTTTAAGCAATGCTTTTAGAATAATGATGATGATCATTCTAATGAGATCTAAATTCTTAGAAAGCTTAAAACTAAAATAGTTCTCAATCGTTGGATTACTAAATTAGGGATTAGTGAATCCGGATAGATTGGTACATACGTTGCTTACTCATTGGATGAGGATGATTGATCTCATGATCATTTGTGTGGAGACACTAAAGCAAGTATGTAGGTGCTTATTAGAGAATAAGTTCGCTGAATGTGGCTCACTAAGGAATACCTAATAGAGTTTTACTTGCCTATTAATAGGAATTTCTGTAGTGATAGTAGTACAAGTGATCATTGGACTTGAGATCATCATAGTATCTTGTGTATGATGAATTATATTTTAACTTATTCCTTAAGACCCTTATGGTATATCAAAGGGTATGCTTGGGTATAATAAGTTATAAATGGAGATAATGTATGATCAATAAAGAATCTACCGCTTCTAGTAAAAGAAGAGAAATGTCCTATGTGATTCGATAAATGACAGCCCAGTAGTCCTTGGCCAAGGAAAAATGAAATTAGAAAGGAGTTTCTAATTTGTATTATTTGGAGTTGTGCATTTAAGAGTCGAAATACATATAATAAATAAAATAAGACTTGACAGTAATTTCATGTCTTATATTTAATTGGGACATTGTATGGTGGAAGGATTGAATTGTACGGTAACTATTTACTCAAAAGTTCTTTTATGTTTAATGTTGAAATCTATATTATCTGAAAAGTCGTTAATCGCTGGGGAGGCTTATTCATATTGTAGGATAAATATTATTTATTTAAATAAGATTAGAATTGTTCTAATGGATTTATTCACAGCTGGTTTAATATGGAGAACCTAAAGGGTCACACCATAAAAGGAAGAATAATTATTTAAGAAGTTAATGACATAATCGTAATAATAAGTTAAGTATATTTAATTTAATCTATTGTGATAGAATAAATTAAATAGCTTAATATTTATTATTTAATATTTTAGAAATATTAAATATAAATTAATAAAAGGAGTCTTATTATTATTATTACTATTATTATTAATTAATTCCTAAAGAAGTTTGAGAATTAATTAATAAAAGTACTCTCATATATTCCTAATAAGATTAGGAGATTAAATTAATTAAAAAAGTTTAATTAATGATCCCTAATAAGATTAGGAAGCTTAATTAATTAAAAGAATTTAATTAATTAAGTAATACCCTATTTTCTAATTAGATTAGAAGGGTTAACTGATATCTTTATAAGAGGAGTCTTATATCAAATATCAAAATATGTGATTCCAATTATTGGAGAGTACGCTCTTTTCTATGAGAGATAGAAAAATTAGGGTTTTGCTAAGCACCCTTCTTCTTGAATATTTCTTCTTCCTTGGTGGATAACCTCTAGAAGCCAAACACTTGGGTAGCTAACGTTTATCAAATGAAGGAACCCAACCCGATGGATTCAAGTTGAATACGAAAAGGATTTGGAGGTGAACTTGTACCTAAGGAAGCTCGAATCTTCAAGTGTATGATTCTCATTTTTAACTTTACGTTTAATTAATAATTGTGCATAAAGGATGATCCGAGTATATGGTTTGTAAAAATTTTAAACTCTGATTTTCCATACTTCCGCTTATTTTTACAATTTAATTGCGTCTATGAATCTTACAAACCTAATAACTGCAAGTCTCATGTGCTACTTGGATTGTGGGCCAACGTCATGGAGTATATTTGCGGGCTACAATTGGTGAGATATATATTGAATTAATTGGACAATAGGAGACCACGTGACCTACTATTTTGAATTGGACATGGACTTGAAGCATGGGGACTTTACCGAATGGGGGCTATCAATTGCAATTGGTGGGTTAGTATTATAATAGAAAAAGGGAACTGATACAAAGGGCATATATATAATATATTCAATTAGGATTCCATTTGATTAGGAGATATAATTAGATTTGCTTTGGGGGGACTTAACCTGATGACGTAAGGAGCATGTTGGATGGGCTAGCAAGTGGAGATAGGTGGGGACCACGAGTATGATATAAAGTGGAGGCATGATTTGGTTGGAAGGCTGGTGAAATAAAATAAGAGAAGCTTAGGGATATATATATATATATATATATATATATATATATATATATATATATATATATATATATATATATATATATATATATATATATATATATTAGATAGTATAGTGGGATAGAGGATATATTAGTTTTAGTTTTAGTTTTTAGTTTAGTTAAAAATAAAATAAATAAACCCCAATTGAAAGGGGATTTAGAGGTTGAAGCACTGGGTGGCCATTGGAGATCAAGATCAAGAGTAAGGCAGAGCAAGAATTTGTCGGCAACAGATTCCATTATTTTCCTTAATCTTATTCTTATTTTTTAATGATTATTCAGTTGTGGATTCTTAGTTTAAATTCAATGAATTAATTCTTCGTTTGAGATTACAATGGATCTTATTGTGTAATTTATTTTAATATGCTTCTTTCTCAATTATTGTGATCTATCGTTGTGAATTGTCTACTGTGATTTGGACTTATTGCTTAATTACCTAGCTAACAATTACCGTGATAATCTATATGAACTCGAGAGATGAAGTATAGATTTAGATCTGATCATGATAATATGTGTTTGTGATTTATGCATTGATGGAATTTATGATTCGTGTTTAGGATAGAGATATGTCTTTACGCCATATGTAATCTTATAGAGAACTTGTGCTTTAAATCCTTTTTAATTGTAATTCGCATAGAGATATAGTGGATTAGTTAATTAGGGTGTCTTGCTTAATTCTATCATCTGTGAATTTAAGTGAGTATGTGTATTATGCATCGAGAGGTGGTTTTATCTACGTTAGTGTTCTTGATTAATAATTCAGAATAAAGAATAATTGATGAGAAGTGTGTTAATTTAAATGAAGCAATAAGTGAAGTTGTAATTTTAAATCTCCGTAATCTTAATTTAACTTGTGGAATTTAATAGTAGTTTAATTATATAATTTAACATTCATTTGTTTAAATAAGATTGAGTTGGTTACGGGTTAGTACTTGGTGATTTTTATTAAACAATTCCTTTTGAGAACGATACTCTACTTTCACTTTATTACTTGTTGACCACGTATACTTGTGTGTTGTGTGTAATTAGATTTTACCCAACAAGTTTTTGACGCCGTTGTTGGGGAATTAGTTTAATATTTTTTTTGTCAATATTAGCTTCAATCAAATTAGTCTTAATTTAAATATTTTTTTTCTTTTTATTTAATTCTCTCCCTAATTTTCTTTCTTTTCAGGTACCATGGATGGATGCAATTATCAATGGCCATACACAAATATAACTCCACCAAGGGACATAGGAATTGATGGACTCAATGCATTTTTTACACTGTCAGCATAGATTGAGACACTTTCGTGGAAGTTGGACGCTTTTGCAGCACAATGTCGTCAACGTGTGGTGGTTACTTGTTATTATTATGCTGGCAATCACCCGAGTTATCGATGCACCATCATTTTTGAGTTGGTACCATATAGTGGTGATTACCTCAACAACTATGTTGAGCCTAACTATCACTGAGATTGGGCGTATCACCCGGATTCTTCAGGGAGCTACATTTATGATGACCAATATTACGCTCCAAATCCATCATACACACCAAAATTTTCATGTCCACCTCCATTCTCACAAGAAGAAAAGTCAAATCCGATGGATGTAATATTGAAGGACATAGCAGACCTAGAGGAGATGAGGATTAGCCAAGAGTTATCAACCCAAAATTTTAATAATCGGATGGAACAACTCGTCACTACCTCAACCAATGGTCCTCGATACATGGCTTCCGAGACTGAAACAGAAAATTCAAGGCTAGGGGAATTATTGTCGAAGTTCATAGCAGATGAAGAGAAGATGAATAATCAAGCGAGGTCAATTCAAAATCTTGCGGATCAGATAGAGCAAATGACCAAAGCAGTAAGCAACCTTCCTCCAAACACTTGGCTTTATGACATGGATGACGAAATTGATGGAGAACCCGAACCAAATCTGCGACTATATGAGCCACAAGATATCGGAAGTGTGGAGACAATTGGGGATAATGAAATAGAGGTCGGTGAAGATCTAAACGGTTCTCCACTAAAGATCAAAGAGTCAGTCAAATTTGCAAAATTATGCCCACTTGGTAGTCATGTCGTCGGCGAAGCTCTTGATGACATAAGAGCGAGTACAATTTTGAATCCGTGGTGGGATGAGAAAGAGAAGATAGACGAAGAGCCCATTGTGTGTGACAAGTTTCCATGCCCCAAAGTGATCACATACATAATGGAGAAAACACCTAGCTATGGGACGTTCTTGATTGAGATCATACCTAATCAGAGCATGCTATATGACTTTAATGCATTGGCCATCACAAATGGGAACATACCAAAAGCTATATTATTTTCGATGGATGAAGGGTTCCTCAATTATCGAAAAGGAATTGGATAGCATTGACCAGACAAAGTCAGGCTGAAAGACTATAAATCAACCGCTTATTGGGAGGCAACCCAAGTTTAATTTTTATTTTTAGTTTTTTTAGGTTTCATATTAGTTGATAGATTTTTTTTTAATTTTTTTTAGGATTTAATAAGCTTGCTTCTATCATATTCAAAAGTTAGTCAAGTCCAACTCAAGTGTGGTGCCCGATTTATTCTAATGTGACTGGCCTATTCTTCAGACTTAGCAGACAAGGAGGAAAATGATGTACTTTCAGGGAAGTCCTCTACTTTAATTTTTTTTTCTATCTTAGCTATTGACGACAATGTCTGTTTTAAGTTTGGGGGTATTTATCATGTTTAGTATTTGCTTGGGCAATGTTTTGATGGAATTTGATTTTGGCCAATGTTAAATGGGAGGTTGATGTTGTTAAGTCTTGGAGAAATGATGTGCATGCTTAGTCTATATTTTAACTCATTAGTTGGTTTTCACATTACTTGCGAAATTTTTGAAATTTTTTACACATATCCATTGGTTTAGCCTGTTGGGATTTAAATTTTTTTGGCTAAATGCTTGTGAAAGATACCATTGCAACTTGAGAAATCTTATTTGAGCATCATTCGAAGTAAAAATTAGGCACTCACATATGTTTGGGGGAAATCTTGGGGTATTTTTGAAAAAAAAAACATTATTGGAACCTTCCCGAGTTGAATAATTGAATCTTGTGGTGGGTCGGGATGGAGCATAAAACGCAATCCCCACAAACACAGGCGCGAGATAGAGCGTAAAACACACTCTTTTAAATGGAACTGAAAAGTGAGATGTAGCATAAAACGCACTCACTAAAAAGGAAAGAAAAAAAAGAAAAGTATTTTTGAAGTACTTGAGAAGGGTTCATATGTGCTTAAATGTTTAAATATCTGGTTGATCCTCAAGAAAAATTTGTGCTTTGTCTATATTAGCGGTGATTGATGTGATAAGAAGTTTTGAAAGTCGTTTTTGAAAATCTTTTATCAGTATTGGTTGATCTAATCTAAATCATGACTAGTTTCAACATATGGATGCACACACGCACTTAAAGGATCATGAGTAGATGTGAAGTTAAAGAAAGTTGTTGAAATTATAGACATGACATTGTTTTGAAGTTTTCATTGAGTTATTATTTGAGGTAACCTTTGAGGCCAGTGTTCAAATTCATATTAATTCATTATTTAAGTGGATCATTGCTAAAGAATGAATCTTTCTAATTTGTGTGTTTGCTTGAGGACAAGTAAAGTCTCAAGTTTGGGCGTATTTAATGAGTGAGTTTTATAACTACTCATCGATAGTCGTTATAGCTTGATTGTCGTTGTTTTTAGGTAATTTACCTATCATTTTTGCTGGGTTTGTACTCTTGTGTGCAGGTAACGGAATGGGTGCAAAAGTGGCAAAAAAGGACAGATCCTAGCAATTAACGAATGTTATTATTATGGGCGTAGCTTAATATTCATATTATTAAGGCCCATGTAAAGCCCCCAAATCCAGGTACTTGAAACCCGAACTCGGTGCTTTACGATACCATTTCCATGAGCGAAATAACACTAATAATAATAATAATAATAATAATAATAATAATAATAATATAGATACCAACTTAATTTACATATTTATCAAAGTCTAAATCCCAAGTACGCAACCTTTAATACATTTCTCACAATACGTGATAGGTAATATATATCATACTTGTCTTAATAAAGATAACTATTACATAAAATGGCTTTGAATTCATTCTGCAACCTTTCCTTTCCCTTTATTCTTAGCCGAGCCTTCTACTTAGTCACACTTAGCTGAAAACATTTAAATTAAGCAAGGATGAACATTTGAGTGCCCAGCAAGTAATAGCAATTATATATATATATATATATATATATATATATATATATATATATATATATATATAAGCTGAAAGAATTTAAATATTTTCTTTATACTATCTTTCTACAACAATTCAATAGTTGTGAAGTAATCTGAACCGATAATATTAACATAACAACCCTCTTTCAAATTTTAAAACTACGCACTGACTATATATAGGGTTAAGGTGACATATTATAAACATTATTTTTATTTTCGAATAGTTTTAGCAGAACTTCATCCGCAACTGTCATAACTAACGGGCACGAGGGTGTACATCCCATGGACCCTGTATTGATCAATACTGCTTGCAAGAACGATATGATCGTTCACTCTGTCCGCCTTGGGCACATAAAAGTTTTCCCGTGTAAGGGATGTTCATACTTGTCGGGGTTCCAAGCCAAAGCAATTCGGTTGGATAATAATAAGGTTTTATCTTGTTCAGCAATAATCTATAATTCAACATATATGTATGCGGGTAATTAGCAAAAGTATATCAATATGTTATTAAATGCAATGATTATCCAACTGGGGACACTTGTATAACCATTTTTAGAAATTAACGAACATAATATATATCTGAATGACCATATACTAACATGTTGACAATCAATGAGCGTATATAATATAGGATTAATAATCTGTACAGTAATAATATAATTCTGAAACATTCTTACTCATGTCCATTGCATAAAGAAAATACAAAGGTAGGATACTTGCCTGATGCGCTGCTTACAATATCAAAACTTAGTTTTATCTTTTATATCACGACCTATCATTAATCAGATCATTCGTTCTATTAGAACAATATACTATAACATATAGTACTGCATTTCGCAGTCAGCACATAACCTAATCACATTATCACACATGTTCAACAGTTATTGCATCACAAGTAAACATTAATATAGTTAAAATATCTAAGTCCAGATCAATTTCTGAAATATGTCGGTGTACCGACAGCTTTACCGGGTAATTATCGAGCCTGAGACTCTATTCCGAATCTCAATAACTATAAGTATCAGTCATATCATTTTAAATGACTTAATAAACATTTAATATAATTTATCAAGAATTTCAAACACCAGAATCATTATCAAATGATTTAAGTATTAAACAATTCTATTATCATTTAATTATTATTTAACTATTAATGAAACTATTACTGTAAGACCCCGAATTTTATGAAATAAAAGTATTCAATTTTTTTTATAGTTACTATTCAGTAAATGGTTAAATTGATAAAAGTTAAAGTTAAGGGTGATATATGAAATTTTTTTCAAAATAAGCAAGTGGTTATAAAATAATCATTGTTGTCGGGGAATATTCGTTTGGTCGTGGAATATTCTTTCTGTCGGGGAATATTCGTACGACGGCGCAGCCATTTGTGGGCCCCATAACAGAATAACTGTCGGGTGAAGAAAACGACAAATTTAAGTTTTTACAAATAACGGCATAGTTGTTACCGTTAACACTGTTGGAATACCCGGTGGTTAAAATACAGTAATACGCGTTATTGCACAGTAGCACACGGTATTGCACAGTATTTTTGAAATTATTGATTCTTACGTAAGAAGGCACTACTCAATAATTGTTACAGTAATTACTGTTCAATATTTTATTTTATTGATTCAATAATTGCTGCGTTGATATTTTATATTATTGTTGCTCAATAATTGTCACTGCACATCATCTCCATTATCAGATCAATAATTCATATTATTTAGAATAATATTATTAGATAGCATTATTGACAATGTCTAGAAAGTTCTGTCTAAGGAGAGGTTTGGTCATCTAATTGCGCGCCAGTAAGGAGAAATCCTTATCGGAAAGCCCCCTCTTTCCTGGGAACGGCCTGGTTGTCATAAATGTGATTCTGTAATATTATTTGTGAATAATTAATTATTGATTCATATGATAAGGAAATATTTATTTTATGTGGATATAAATGAGGGATATATTTTTGTGGTTAAAAAATGAAGGAGTTAATGTTGAGATTTTTATCCGTATTTTTGTCGGAATGGAGGTATTAAAAATCAGGGTTTTTGAGATATTTTGCGGGGGTTATAATTTTTAATCCGACCGTTGGATCGTGGTAATATTTGGATATGTTATACATATATAAGTTGAGTATATGTCCACAAATTTTGAACCGTTAAAAATGAACGTATAATTTGTTATGAATTTTACGAGATGACTGGTTCAGAAATTGTTGAATTTTTGGAGTTTATCATTTTGATGGAAAATTCTAGAATTGGTGGGCCCCACTTGTGGTTGGTGAAGAAATGTGCTGAATTATATTTCAAATGTGGTGGGTGGGAATAGTAGCAGGTAAAGTCATCAGGTTGCAGGTCAAACCTACCAAAATTTTCCTATAAATAGAGGGCTAAGTTAGAATTGAAAATCACACCAGAAACATAAGCTTTCTCTCTTTCTCTCTCTATATTATGAAGTATATTTTGTGAATTTTTAGATACTTGGTGAGTTTCTATTCATCAGTGTAAGTTTCCTTCAGCATCATATCCGATATCAAGTCAGAAGTACTGCTCTTTTGAGGTAAGGGATAGTAAGGGATATTAAGGGATTTTAAGGGTTGTTATGATTTTCAGTTTCGTAATTTTTCTGATCTTCAAAAATTCTGGAAAAATTTAAAATGATATTTTGATGAGTTTTCTTGATTGTGTCCAAAAATGGTGATTTTTGGATGTATAGATTGAGAGTTATGAATTTTATGAAAAAAGACTATTTTAAAAGTAACAGCTTATACTTCCTTGGGGTTAACTCCAAAATTGATGAAATTTTTATTGGGAGTACATGTATATGATAGAAGTATACTCTGTAAATTTCAGAATTTTTGGACAAAAGTACAATTTTTGATAAATGTCTAAATATTCGGCTATTTTGGCCATATGAAAAATAGTAAATGACTTTTAAAAATTCTGAGAAAAATATATGTTCACTATGGGACTATATTATGCTAAATCCCAGAAAAGAAATATTTTTGGAACTGATTTGATATTTTTCATGAAAATAGTTTAGTTATGAGTAAATGAATTAAATATGTTTTGTGAAGAAAGAAAATTGGAAAATAGGATTTTATGGCTTGAGAATCCTATATGAGGTATATGCAGATTTTGATGAGGGTTTTGGTTATTGATGATGAAATTGTAAGAGTTGACATTTTATGATGATTAAATGCATTAATTAGTAAAGTGTAAACAATTAAAATAAATTGTTTATAAATTTAAGTAATGTTATTCTTTCAATATCATTATACCGAAATATTGGTATGAATTTTATTGTAGAATTTCTATCTTTTGTGTCGAGGTTACTATTCATGAGTTACGAATATTACTCTTGAGATTAAAACTATATGTTGATCATATTATTTTTATCATCATATATAACATTTTTATAACCCTGATGTTGAAATTCTCTTTCACTGGAGTGTAAAGATGGGTAGATTATTGGTATGATCATGACTAGGGTTCTCTTTGGCCTGTAGTGCAAAGTTGAATTGTGACTGGTATGATCATGACCATTGAATTTATAATTGAATATCTTAAGCTTAAGTGCAAAGGTGAATTGATCAACATGGTTATAATTATTGTTTATATAAATTCTGAAATGATTATATATTTCTTTGAGATATGAATATATTTGGCCTGTAGTGCAAATATGAACTGTTGATGAATATCTTTGGCCTGTAGTGCAAAGATGAATTGTAGATGAATATCTTTGGCCTGTAGTGCAAAGATGACATGTTGTTGAATATCTTTGGCCCGTAGTGCAAAGATGGTTTGTTGATGAATATCTTTGGCCGTAGTGCAAAGATGGATTTATTAGTATGATTATGAACATGAACTGTGATTTGGTATAACCATGATCTTTGATGTTTCAGGTAAAGACAGGTGATGAAAATATTCTTCGTCCTGGGTGCGAAGAAAAATTTAGAGTCACAATTATGATTATGAGTTATTCATATGATTGTGAAAGGAACTGTTGATTGATGTTACAGGGATAAAACATTGTTGGTGGATTTTTAACATGGAGAAGATAATAGACTTTATAGTCTATTTGACTCTTCTAATGGATTGCTCGTTCCGCTGCAACTATGGTTGAAATTTTTATCATTTACCATATGTTCTAAATCTCTGATTTATTGTTGATGAAGGCTATTGATAATTGAATTATCTTTAGTCATGATATTCTTTACTGAGCTAGTTGTGCTCACCCTTTTGCTTCACAATTCCTTTCAGGTAATAAGAGTGTAGCTGGGTCGAGCGGGGGTAACAAGGGAATAGAACGGTGGTCATCATTTAGTAGTTATATTTGGTGAAGAAAATAGGGTGAGGCGAACCCAACGTTGGAAGGGTGTTTTGTTACTATCATACAAGATGTCTAATGACATACAACCTCGTGTCATCATAAGACAGGGTTGTGCTCATCCACTTGCTGAGTATATCTATGGGCACTACCTATATAATCTTGGTGTTTGTTTGAAGTATAATTCTCAATTAGAGACAGTGGAGATAATGATAAGTCAAGAGAAGACTCACCATTGGGAAGAATATGATAGTAATCTTCTCGTTTTTCTTTGGGGTCTATTGGGTCAACCAAGGATAATTCTGTGGCCATATGATATCTATCATAACCTAGACGCGTGGCCTCCCATGTACGAAGGTTTCCTTGAGCACTTCTCAAAGATTCTAATTTCTAAAACAGTTTTTGACTATACCTTTATGTAAGGTGTCATTGTGAGGTGATGTCCACGGTTGGAACATGAGTCACATTTGGTATATATTTGTATCCAAACTCACAGCATATGTGTTGTTGTATTTTGCACGACAATTGTTGTAATAAAGTTACAGTTATTTTCTGTACCATGTATTTGGCGACACAGAATAGGTTGGATGGAATGGACCTATTTTGGGGTCGTTACATTTGGTATCAGAGCTATAAGTAAAGAGCCCCGAGCCTCTCGCTGGTGACTTCCTGTTGATGGGGGATGCACCGAAGCCAGACTCTCCGTAGGGGACGCCGTTCTGCGGTGGCAAGCTGATAGGTATCAATGTAAGGTGCTGACATAGGTTGGTGTCCAGAGTTACATTTGGTATCAGAGCTTAGGGATATGATCTCTGGCGGAGATCGGGGAATACAACTAGGTGGGGAGAGACGAGTAAATCCTTCGCTAGTGTGTCCTACCTAAGCTTATTTGTTGGTCAGTCATAATATCGGGATATTATGTGATATGTTAATTTGTTAAATTAACCCTTGTTTTGAAGCTGTATTCTAGAATGATATTTGAAATACAGGAGATGAGCAATGGAGAAATTATGATGACAGAGAAGATGGAATCTGAAATGAAAGGAAGGTATTCTCAACTCTTTGAAATACCAGGTACGTAAATTTCGAGGACGAAATTTCATAAGGAGGGGAGATTGTAAGACCCCGAATTTTATGAAATAAAAGTATTCAATTTTTTTTATAATTACTATTCAGTAAATGGTTAAATTGATAAAAGTTAAAGTTAAGGGTGATATATGAAATTTTTTTCAAAATAAGCAAGTGGTTATAAAATAATCATTGTTGTCGGGGAATATTCGTTTGGTCGTGGAATATTCTTTCTGTCGGGGAATATTCGTACGACGGCGCAGCCATTTGTGGGCCCCATAACAGAATA
Source organism: Panax notoginseng (assembly GCA_016801055.1). Lineage (NCBI taxonomy): Eukaryota > Viridiplantae > Streptophyta > Magnoliopsida > Apiales > Araliaceae > Panax > Panax notoginseng. Next base: position 111,566,924 of record CM029020.1, read on the forward strand.
ACTGTCGGGTGAAGAAAACGACAAATTTAAGTTTTTACAAATAACGGCGTAGTTGTTACCGTTAACACTGTTGGAATACCCGGTGGTTAAAATACAGTAATACGCGTTATTGCACAGTAGCACACGGTATTGCACAGTATTTTTGAAATTATTGATTCTTACGTAAGAAGGCACTACTCAATAATTGTTACAGTAATTACTGTTCAATATTTTATTTTATTGATTCAATAATTGCTGCGTTGATATTTTATATTATTGTTTCAATAATTGTCACTGCACAGTATTTCCATTATCAGATCAATAATTCATATTATTTGAATAATATTATTAGATAGCATTATTGACAATGTCTAGAAAGTTCTGTCTAAGGAGAGGTTTGGTCATCTAATTGCGCGCCAGTAAGGAGAAATCCTTATTGGAAAGCCCCCTCTTTCCTGGGAACGGCCTGGTTGTCATAAATGTGATTCTGTAATATTATTTGTGAATAATTAATTATTGATTCATATGATAAGGAAATATTTATTTTATGTGGATATAAATGAGGGATATATTTTTGTGGTTAAAAATGAAGGAGTTAATGTTGAGATTTTTATCCGTATTTTTGTCGGAATGGAGGTATTAAAAATCAGGGTTTTTGAGATATTTTGCGGGGGTTATAATTTTTAATCCGACCGTTGGATCGTGGTAATTTTTGGATATGTTATACATATATAAGTTGAGTATATGTCCACAAATTTTGAACCGTTAAAAATGAACGTATGATTTGTTATGAATTTTACGAGATGACTGGTTCAGAAATTGTTGAATTTTTGGAGTTTATCATTTTGATGGAAAATTCTAGAATTGGTGGGCCCCACTTGTGGTTGGTGAAGAAATGTGCTGAATTATATTTCAAATGTGGTGGGTGGGAATAGTAGCAGGTAAAGCCATCAGGTTGCAGGTCAAACCTACCAAAATTTTCCTATAAATAGAGGGCTAAGTTAGAATTGAAAATCACACCAGAAACATAAGCTTTCTCTCTTTCTCTCTCTATATTATGAAGCATATTTTGTGAGTTTTTAGATACTTGGTGAGTTTCTATTCATCAGTGCAAGTTTCCTTCAGCATCATATCCGATATCCAGTCAGAAGTACTGCTCTTTTGAGGTAAGGGATAGTAAGGGATATTAAGGGATTTTAAGGGTTGTTATGATTTTCAGTTTCGTAATTTTTCTGATCTTCAAAAATTCTGGAAAAATTTAAAATGATATTTTGATGAGTTTTCTTGATTGTGTCCAAAAATGGTGATTTTTGGATGTATAGATTGAGAGTTATGAATTTTATGAAAAAAGACTATTTTAAAAGTAACAGCTTATAATTCCTTGTGGTTAACTCCAAAATTGATGAAATTTTTATTGGGAGTACATGTATATGATAGAAGTATACTCTGTAAATTTCAGAATTTTTGGACAAAAGTACAATTTTTGATAAATGTCTAAATATTCGGCTATTTTGGCCATATGAAAAATAGTAAATGACTTTTAAAAATTCTGAGAAAAATATATGTTCACTATGGGACTATATTATGCTAAATCCCAGAAAAGAAATATTTTTGGAACTGATTTGGTATTTTTCATGAAAATAGTTTAGTTATGAGTAAATGAATTAAATATGTTTTGTGAAGAAAGAAAATTGGAAAATAGGATTTTATGGCTTGAGAATCCTATATGAGGTATATGCAGATTTTTGATGAGGGTTTTGGTTATTGATGATGAAATTGTAAGAGTTGACATTTTATGATGATTAAATGCATTAATTAGTAAAGTGTAAACAATTAAAATAAATTGTTTATAAATTTAAGTAATGTTATTCTTTCAATATCATTATACCGAAATATTGGTATGAATTTTATTGTAGAATTTCTATCTTTTGTGTCGAGGTTACTATTCATGAGTTACGAATATTACTCTTGAGATTAAAACTATATGTTGATCATATTATTTTTATCATCATATATAACATTTTTATAACCCTGATGTTGAAATTCTTTTTCACTGGAGTGTAAAGATGGGTAGATTATTGGTATGATCATGACTAGGGTTCTCTTTGGCCTGTAGTGCAAAGTTGAATTGTGACTGGTATGATCATGACCATTGAATTTATAATTGAATATCTTAAGCTTAAGTGCAAAGGTGAATTGATCAACATGGTTATAATTATTGTTTATATAAATTCTGAAATGATTATATATTTCTTTGAGATATGAATATATTTGGCCTGTAGTGCAAATATGAACTGTTGATGAATATCTTTGGCCTGTAGTGCAAAGATGAATTGTAGATGAATATCTTTGGCCTGTAGTGCAAAGATGACATGTTGTAGAATATCTTTGGCCCGTAGTGCAAAGATGGTTTATTGATGAATATCTTTGGCCGTAGTGCGAAGATGGATTTATTAGCATGATTATGAACATGAACTGTGATTTGGTATAACCGTGATCTTTGACGTTTCAGGTAAAGACAGGTGATGATAATATTCTTCGTCCTGGGTGCGAAGAAAAATTTAGAGTCACAATTATGATTATGAGTTATTCATATAATTGTGAAAAGGAACTGTTGATTAATGTTACAGGGATAAAACATTATTGGTGGACTTTTAATGTAACGACCCCAAAATAGGTTCATTCCATCCAACCTATTCTGAGTCGCCAAATACATGGTACAGAAAACAACTACAACTTTATTACAACAATTGTCGTGCAAAATACAACAACACATATACTGTGAGTTTGGATACAAATATATACCAAATGTGACTCATGTTCCAACCGTGGACATCACCTCACAATAACACCTTACATAAAGGTATAGTCAAAAACTGTTTTAGAAATTAAAATCTTTGGGAAGTGCTCAAGGAAACCTTCGTACATGGGAGGCCACGCGTCTAGGTTATGATAGATATCATATGGCCACAGAATTATCCTTGGTTGACCCAATAGACCCCAAAGAAAAACGAGAAGATTACTATCATATTCTTCCCAATGGTGAGTCTTCTCTTGACATATCATTATCTCTACTGTCTCTAATTGAGAATTATACTTTAAACAAACACCAAGATTATATAGGTAGTGCTCGTATATATACTCAGCAAGTGGATGAGCACATCCCTGTCTTATGATGACACGAGGTTGTATGTCGTTAGACATCTTGTATGATAGTGGCAAACCACCCTTCCAACGTTGGGTACACCTTACCCTATTGGATTCACCAAATATAACTACTAAATGAACTTTTCTATACTGCTTCGGGAGAACATCCACAGCTAGAGACCACTGTTCTATTTCCCCGTTACCCTCGCTCGACCCAGCTACACTCTTATTACCTGAAAGGAATTGTGAAGCAAAAGGGTGAGCACAACTAGCCCAGTAAAGAATATCATGACTAAAGATAATTAAATTATCAGTAGCCTTCATCAATAATAAATCAGAGATTTAGAACATATGGTAAATGATAAAAATTTCAACCATAGTTGCAGCGGAACGAGCAATCCATTAGAAGAGTCAAATAGACTATAAAGTCTATTATCTTCTCCATGTTAAAAATCCATCAACAATGTTTTATCCCTGTAACATCAATCAACAGTTCCTTTCCACAATCATATGAATAACTCATAATCATAATTGTGATTCTAAATTTTTCTTCGCACCCAGGACGAAGAATATTTTCATCACATGTCTTTACCTGAAACATCAAAGATCATGGTTATACCAAATCACAGTTCCTGTTCATAATCATACTAATAAATCCATCTTTGCACTACGACCAAAGATATTCAACAACAGTTTATCTTTGCACTACGGGCCAAAGATATTCATCAACAGACCATCTTTGCACTACAGGCCAAAGATATTCATCTACAATTCATCTTTGCACTACAGGCCAAAGATATTCCTCAACCGTTCATCTTTGCATTACTGGCCAAAGATATTCAACAACAGGTCATCTTTGCACTACGGGCCAAAGATATTCATCTACAATTCATCTTTGCACTACAGGCCAAAGATATTCCTCAACAATTCATATTTGCACTACATGCCAAATATATTAATACCTCAAAGAATATATAATCATTTAAGAATTTATATAAACAATAATTATAACCATGTTGATCATTTCACCTTTGCACTTAAGCTAAAGATATTCAATTATAAATTTAATGGTCATGATCATACCAGTCAACAATTCAACTTTGCACTACTGGCCAAAGAGAACCCATAGTCATGATCATACCAATAATTTACCCATCTTTACACTCAAGCGAAAGAGAATTTCAACATCAAGGTTATAAAAATGTTATATATGATTATAAAAATAATATGGTCAAAACATGGATTTAATTTCAAGAGCAATATTCATAAATCAACTATAATTTGGTTAGAAAAAGAAACCAATTTTGTCGTGAATAGTAACTCATGAATAGTAACCTCGACTCAAAAAGGTAGAAATTCCACAATAAAATCTATACCAATATTTCGGTATAATGATATTGAAAGAATAACATTTCTTAAGCTTATAAACAATTTATTTAAATTGTTTACACTTTACTAATTAATGCATTTAATCATCATAAAATGTCAACTCTTAAGATTTCATCATCAATAGCCAAAACCCTCATCAAAAATCTGCATATACCTCATATAGGATTCTCAAGCCATAAAATCCTATTTTCCAATTTTCTTTCCTCACAAAACATATTTAATTCATTTACTCATAACTAGACCATTTTCATAAAAATACCAAATCAGTTCCAAAAATATTTCTTTTCTGGGATTTAGCATAATATAGTCCCATAGTGAACATATATTTTTCTCAGAATTTTTAAAAGTCATTTACTATTTTTCATATGGCCAAAATAGCCGAATATTTAACATTTATCAAAAATTGTACTTTTGTCTAAAAATTCTGAAATTTACAGAGTATACTTCTATCATATACATGTACTCCCAATAAAAATTTCATCAATTTTGGAGTTAACCACAAGGAATTATAAGCTGTTACTTTTAAAATAGTTTTTCTCATAAAATTCATAACTCTCAATCTATACATCAAAAATCACCATTTTTGGACACAATCAAGAAAACTCATCAAAATATCATTTCAAATTTTTCCAGAATTTTTGAAGATCAGAAAAATTACGAAACTGAAAATCATAACAACCCTTAAAATCCCTTAATATCCCTTACTATCCCTTACCTCAAAAGAGCAGTACTTCTGATCGGTATAAGGCTGAAGGAAACTTGCACTGATGAATAGCAACTCACCAAGTATCTAAATACTCACAAAATACACTCAATAATCTAGAGAGAGAAAGAGAGAAAGCTTATGTTTCTGGTGTGATTTTCAATTCTAACTTAGCCCTCTATTTATAGGAAAATTTTGGTAGGTTTGACCTGCAACCTGATGGCTTTACCTGCTACTATTCCCACCCACCACATTTGAAATATAATTCAGCACATTTCTTCACCAACCACAAGTGGGGCCCACCAATTCTAGAATTTTCCACCAAAATGATAAACTCCGAAAATTCAACAATTTCTGAACCAGTCATCTCGTAAAATTCATAACAAATCATACATTCATTTTTAACGGTTCAAAATTTGTGGACATATACTCAACTTATATATGTATAACATATCCAAATATTACTACGATCCAACGGTCGGATTAAAAATTATAACCCCCGCAAAATATCTCAAAAACCCTGATTTTTAATACCTCCATTCCGACAAAAATACTGATAAAAACCTCAACATTAACTCCTTCATTTTAACCACAAAAATATATCCCTCATTTATATCCACATAAAATAAATATTTTCTTATCATATAAATCAATAATTAATTATTCACAAATAATATTACAGAATCACATTTATGACAACCAGGCCGTTCCCAGGAAAGAGGGGGCTTTCCAATAAGGATTTCTCCTTACTGGCGCGCAATTAGATGACCAAACCTCTCCTTAGACAGAACTTTCTAGACATTGCCAATAATGCTATCTAATAATACTATTCAAATAATATGAATTATTGATCTGATAATGAAAAATACTGTGCAGCAACAATTATTGAACAACAATAATATAAAATTTCAACGTAGCAATTATTGAATCAATAAAATAAAATATTGAACAGTAATTACTGTAACAATTATTGAGTAGTGCCTTCTTACGTAAGAATCAATAATTTCAAAAATACTGTGCAATACCGTGTGCTACTGTGCAATAACGCGTATTACTGTATTTTAACCACCGGGTATTTCAACAGTATTAACGATAACAACTACGCCGTTATTTGTAAAAACTCAAATTTGTCGTTTTTCTTCACCCGACAGTTATTCGTTATGGGGCCCACAAATAGCTGCGCCGTCGTACGAATATTCTCCGACAGAAAGAATATTCCACGACCAAACGAATATTCCCCGACAACAATGATTATTTTATAACCACTTGCTTATTTTGAAAAAAAATTTATATTTCACCCATAACTTTAAACTTTTATCAATTTAACCATTTACTGAATAGTAATTATAAGAAAAATTGAATACTTTTATTTCATAAAATTCGGGGTCTTACAATCTCCCCTCCTTATGAAATTTCGTCCCCGAAATTTACGTACCTGGTATTTCGAAGAGTTGAGAATACCTTGCTTCCATTTCAGATTCTATCTCTCAGATCATCATGATTTCTCCATTGCTCATCTCCCATGATAACTTCATTTGGGTTCCTCATTTGTTGGGAAGTCATGACAACCGCCATCCCTCGAACTACTCGGCTTTGACTTGTCTGGAGCAGCATTTGGCGTCATCATTACCGTTGGAATATACCTTTCTATAGGACATATTCCTCCCTCAACTGCCTCTTCGTACTCCTCATTCATGATCTGAATCATCAATCTTCGATCCATATCGGATTCAGGTTGACCGCTATGTACAGGGTAATTCAAAACTCGATGTTGGGTTCTCCCAATTGCTTTCCAAAAAGAGAAATTCATATCATCTATTTTAGCCTTCTTAGATCGAACATCTCTTTCCACAATATCCACGTGTCGTGCGGCTTTTGCCCATGCATCACTTATTCTCACTCGTTCAATTTTTTCTTCTTTCAGCTCAGATTCCATTTTTATCATCTTATACTCTGCCAAAGAATGCTTCTGTTCAAGCATCACATATCGGGTAACACAAGCTTGAATTGTTGCATCCTTTTGTTCCACGACCGCCTGTCGTTCTTCTGCCTGCTCTTCTAACTCATGAATACGATTTTGAAATTCTACATTTTGATCATATAATACCTCTAATAAACTCTCCTCTGGTACTTCTTCTTCCTCTTCTTCCTCAGTCTCAGCTGTTACCTCTGCGACTATCTCGGGTGCAACTATCAATTCTTCACTCACCACATAGATATCTCTAATTCCTTCTTCGTCTGACATCACATTATCATGGTTAGTGATTAGAGGTATCCCCACAGTCTCATTCACTCCATTGTTAGCATTCTCAGCTGCCATTCTCAAATACTGCCATAAAATAAGGGTTAATTAAACAAATTAACATATCACATAATATCCCAATATTATGACTAACCAACAAATAAGCTTAGGTAGGACACACTAGCGAAGGATTTACGCATCTCTCCCCTCCTAGTTATATTCCCCGATCTCCACCAGAGATCATATCCCTAAGCTCTGATACCAACTATGACTCTCATGGTGCTTCAACCACAGCACCTCACAATGGTACCTATCAGTTTGCCACCGCAGAACGGCGTCCCCTACGGAGAGTCTGGCTTCGGTGCATCCCCCATCAACAGGAAGTCACCAGCGAGAGGCTCGGGGCTCTTTACTTATAGCTCTGATACCAACTGTAACGACCCCAAAATAGGTTCATTCCATCCAACCTATTCTGAGTCGCCAAATACATGGTACAGAAAACAACTACAACTTTATTACAACAATTGTCGTGCAAAATACAACAACACATATACTGTGAGTTTGGATACAAATATATACCAAATGTGACTCATGTTCCAACCGTGGACATCACCTCACAATAACACCTTACATAAAGGTATAGTCAAAAACTGTTTTAGAAATTAAAATCTTTGGGAAGTGCTCAAGGAAACCTTCGTACATGGGAGGCCACGCGTCTAGGTTATGATAGATATCATATGGCCACAGAATTATCCTTGGTTGACCCAATAGACCCCAAAGAAAAACGAGAAGATTACTATCATATTCTTCCCAATGGTGAGTCTTCTCTTGACATATCATTATCTCTACTGTCTCTAATTGAGAATTATACTTTAAACAAACACCAAGATTATATAGGTAGTGCTCGTATATATACTCAGCAAGTGGATGAGCACATCCCTGTCTTATGATGACACGAGGTTGTATGTCGTTAGACATCTTGTATGATAGTGGCAAACCACCCTTCCAACGTTGGGTACACCTTACCCTATTGGATTCACCAAATATAACTACTAAATGAACTTTTCTATACTGCTTCGGGAGAACATCCACAGCTAGAGACCACTGTTCTATTTCCCCGTTACCCTCGCTCGACCCAGCTACACTCTTATTACCTGAAAGGAATTGTGAAGCAAAAGGGTGAGCACAACTAGCCCAGTAAAGAATATCATGACTAAAGATAATTAAATTATCAGTAGCCTTCATCAATAATAAATCAGAGATTTAGAACATATGGTAAATGATAAAAATTTCAACCATAGTTGCAGCGGAACGAGCAATCCATTAGAAGAGTCAAATAGACTATAAAGTCTATTATCTTCTCCATGTTAAAAATCCATCAACAATGTTTTATCCCTGTAACATCAATCAACAGTTCCTTTCCACAATCATATGAATAACTCATAATCATAATTGTGATTCTAAATTTTTCTTCGCACCCAGGACGAAGAATATTTTCATCACATGTCTTTACCTGAAACATCAAAGATCATGGTTATACCAAATCACAGTTCCTGTTCATAATCATACTAATAAATCCATCTTTGCACTACGACCAAAGATATTCAACAACAGTTTATCTTTGCACTACGGGCCAAAGATATTCATCAACAGACCATCTTTGCACTACAGGCCAAAGATATTCATCTACAATTCATCTTTGCACTACAGGCCAAAGATATTCCTCAACCGTTCATCTTTGCATTACTGGCCAAAGATATTCAACAACAGGTCATCTTTGCACTACGGGCCAAAGATATTCATCTACAATTCATCTTTGCACTACAGGCCAAAGATATTCCTCAACAATTCATATTTGCACTACATGCCAAATATATTAATACCTCAAAGAATATATAATCATTTAAGAATTTATATAAACAATAATTATAACCATGTTGATCATTTCACCTTTGCACTTAAGCTAAAGATATTCAATTATAAATTTAATGGTCATGATCATACCAGTCAACAATTCAACTTTGCACTACTGGCCAAAGAGAACCCATAGTCATGATCATACCAATAATTTACCCATCTTTACACTCAAGCGAAAGAGAATTTCAACATCAAGGTTATAAAAATGTTATATATGATTATAAAAATAATATGGTCAAAACATGGATTTAATTTCAAGAGCAATATTCATAAATCAACTATAATTTGGTTAGAAAAAGAAACCAATTTTGTCGTGAATAGTAACTCATAAATAGTAACCTCGACTCAAAAAGGTAGAAATTCTACAATAAAATCTATACCAATATTTCGGTATAATGATATTGAAAGGATAACATTTCTTAAGCTTATAAACAATTTATTTAAATTGTTTACACTTTACTAATTAATGCATTTAATCATCATAAAATGTCAACTCTTAAGATTTCATCATCAATAGTCAAAACCCTCATCAAAAATCTGCATATACCTCATATAGGATTCTCAAGCCATAAAATCCTATTTTCCAATTTTCTTTCCTCACAAAACATATTTAATTCATTTACTCATAACTAGACCATTTTCATAAAAATACCAAATCAGTTCCAAAAATATTTCTTTTCTGGGATTTAGCATAATATAGTCCCATAGTGAACATATATTTTTCTCAGAATTTTTAAAAGTCATTTACTATTTTTCATATGGCCAAAATAGCCGAATATTTAAACATTTATCAAAAATTGTACTTTTGTCTAAAAATTCTGAAATTTACAGAGTATACTTCTATCATATACATGTACTCCCAATAAAAATTTCATCAATTTTGGAGTTAACCACAAGGAATTATAAGCTGTTACTTTTAAAATAGTTTTTTCTCATAAAATTCATAACTCTCAATCTATACATCAAAAATCACCATTTTTGGACACAATCAAGAAAACTCATCAAAATATCATTTCAAATTTTTCCAGAATTTTTGAAGATCAGAAAAATTACGAAACTGAAAATCATAACAACCCTTAAAATCCCTTAATATCCCTTACTATCCCTTACCTCAAAAGAGCAGTACTTCTGATCGGTATAAGGCTGAAGGAAACTTGCACTGATGAATAGCAACTCACCAAGTATCTAAATACTCACAAAATACACTCAATAATCTAGAGAGAGAAAGAGAGAAAGCTTATGTTTCTGGTGTGATTTTCAATTCTAACTTAGCCCTCTATTTATAGGAAAATTTTGGTAGGTTTGACCTGCAACCTGATGGCTTTACCTGCTACTATTCCCACCCACCACATTTGAAATATAATTCAGCACATTTCTTCACCAACCACAAGTGGGGCCCACCAATTCTAGAATTTTCCACCAAAATGATAAACTCCGAAAATTCAACAATTTCTGAACCAGTCATCTCGTAAAATTCATAACAAATCATACATTCATTTTTAACGGTTCAAAATTTATGGACATATACTCAACTTATATATGTATAACATATCCAAATATTACTACGATCCAACGGTCGGATTAAAAATTATAACCCCCGCAAAATATCTCAAAAACCCTGATTTTTAATACCTCCATTCCGACAAAAATACTGATAAAAACCTCAACATTAACTCCTTCATTTTAACCACAAAAATATATCCCTCATTTATATCCACATAAAATAAATATTTTCTTATCATATAAATCAATAATTAATTATTCACAAATAATATTACAGAATCACATTTATGACAACCAGGCCGTTCTCAGGAAAGAGGGGGCTTTCCAATAAGGATTTCTCCTTACTGGCGCGCAATTAGATGACCAAACCTCTCCTTAGACAGAACTTTCTAGACATTGCCAATAATGCTATCTAATAATACTATTCAAATAATATGAATTATTGATCTGATAATGGAAAATACTGTGCAGCAACAATTATTGAACAACAATAATATAAAATTTCAACGTAGCAATTATTGAATCAATAAAATAAAATATTGAACAGTAATTACTGTAACAATTATTGAGTAGTGCCTTCTTACGTAAGAATCAATAATTTCAAAAATACTGTGCAATACCGTGTGCTACTGTGCAATAACGCGTATTACTGTATTTTAACCACCGGGTATTTCAACAGTATTAACGATAACAACTACGCCGTTATTTGTAAAAACTTAAATTTGTCGTTTTTCTTCACCCGACAGTTATTCGTTATGGGGCCCACAAATAGCTGCGCCGTCGTACGAATATTCTCCGACAGAAAGAATATTCCACGACCAAACGAATATTCCCCGACAACAATGATTATTTTATAACCACTTGCTTATTTTGAAAAAAAATTTATATTTCACCCATAACTTTAAACTTTTATCAATTTAACCATTTACTGACTAGTAATTATAAGAAAAATTGAATACTTTTATTTCATAAAATTCGGGGTCTTACATTTAATGTGGATAAGATAATAGACTTTATGGTCTATTTGACTCTTCTAATGGATTGCTCGTTCCGCTGCAACTATGGTTGAAATTTTTATCATTTACCATATGTTCTAAATCTCTGATTTATTGTTGATGAAGGCTATTGATAATTGAACTATCTTTAGTCATGATATTCTTTACTGAGCTAGTTGTGCTCACCCTTTTGCTTCACAATTCCTTTCAGGTAATAAGAGTGTAGCTGGGTCGAGCGGGGATAACAAGGGAATAGAACGGTGGTCATCATTTGGTAGTTATATTTGGTGAAGAAAATAGGGTGAGGCGAACCCAACGTTGGAAGGGTGTTTTGTTACTATCATACAAGATGTCTAATGACATACAACCTCGTGTCATCATAAGACAGGGTTGTGCTCATCCACTTGCTGAGTATATCTATGGGCACTACCTATATAATCTTGGTGTTTGTTTGAAGTATAATTCTCAATTAGAGACAGTGGAGATAATGATAAGTCAAGAGAAGACTCACCATTGGGAAGAATATGATAGTAATCTTCTCGTTTTTCTTTGGGGTCTATTGGGTCAACCAAGGATAATTCTGTGGCCATATGATATCTATCATAACCTAGACGCGTGGCCTCCCATGTACGAAGGTTTCCTTGAACACTTCTCAAAGATTCTAATTTCTAGAACAGTTTTTGACTATACCTTTATGTAAGGTGTCATTGTGAGGTGATGTCCACGGTTAGAATATGAGTCACATTTGGTATATATTTGTATCCAAACTTATAGAATATGTGTTGTTGTATTTTGCACGACAATTGTTGTAATAAAGTTACAGTTATTTTCTATACCATGTATTTGGCGACTCAGAATAGGTTGGATGTAATGGACCTATTTTGGGGTCGTTACAATTACAAAAATATTAAAGTTATTTATAATACCTCAAAATATTTTTAAAATATTTATATTGCCCTTAAATAATTTTTAAAATGTTTAAAATCATTTTTAAATAATTACCATTAATATTAAGATATTAATGTACTATTTCTTAAAATATTAAAAATCATTAAGTATAACTTAAAATATTTTTAATTCACTTAATATTATTAATCTTGATAATATTTAATTCACCTCTTAGTATTATTAATTCACTAATAACACTTTTATTCGCTTACTAATATAATTAACATCTTAATAATATTTTAATACTTTACTAATATTATTAATCCTCTTAATGATATTTTAATAATGTATTAATATTATTACTTTAATAATATCTTACTTATGCTTTAGTATCATTAATCAATTAATAATACTTTTAGTCATTTACCAATCGTATTAATATTTTATTTATTTACTAATATTATTGATCATTTAGTAATATTTTATTCCTTTACTACTGTTATTACATTAATAACATTTTATTTAATCTCGTATATTATTATTTACTTAATAATATTTTAATCTAAGATTAATATTCTAATATAATATTATTAATCATTTAATAATACTTTAATAATTTATTAATATTTTAAATCAAATATGATTAACCATTTAATAATATTTTAATAAATTTTTAATCTTAATATTTTTATTTACTTAACAATATCATATTCTAATATTATTAATATCATAATAACATTTTAATAATTTATTAGATCAATAAACAATTTTTTTTAATTGTTCACCAATTATAAAACTATTTATTTAATATCCATAAAATGTCATAGATAATATTTCTTATTATAAATTACCAAAATGCCCTAAAATAGTTATAATATTATATATTAGGAGTATTCAAGCATTAAAATCATATTTTTCTTATTTAAGACATCATTTAACTATTTATTTCCTTTTATTCATAACTTAATCATTTTTAAGAAAAATAACAAACTGATTCCAAAAATTCTCATTTTCTGGATATGGACAGTATATGACCCAACCATGATCCCCAAATATTTCTGGAATTTTAGAGAATGATTTACTAATTTTAAAGTGCCCAAAACACCTGGATCTTGCTTCATTTTTCATAAATCGAGTTTTGCTCAGAAAAATCTAAAATTTATAGGGTATACTCTCCTAACATATATGAACCTACTGTAAACATTTCGGAATTTTCCAATGTATACACAGTGCGAAATTCGAGTGTTAATATTTAGGAGTCCTTTACGGAAATAGCCATTACGCATAACCTATAAATTGAAATGCGTCCGTTCTTTTTCCTACACGTATATAACTTCTTAAGGTACCTCTGTGATTTTTCCCAAATTTTTAAAATACTTGCAACTGCCCAAAACAGCCTCAAGAAAATGGGGACAATAGCTTTTTAGGGTTTTGAAACTTTAACTTTCCAGGTGGACTGTTTTGGGGAAAATAGTCCTCATAGCTTCAATACTTGCTAGATTTTTGTTCTACCACATGGGTTTACTAGATAACTCATGTATCTAGCACCCCCCTTTGACGGATCACAAATCCAAGTTGTAAAACTTGAGTTACACAAGATTTAGTGGAAGAAAAATAAGAGTTTCACCCACTAGTACAAAGTACTAAATAAATAACACTTAAATCACAACGTTTTTTATAAAAACGTTGTGATATTTTTTTCACAATATTTTTTGACAAAATATTGTAGATATATATGAAAAAATATTATCTATTTAAAAAGGGCATTTTTTTATTTTAACTAGATAACGTTTTTCAAAAAACGTTATCTATCTAAATAACAAGGAGCTAAAAAACGCGTTAAGTGAAAACTTAAAATTAAAAAGATACTATTTCTCTGTTCTCTTAGGCTAGGTTTTCATCGTTCTTATCTGTTTGAATTTGTTCCCTTTGGACCCAAGCCCCTCTAGCCGGCGTCCAGCCCACCGCTAAGTCACTCTTCCACGTTACCATCGACATATCCTACTTTCCCGACCTCGCTGCCTCCTACACGAGGCCTGATCAGTATTTCCAGCTCCGGCTTTCGGGCGTTGAAAAGCCATCATTTCTCACCATCGCGTCGCCACCGTCTCTCGGCTCCTCGAAGGGCGTGTTCGAGTTTTAGGTAGTAAATCGAGGCTATTTGAGGAATGGAGGAATGTGTTCGTGTTCGAGTTTTAAGCTCTTTCTTGCTTCTTCAACATCACTATCACTGGATTTATTCTATTGCAGTTAAAGAAGGTTAGATTTCTAGTCTTTCTCCTCTATCTTTTGATAATCTATTTTGTGTTCTTTTGGGGTTATGTTTTGTTAAAACTCTTCATGCTATTATACTAATTTAGGGTCAGATTTTCTGTTTTTCTTCTCTATTAACTGACGGAGTTGCTTGTTAGTATTATCAACTTATTAATCTTGTGAATTATGTTTAAACTTTTCTTTATGTGACACTGTTTTCAGTGAATATATAGGCAAAGTTATGTCTTCCTAGTGTAGTTTGCAAGGAGTAGTTATCATACAATTTTCATGTTCCCCTTTTGTTGTGCTACTACTTAGCTACTGCTTCATATATAAATTGGTCAAAAGGATTGCTAATTTCGAAGTTTCTATTATGAAGTGAATTATGTTTTACACTATTGCATTCAGCCAGTTTACGACAAGTATTGGCAATACTGATGTTGGTTTTGTACTTGGCACAAGAAAGCTTTTACTCAAGGTTTGTAAATACTCGTTTTGATTTCTGGCATTTAATTATTGAATTTATGTGGATTATAACTCATTGGGTATTCCTTTCTATCTTACTATGAGTTTTGGTGTGAATAATGTTAGTATATTCTTTATATGGTTCGAAATATGGATATTCTTTATCTACTATGAGTTTCTATCTTACTATGAGTTTTGGTGTGAATAACTCATTAGGAATTTCTGGTTGTCATGCTTCTTTACGCCTGAAAATACTACCTAAATTCATGTCCTGCAGACTTTAATATATGAAGCTAGGCTGCTGCTTCTATATTATGTTTCCTTGAATGAGGCTTTATGTTTTTTGGGGTCTTGATGCAGGGAGGTGGTAGGTGTAATACTGTTTGAAGTTGTATCTATCGTAAAACAACTTGTCGTGGTTCTTCAAAGTATATGGAAAAGCAGTTAGCCTTTATTGGAATACTGTGTGCCAACTCATTAAACTCTCTTTCTGCAGTAGTTAAAGCCATGTGCTTAATTCACTACTACTTATTTGCAACTTGGTCATTTGTCTCAGGCATCTTTCGGGTCAGAATTAGGTAATCGTGGGCCAACTTTTGATATGGATTTATCTGATTTCATGGATGGTGGGCAGCCAATATCATATGAGAAGGCGTACCAGTACTTTGCTAGAGACCCATCCCAAAAGTAAGCAACTTTTCTAGTACATCTATTTCTCTTTGATTCACAATATTATGCAACAGAGTCACAAATAATAAGGATTATTTTATAGATGGGCAGCATACGTTGCTGGGACAGTTCTAGTACTATTGAATGAGTTGGGTGTTCAATTTGAGGACAATATCAGCATATTGTTGAGTTTTTCTGTATTTTCTTTATAATTGATATGTATTGTTAATGTTAACTATATTATGTTTACCCGAGAGAGCCTAGCTTTTAAATGTTAGTATTTTATCCTGAATCAAAGAAAAAATTATTAGTTTGGAGTGCATTTATAGTAAAATTTGACTGACATATTGATAAATCATAACTGAAAAATGGAGAACATTTATATTTTCAGGTAAAGCATGTCAGAATTCCTCTGTTTACTTTATTTCCTTATTGTGTTGGACAATTTTTTTTCATTTTCCTGTTTGGCATTTGCTCCTTCCTTTTTCCTATGCTAATGTTTCAGGTGCTGTTGGATCATGCTCAGTGTTAGTTGCAAAATCTCTGTAAGTAGCTACTTTTATTGCTCTCTTGGTGCCTAAATTGAATGAATTGAGACTTTTTTAGCTGTTGATTGAGTAGGTTTAAGTAGTGGTTTTGGGTATACATTTTGGTGCTTTGGCTTGTGATGTATTTTCTACTAGTATTTATGTGAAATTTCCTGTATTTCAGAAACTTTTAGTTTGGTGTCAGCTTCAAAATGGGTATTGGGAATCAGGACAGATACAGGCAACTTCAGCAGAAACAACGTCTGTTTTGCTAGAGAATGGAAATGTCAGTTTATTTTCGACAAATTCTTAGAGCTTGTATTTTATTTGAACCAAATGTGTGCGCACTTATACTCTTTGTCTGTGTAGGTGGTGACAGTGTTTACAGGAGATCTGTTACCTGCAAATCCGGATATAATCTGTAAGAATCTTTTTGGTATGAATTCGCAAGTGCTACGAATGAAACAGACAGATTGAAGCTCTTGATTCATAATCTTGATCTCTTGTATCGGCTAGAATGGGTTGGTGATAGAAAAATACTACTTTCTATACATGGTCAAAATTTAGGCACTTTCCAGTTAAGTAAATTTTGTGTATGAACATATACTTCAAACTTTTGATTTAACTCATTCGCTTGCAAATCTAGGAGAACTATCTTTTGAATGGGGAACGATGTAGCTGAAATTTGGAACACACTTTCACCTCCTCGTGCTTTGAAGGTAGTCCTGCTGTAAACTTTTTGATAAAGTTCTTTTCCTATTACAGTTGGCATGTACACCGAGCCCGTATCTGGAGTTCTGGACCATTATCTGATATTTCATTTGACTTCCCAGGGACTTTGCATATATATGTATTTATAATTTGTAGTATTTTATCATTGATATCTGACACATGAAGATTGATATGTGTATGTACATAGAATGATATGTATACCAGAAGTAGGCCACATAAACCTATCATGCTTAAATCTTATTTAAAAGAAGAGGAAATGATGTGTGTCCTGTATGGTACTTTGGTCTATTTATGAGCAGTAGAGTATATTACAAACTAAAGAAATGTCTTCAGAAGTTCCATGAATGAGTGATCATGTCCTCAAACTGATATGAAAAGGTGGTCTTGTATGCCTTAGGATGGCCAAAAGATTTGGTTTCATGTCAAAGGTTATTAAATTTTTCTGGAGGAGGTCTATGCTTGAAAATTATATATTAATATTTCAAGTAGTATTAGTTCTTAATAAGTATTTCAGATTGCTATAATGCTACTGCTATTTGTCTATAATTTTTTATCATGGTTTTGTAAGATAAAAGTATCTCACAAGTTAAACTTATAAAAAGAAAAACTCTGAAATTATAGTCCATTACAGGTGCATCGTCAGATGTGTACAGAGCTTCTGAAATTGGTTGAAGCTGTTGCTAAAATATTTCCAAAAATAGAAGCAGCACGACCTGGATGCTCGTCAGGAGTTGAAGCACTTTGCTTGTTAAACAATGCAATTGAGAAAGACACGTTACTAATTCAGGACTGCGTTGAGTCCAGTAAGCTCTACTTGGTATGTATCTTATAACAGTTTGACATAAAGGATCATATTCATATGATACTTTCTATCTGGATTGAAACTTGTATCTTATAACAGTTTGACATAACTTATATATTGTTCATGCATAAATGTCAAGATGCTAGACTGCTAGGAGACAGCAAATATGTAATTTCCAAGCTTCATGTCTACTAAATTTGTTGTTCTTTTATTTCAGTGGGATAAGGCATGTGGATTAACGTACACACAAGAACAAATTGACGAAGTACGGGATGAGTGGGCAACGTATTTGAGCAGCTACATGTAGAGCCTCGAGTTAACGGTGAATATGTTAGATGAATGTACATATTTTGGGAGAACTATGCTTTTATGCACATGCTTAGGTAGTAGCTTAATTTTATGGATAGTTTGGTTTATTTTGTGGATGCATGTAATCAAATTCACAATTCAATATAGTAATAATTTATATTGAAAAGTGAATTTGAGATGCATATATGGATAGTTTGGTATATATTTTGTGGATGTAGTAATTTGAAACTATAAACGAATGGTATTATTGGAATGTATTTTGAATGGTTGATACATTTTGACTTTAAATTTAAATGAGAATTTAGACCTTTTAGTTATATATCACGGCATTAGCATATTGCTGGTGCATTTGTAATATAGGTGAAACACAATCTTTTTTTTGCTTTTTTTTTATCTACAACATTTAAAAAACGTTGTCTGATATACTAAACAACAACATTTTTATTCAAAAAATATTGTGGAATTATGCCTTCTACAACGTTTTTAAGCATCTGCTAATTTTTGAAAAACAAATCTACAATATTTTTTCCTAAAAAACGTTGTGTATTGTGCTTAACTACAACGTTTTAAAAACGTTGTGTAAGGGTGTCAAATAGATAACACCCTTAACCATGACGTTTTCTTGAATGAAACCACAACGTTTTTTCCGCGTTGCCTATTTACTGTTTGGTAGTAGTGACCCCTTGGAGAACATATGCTCATTTCCTTCCTCTAAGCATTTGATCTAACACTCAAAATACTTAGTTCAATACATGATAATATGTAGAACTAGGGTATCTTGAGTATTAATCCATATCTCCACCAAATCATGCTATAACACAAAATAGAAGAAGAATAAGAAAAAGAATTGAAAAGAACCTCACCTAGTTTTATTTGCTATCCTTCTTGTTCTTCCAAAGTAATGTATAATCTCAGGGTGCATTGAGCAACTAGCACACCTCTCTCTCTCTCTCACACAAAACCAAAACTCTCTCTCTCTCTCTCTCTCTCTTGTATGTTGCTAGCTTGGGAGAAACAGAAGAAGAAGGAGAATAAGAGAAATAAAAATGATCTAGCAAATGAATGAGTGATTAACTATTATCCCCCATACTTTTATTATCCCATGGATAAAATATTACATCTTATCTCTTCAATTAGCCTAATCATGTGATTAATTAAGGGTGCTTAATAGATTTGCAACCAATGTGAGATTGACACACATGTACTTGTGTGTAAGACTTCTACTTATGGACATTGATTAGCATAATTTGTTCCCTTAAAAGTTCTAATGGGGCCAGCTATATAAATGCCCACTAATTCCTTCATTTAGCCTTTATTTTAATGCATAAATTAGATAAATCAAAGGTCTAAAATACCCTTAATCAAGTGGACTAAATTTAGGATTGTATTTTATTTCTTTTGGGCTTCTCCTTTAATTGTTTTGGGCCATGTAATGAACATAGTCTAACAATTTTAATACATGCTACCCAAATTGTTTATTTAGGGTTTCCATTTCCAATCTTATGAAATTTAATTACTTATACATGTGACTTTAGCTCATAACCTAATTAGGTTTACTAGAAATATGTTTAAAATTATTAGTCACTTGAAATAACAATATTATCCACATAAGTTAGTATACATATTAAATACTAACATTTCCTTATTACCATAACCCTTAGATTATTTAATTGTCTCACCTAATGTATAATTAGGTTACAAAGCTTTCATTTAGGATTTAAAATAAAATAAAATTAGTTCCTAAAATTTATAATTAGGGTTTTCTACAATAAAACTAGGGTTTGACATAATACACCATAAATGACCAATAATTGTCAATCCACATATATACAGTATATAATTATAGCACTAAAAATCAAAATATAAATAATATTATATTATTATTCTTATTCCTTGATCAAAATTCAAAATTAGGGTTTGGATTCCATATCTGATTTATCTGTCATACTTAACATTATTAATTAAGTTAAAATAATTAACTTAATAATCTATACTAAAATTCATATAATAAAATAATTATTATAATAATATAGTTTATAACAATAAAAAAATTAAAATAAAATTATTTAAAATCATTCATGTAATAAATATATCACATAAATATATACACACATTATCTTGGCACATATTCCCCATATTTAAAATAAAAAAAATATTTATACGCAAAATTTCTAATTTATTTGTATAGAAATTATCAGGTTGGTACATTCACCCCCTCTTATAAAGATTTCGTCCCCGAAATCACCGTTTTAAAACTTACACATACAAGTGTACGTAGCTTATACAATCATTGCAAGTAGATCTTGATCATAAATGATCGCACTGATCTTTAATCTATTCACGTAAAGCTTGTCTATCTGATTAAACGAAAATTTGATTTCTAAAAGAACTCAAATTCCTTCTTCAAAATGTCTTTATAAAATAATTTATTATATATATATAAGAAAATCATATATAAGAAAATAAAATTTGATTAGAATACTACCTGGAGTTGCATCCTTCGCTGCCACCGTATCTTGAACTGTCATACTAAAGACTCCTATGGTTGGCTTTATTATTTCGTTTGTTGAAGTTGGTCCCGTTGTTGCCAATGTCCTGCTGCCTTTTCCCTTATTTACATTTCTTGCCTCCCTTATCCTTTTTGGACAGTCTTTCACCTTATGCTCCATTGATTCACAAATAAAACATCCACTATACATTATTGGATTGGGGCAGTTGGGAGAAAATATGTCCCTTCTGTCCACACTTATAACACGCAAACTTACCTTCTATATCTTAGGGTATTTACATAACGCGAAATTTCTACTCGAATAATCATGTATTCAAAATATTAGATTTCAAAAGCTTTGGTTTAGTATATTAACCAGTGCTCAGATGATTGATTACTATCTTTATAAGAACTTATTTCATTAATCCATCTTAGATTCATATTCATAACACTTGACATTCTATAACGCATACTTCTTTAAACATCCGCTATCCCTTTGTGACTATAAAAGTCGGGATTTACAACCTTGACCAACACAAAAGTTGAGAATATTTTATTGCATAGACATACTTAACATTAAACAGACATACCCAACAGAACATATACTACCTATTCACTACCATCTACCCCTCTGTCAAATAAATGTTGGGGTCTAACTGTCATCCTATGCATACAACAAGGCATAAGGATTTACAACAACTAAACATTCCCTAATAGAAACAAAAAGTGGGACTATATTGAACATGAATACAAATCAACGCCTGCTCTCTCTGTTGGAGGGCAGCTCCATCCACTCAGTGTTGAACTGCATAAAGGCGATGTCTAAAGCTTGCTCCAAAGTATATATCCTCACATCTTTAGCTTCCACCTCAACTCTCAACTGTCTTAGCTGTAGCTCTCTCTACTCCAACCTCCCTCGCAACTCGGCTAACTCAATCTGTGCCTGGTAAGCAGTGTCCTTGTACTATTGCTCTGAAATCTGGAGGGTGTGGTTCTGCGCCTCCACTCGCTCAGCCCTAACCTTTAGCTCGTCGTTCCTGGCCAACAAATCTCCTATCATCGCATGCTCCATGGACTCCTCCCTATAGTCCCTCGACTCTTGGTTCACTGAATAACTATCTTGACTCTCGTCAGTCATCCTATGACCACAATAGACAATCAAAACAACATCAGCACCACAATAAAATATATTCATTGATAAAGTGAAAGGATATTTTATTCAGTACAACTAAAACTTGATGGATCTCCTCAACCCATCACCTAGCAAACATAATCTATAAAAATTTGCTACTAAGGTTATAACCTAGGTTTTTCGCATTCCTAATGTTTATAACCTACAGCTTTGATACCAACTTATAAAGCCCTCAAATCCAAGTACTTGAAACCCGAACTCGGTGCTTTACGATACCATTTCTATGAGCGAAATAATACTAATAATAATAACAATAATATAGATACCAACTTAATTTACATATTTATCAAAGTCTAAATACCAAGTACGCAATCTTTAATACATTCCTCACAATATGTGATAGGTATTATATATCATACTTGTCTTAATAAAGATAACTATTATATAAAATGGCATTGAATTCATTCTGCAACAATTCCTTTCCCTTTATTCTTAGCCGAGCCTTCTACTTGTTCACACTTAGCTGAAAATATTTAAATTAAGCAAGGATGAGCATTTGAGTACACAACAAGTAATAGCAATTATATATATAGATATATAAGCTGGAAGAATTTAAATATTTTCTTTATACTATCCTTCTACAACAATTCAATAGTTGTGAAGTAATCTGAACCAATAATATTAACATAGCAACCCTCTTTCAAATTTTAAAACTACGCACGGACTATATATAGGGTTAAGGGGATATGCTATGAAAATTATTTTCATTTTCGAATAGGTTTAGCAGAACTTCATCCTCAAACCGTCATAACTTACGGACACGAGGGTGTACATCCCATGGACCATGTATTGATCAATACTGCATGCAAGAATGATAGGATCGTTCACTCTGTCCGCCTTGGGCGCATAAAAGTTTTTCCGTGTAAGGGATGTTCATACTTGTCAGGGTTCCAAACCAAAAGCAATTCGGTTGGATAATAATAAGATTTTATCTTGTTCAACAATAATCTATAATTCAACATATATGTATACGAGTAATTAACAAAAGTGTATCAACATGTGATTAAATGTAATGATTATCCAAGTGGGGACACTTGTATAACCATTTATAGAAATTAACGAACAAAATATATATCTGAATTACCATATACTAATATGTTGACAATCAATGAGCGTAAATTGTGACGCCCCCAAAATTAGGTATACATAACCCATCTTGGGTCGTCAGATACATAGTACAGAATACAAATATAACTTACTAATACAACTGTCGTGTACAATACGACAAAACATAAAATGTGAGTTTGAATACAAATATTATCTTCTAGAGAGTATTCATACTCAAAAGGAGTCCTCATTACATTTATTAACACACCATTACATAGAATAGTGAGGACTACTAACTAATACTATCATTCGGACCATCACTCCGTTCCCCGACTTGCCCCAGCTACGTTCTCATTTCCTGAAGAGAACAGTGAAAGAAAGGGTGAGCTCAACTAGCCCAGTAAGAAATATTATGACTAAGATAATGCAGAATAAATTATCATTAGCCTTCAACAATGTTAAACTGATAAAATATAATAGACATCAAGTTTAACTGTTGCGAAACAAGCAATCCATTAAAAGAGTCAAGTAAAAAATAAACGTTACTATCTTTTATGATTTAAAAGGTTTTTCAATACTGTGATCGCTGGGACTCAGCTTAATAAAATAATCCACATCATCGAATCACCCCTGCACTACGGCCAAGGATATTCGTGTATTCATTAATGGTCATGATCATGCCAACAACTGTCCATCAACGCACTACGGGCCAATGAGGACTTTTACCACATCATTTGTAACATTACGGTCTTGATTATACCGAATAATCCCTGGTCATAATCATACCAAGTCCATCTATGCACTACAGGCCACAGATGACTTTTAACATTTTATAAACATGAGGATGATGACAATGATATAAGAATTCAATAAAACAAGTTCAAGAATTAATTTATTCAAGAATTAACAACGTCCAAATTATCAACATGATACTGCTTTGTGGAGTAAAATTCAAGAATGCTTAGAAGAATATTTTCATAAAAAGATACTGGATGAAACGCAATTATCAAGGATATTCCACAAATTTCATGGAGTATAGAAGTCAAAACTTAACCAACTAAGTATAATAAAGAATGGAATAACAAAAGAAATCACCATGCATGCGATAGACCGCACAGAAAAGTTATTCAAACAGAATAATAAATAATGGAACCAGGTCCGGCGTAAACGCACAGACAGGATATTTCGACAGAATAATAAATAATGGAACCAGGTCCGGTGTAAAATACACAGACAGGATGTTCCAACAGAATAATAACAAGACGGAACCAGGTCCGGTGTAAAACACACAGACAGGATGTTCCAACAGAATAATAATAAAAACAGAACCAGGTCCGGTGTAAAACACACAGACAGGATGTTCCAACAGAATAATAATAAAAACGGAACCAGGTCCGGTGTAAAACACACAGACAGGATGTTCCAACAGAATAATAATAAAAACGAAACCAGGTCCGGTGTAAAACACACAGACAGGATGTTCCAACAGAATAATAGAAGAATGTCACCAAGTATAGGGTAGACCGCGTATATAGGTTATTCCAACAGAATAATAAGAAATGGAATAACAAAAGTTCTCTTTATGAATAAGAAAGAATAACACCCCTTACCATTTTAAAGAAGAGCTGAAATAAGGAAGTAGTTAAGTAGCAGAATACTCTTCTTCTCTCTCTCTATAGTTTCTCTCTCTAGAGTTCAGTAAATTCGTAAGAAATAATAAAGGAATGAGCTGCTATTTATAGAAAAATAGAATGCATAGTAACTAATCCATGAACGGTCCAGATTGATTACTTTAATCTGACGGTCCATATTTAAAGAAAAATCTTTTAAATAAAATATAATATATTCTATTTATAGAATAACTTTAATAAAGTATTCTGTTTTATATAAAAAGATGTTTCTGTTTTATTACGTTAATAATACGAATAAAACAAAACGTCATTATCGCTAAATAATTCATATTATTAACTGACAATAATTGAATCAACTGAGTGATTTCTCACATAAGCATTAATAATCAATACCGTGTGCTACTATGCAACCACACGTATTACTGTACTTTTACTACCGAGTAGTTCAACAGTATCAATGGTAAAACTTTCGCCGTTATTTGTAATAAAATATTTTTGTCGTTTTCTCAATCCGACAATAATTCCGTTGTGGGGTCCACCAATGATTGTGTCGTTGTACGAATATTCCCTGTTAAAACGAATATTCCCCGACTAATCGAATATTATATAACAATTTGCGTACTTTGCAAAATTTATAAATATTACCCACAACTATAACATTATATCAAATTAACTCCATAATATTCAAAAATGATATTTATAGAAAATTCATCTTTATTTATAAAAGTTGGGGTCTTACAACCTCCCCTTCTTATGAAATTTCACCCTCGAAATTAGGGTACGTACCTGGTATGTCGAAGAGGTAAGGATACCTTGATTTCATTTCAGATTCTAACTCCCAAGTCATTTCCTCAACATCGTGGTTTCTCCACAAAACTTTGACTTGAGGTATAACCTTGGAGCGTAGAATATGTTCCTTCTTATCCAAGATTTGAACAGGAACTTCTTCATACGTCAAATCCTCCGCTATTTCGTCCGGTTCTAACTCAATAATGTGGTTCGGGTCTTCCACATATTTGCGTAACATGGATATGTGAAAAACGTTATGAACACGAGACATACTTGGCGGTAAAGCGAGTCTATAAGCCACAGTTCCTACTCGATCGAGGATTAAAAATGGACCGATGAATCGAGGATTGAGCTTTCCTCTTTTTCCAAATCTCGTAACTCCTTTCCATGGAGCAACACGTAAGAACACATGATCTCCTATATCAAATTCCACGTCCTTTCGATGAAGATCAACATAACTCTTTTGTCGATCTTGTGAGGTTTTTATACGTTGTCGGATCGTTTGAATCTTTTCTGTAGTCATACGTACCAACTCCGGTCCCAACAACGTTGCTTCACCCACCTCATCCCAACATACTGGAGAACGAGATTTTCTTCCATACAATGCTTCGAATGGAGCCATGCCAATACTTGCTTGATAACTGTTGTTGTAGGAAAACTCCACCAATGGTAAGAACTTGTCCCAACTTCCCTTGAAATCAAAGACACAGAGTCTTAATAAATCTTCTAGAGTTTGAATAGTCCTCTCTGATTGTCCGTCTGTCTGAGGATGATATGCCAAACTAAATTGTAAATCTGTGCCCATAGCTTTTTGTAAACTAATCCAAAATCGTGAAGTGAATCTTGGGTCTCGATCAGAAACTATGGATACCATGCAGTCTTACAATCTTGTTTATGTACATACGAGCAAGACGTTCAAGTGTATAAGTTTCTCGTATCGGTAAGAAATGAGCAGACTTGGTCAATCTATCAACAATGACCCAAATCACATCTATACCTTGAGAAACCTTAGGAAGACCGGTAACGAAATCCATGGTAATGTGCTCCCACTTCCATTCTAGAATTTCAAGTGGTTGTAATGGACCTTTTGGTACTTGATGCTCCGCTTTGACTCGTTGACAAGTTAGACACCTTGAGATAAACAACGCTATCTCTCTCTTCATATTGCTCCACCAAAATGTATGACGAAGATCATGATACATTTTGGTACTTCCAGGATGGATTGCAAACGGTGTGTTGTGCGCCTCCATCATGATTTCATACTTTAAATCAGGGTTGTTAGGAACACAAAGTCTGGAGTTGACTCGAAGTATTCCTTCTTCATCGATTCTTGCTTCCGGCATAGCACCTTCTTGCACTTTCTTCCTTATACGCATCAGCTCCAGGTCTGTAGCTTGAGCAGCTTTAACTTTATCGATTAAAGTTGGTTCTACTCGTATATTCGCCATCATCACATGGGTCCCTGGAGTCTTTAACTCTATCTCCATCCTTTGCAAGTCACACAAAATGGGCCTTTGTGTTGACAATATTGCACTCGTACTTGCATATGATCTTCTACTCAATGCGTCAGCTACCACGTTCGCTTTTCCAGGATGGTATTGAATGGTATGATCATAATCTTTCAACAGTTCAAGCCAACGTCGTTGTCGCATGTTGAGTTCCTTTTGAGTGAAGAAATATTTGAGGCTTTTATGATCCGTAAAGATCTCCACCTTCTCCCCATACAAGTAATGCCTCCAATTTTTAAGTGCAAAGACAACAGCTGCCAACTCTAGATCATGAGTAGGATAATTCCTCTCATATTCCTTGAGTTGTCTTGATGCATAGGCTATGACTTTTCTATGTTACATGAGAACGCATCCCAACCCTTTGCTCGAAGCATCACTGTAGATGACAAATCCCTCCGAGCCAGATGGTATTGTTAGAACAGGTGCTGAAATGAGTCTCCTCTTGAGTTCTTGAAAACTCTGCTCACATTCTTCGCTCCAACCGAACTTTGTATCTTTCCGAGTCAGCTGAGTTAATGGAGTAGCGATTCGAGAAAATCCTTCCACGAATCTCCGATAATAACCAGCCAAACCAAGAAAGCTACGTACTTCGGTCACTGATTTAGGTTGCTCCCAGCTTTGAATAGCTTCAATCTTTGTCGGGTCAACCGATATTCCACGACTTGATACTACGTGCCCAAGGAATGCTACCTCCTCCAGCCAGAACTCGCATTTCTTTAACTTGGCATAAAGCTTATATTCACGAAGCTTTTGGAGTACCAGCCTCAAGTGTTGCTCATGATCTTCACGGCTTTTGAAATAAATAAGGATGCCATCAATAAAGACGACCACAAAATGATCCAAATATTCCTTGAATACCAGGTTCATCATATCCATGAAGGCAGCAGGAGCATTAGTCAATCCAAAGGACATGACTAGGAATTCATAATGCCCGTACCGAGTTCTAAAAGTCATCTTTGGAATATCCTCAGTTCTAACCTTCAGCTGATGATATCCAGAACGAAGATCGATCTTTGAAAAGAATTGTGCTCCTTGCAACTGGTCAAACAGGTCATCAATACGTGGCAATGGGTACCTGTTTTTGATGGTGACATGATTCAACTCCCGATAATCAATACAAAGTCGCATACTTCCATCTTTCTTCTTCACGAATAGCACAGGAGCACCCCAAGGAGAAGTACTAGGACGAATAAAGCCAATGTCTAACAATTCCTGCAGTTGGATCTTTAACTCCTGAAGTTCAATAGGAGCCATTCGATATGGGGCTTTGGAAATGGGTTTTGTACCGGGTTCAAGGTCGATACAAAATTCAATTTCACGCTCTGGGGGTAGGCCAGGAAGTTCTTCAGGGAATACGTCAGGGAATTTATTAACAATAGAAATATCATTCAAAACTGACGTATTTTTGTTTAGATCCGTGACATGAGCTAAGAAAGCTTGACATCCGTTTTTCAATAAACGAATAGCTTTATGGCTTGAGATGACAGCGATTGATTTTAATGGTTTGGTTGCTTGAATTCGCATAATAGGTCGATTAGGAATATGAAAGCTAACAACCTTACGAAAACAATCAATTTTTGGATGATGAGTAGTTAACCAATCAATCCCTAGAATCACGTCAAATGCAAGTATTTTTAATAAAATCAGATCGACAGGTAATGTGTGGGTACCAACTTGAACCAAACAAGACTTATAAATCGTGGATGTAATGAAGGTTTCTCCCAATGGAGTTTCAACCGATAAATCAAAGTCTAATTTCTCGAAGTCAAATTTAATCGATGAGCGCAAGTAGGAGAAATAAAAGAATGGGTAGAACCGGTATCAAATAAAGTATAGACTTCGTTAGAGTTTATGATAAGCTTACCCGTGATGACCTCATTCGGGTTCCTTACTTTCTGGGAGGTCACAACAAACGCTCTCCCTTGCACTACCGGTTTTGACTTTTCTGGGACGGCCTTTGGTGTCTCCATCTTGGCTGAACTTGTTTTTGGTAAACGACAAAATCGAGCTAAATGACCTTCTCTTCCATAATTATAACATGCTTTAGACGGCATCGCGCAGTTTGGACTGATGTGCCCCTCCCCTCCGCATTTGAAACATATGATAGGTGGTCGTTCTCCTTCTTTAACAACGGGTGCTGGTGCTGACGTCTTTCCATCATTGTTGAATCTCCTCTTCTTGAAATGACCATTCTTATTGTTTTGGCCCTGATTACCACCGAAGTGGTTACCATTTCTGGCATGTTGATTCCCTCCACGCTTGTTGTCACCGCTTCGATGACTGCTCTCACTGGTATTATCATTTTACCGACTGCTCTCTTTTGGTTGCATTGACTCGTTATCACGCTCCACTAACTGAGCCCTATTCACAACATCTGAATACAAACACAGTTTATGAGAAATAAGATGTTGACGTATCTCAGGTTTCAAACCTCGTAAAAATATTCGCGTCATTCGCTCTTCATTATCCACCAAGTGGGACGCAAACCGGGATAACTCAGCAAATTTAGCCTCATACTGCGACACGGTCATATTATTCTGCTCCAATTTGATGAACTCCACTTCCTTCATGTGACGAACACTTTCGGGAAAGTATTTGTCATTGAACAGCTCTTAGAACTTCTCCCAAGACATCTTCAGTGCGGCAGGTTGAGTACGCTTAATCGATTTCCACCAGTAATTTGCCTCTCCTCATAACATAAAGGCGGCAAAGGGAACCTTTTGCTCCTCGGAGCATCTCAAGACATCAAATATCTTGGTAATCTACTTTATCCATGTTTTCGCTATAAGTAGTTTCGGCTCTCCCTTAAACTTTGGTGGTCCCAGCTCCTTGAACTGTTTAGCGGTGACCGTCCGAGAGTTTTCAGTGTTTCCACCTATATTTTGGACAGGAGCCGCTCTCGCCTGCTGTTGCATAAACTGCATAAAATTTCTGAACATTCCATCATTCATCATCTGGTCAGTGTTGTTGTTTGCATGAGGATTGTCACCTTCCTGATGCACATTATCCTGATTATTGATATGTGGTGAATCAACAGTCGCCTGTGCTCCATTGCTATTCTCAACATTCTCAGATGCCATTTTCAAATACTGCCACAAAATAAAAGTTAATTAATATGTCATATATTATCCTTATATTATGACCGACCAATTAAATACTATGCAAATAAACTTAGGTAGGTTATACTAGCGAAGGAATTCCCCGTCTCTCCCCTCCTAGTTCTATTCTCACATCTTAGCCAGGGATCATATCCCTAAGCTTTGATACCAACTGTGACGCCCCCAAAATTAGGTATACATAACCCATCTTGGGTCGTCAGATACATAGTACAAAATACAAATATAACTTACTAATACAACTGTCGTGTACAATACGACAAAACATAAAATGTGAGTTTGAATACAAATATTATCTTCTAGAGAGTATTCATACTCAAAAGGAGTCCTCATTACATTTATTAACACACCATTACATAGAATAGTGGGGACTACTAACTAATACTATCATTCGGACCATCACTCCGTTCCCCGACTTGCCCCAGCTACGTTCTCATTTCCTGAAGAGAACAGTGAAAGAAAGGGTGAGCTCAACTAGCCCAGTAAGAAATATTATGACTAAGATAATGCAGAATAAATTATCATTAGCCTTCAACAATGTTAAACTGATAAAATATAATAGACATCAAGTTTAACTGTAGCGAAACAAGCAATCCATTAAAAGAGTCAAGTGGAAAATAAACGCTACTATCTTTTATGATTTAAAAGGTTTTTCAACACTGTGATCGCTGGGACTCAGCTTAATAAAATAATCCACATCATCGAATCACCCCTGCACTACGGCCAATGATATTCGTGTATTCATTAATGGTCATGATCATGCCAACAAATGTCCATCAACGCACTACGGGCTAATGAGGACTTTTACCGCATCATTTGTAACATTACGGTCTTGATTATACTGAATAATCTCTGGTCATAATCATACCAAGTCCATCTATGCACTACAGGCCACAGATGACTTTTAACATTTTATAAACATGAGGATGATGACAATGATATAAGAATTCAATAAAATAAGTTCAAGAATTAATTTATCCAAGAATTAACAACGTCCAAATTGTCAACATGATACTGCTTTGTGGAGTAAAATTCAAGAATGCTTAGAAGAATATTTTCATAAAAAGATACTAAATGAAACGC
Organism: Panax notoginseng; assembly: GCA_016801055.1. Lineage (NCBI taxonomy): Eukaryota > Viridiplantae > Streptophyta > Magnoliopsida > Apiales > Araliaceae > Panax > Panax notoginseng. The sequence continues at coordinate 111,598,298 of CM029020.1, forward strand.
AATTATCAAGGATATTCTACAAATTTCATGGAGTATAGAAGTCAAAACTTAACCAACTGAGTATAATAAAGAATGGAATAACAAAAGAAATCATCATGCATGCGATAGACCGCACAAACATGTTATTCCAACAGAATAATAAATAATGGAACCAGGTCCTGCGTAAACGCACAGACAGGATATTTCGACAGAATAATAAATAATGGAACCAGGTCCGGTGTAAAACACACATACAGGATGTTCCAACAGAATAATTGTGACACCCCCAAATTCGGTACTTCCATTTCCACAAGATTTGGTGTTCACGATACAACATCATCCATTTATCTACCCATAAATAAATGCAAACCATGCAATAGATAGAAATAATAATAAATCTCCCCTTATGGGGTTACATCAACTACATAATAAATAAATCCCAGATTACTCTAACCTTAAACATCTGTGCGGAATCATAAACAAATAAGTCTTAAACAAAATCATTAACTTAAGTCTTAAACAAAATACATCATCACATAAAATAACAAGTCTTCATCACTTGTTAACCTTGCCCTTGCCTTTACTAGTGAAAGGTTCGTTTGCTCTTCGTTCTTAACTGCAATGTTATTATTACGCAAGAGTGAGCACGATTGCCCACAAGTATAATAATGAAAACAACAATATAATAACATGCGAGGAAAAATAATAACTTCGAATATAAAAGCTCAACTTTTGAATCAAGAATGAATAACAAGAATCAAAAGAATTTCTGAGGGTCATAAGACCTTGAACTATGTCCTAGGTTGTCAAGGGTTATACTTGAAACCTTTAACAGTCATAAGACTATGGACTTTTCTTCTCGTACTTAGGGGGGTCAGCCTTTAGTACCATACTGTGCACAATATCTTAACGCTAACGCATAAGTAAATCCCTTTGCAGGGTTGTTCATCTCAGTTTGACATTAGAGTCCGCACCAAAGGAAGTTTGATTTTGATAAATCAATAAGGGTTCTGAATTTAGAACGTTCATCAACTATGGCCTAGTTGAATCAATAAGAATTTGCTAGTCTAACAAGGTTCAACAATAAATGATATTTATAATGAATAACAATCTCAATAGGTATACAATAGAACAATTATTGTATAACAGAATCATACTTTGAAAAGATAGTAAATCTTTAACATAACAAATGAACTTGATTTATAACTTGAATAATGATAACAAGTAGGGTTAGAAAACTTGCCTCGTGCGTAGGCTAAACGATTACTACTTCCGTTCACCACAAATCCTACACACATACCATATGTATTCACCACATTCATTAGTTACATTTTCACTTAATTATTTAATATAAACTCCACTTTATTTAACAAATCATTACCCTTCTAATTTAATTACTTAATTAAATTAGAATATTTTCATTCTCTTACTATTATTACACTCGAATAAATTATTTCATAATAATTTTCATCGAATATTTATTTTATTCCATAAATATCTCAATTAAAATATTTACTTTATTTTACAAATATTTTAATAATAATTTTCATCGAATATTTATTTTATTCCATAAATATCTCAATTAAAATATTTAATTTATTTTATAAATATTTTAATAATAATTTTCATCAAATAATTATTTTATTCCGTAATATCTCAATTAAAATATTTAATTTATTTTATAAATATTTTAATAATAATTTTCATCGAATATTTATTTATTTATTATTATTATTATTTATTTATTTATTTTGACCGCCGGGGCGGGGTAATGTAGTTTGGTAACGCCCGCCGGGGGCGGGGTTACTCAGGCTCATTTTCTGCAGTATCTGCAATTCGCTAACATAACAAGACCAAATTAGGCCAAAAATCAAACACAAGTATATACGTGAATATGGCCATAACTTTCAATTAGTTATTTTTACACGAATTTAGACTTACCCAATCATTGTAATACATATATAATCATTACCCAACAATTATAGAATGATTTTAACCTATTAAAACATATAATTACAGAATTAAAGTATGTAAATTTTACTGTTCTTTGTGTTCTTGAAGGTTTTGAACAAAAACCATGAAAATTAATACTAAGGATTCGTTACAAGGCCAAATCTAACCATTTAAACTTTGGTCTCTTCGTATCAACATGCATAATAAAATACGAGTGTAAAATTTAGGGATAATATATGATCAACACATGAAATATCATGTATAAGGCCATTTGGCCAAAACCCAAACTCTGTAAATTTTAAAATAACAAGTTATCATCATACGTTGAAATCTTATGAAATTAATGATATGGAAACACACAATATATATATAAAATATGCCATACAACTCGAATTATTATATCTATTCTTATAACAACTGAATTCCCCAAAAACATAGACTCACATAAGACTTAAGCCATATTCATGAAACTTAAAAGACGTAAAATATATAAATTGGGTTGAAGAGATTACCCAAGCGTAGATTAATTTACTCGGAAGTGAATTCCTCCTCTACAAAACTCTGAATTCTCAACCCTCTCTTTGTATCTCTCTCTGAAACTCTCTCTCTGACACTTTCTAGACTTAGAAAATTAATGAAGAAAAAGGAAGGGAAGGCGTAAATAAAGAAGACGTCTGACGCGTTGTGGTCAGTTACCCAGTCATGGGTAACTGCCCTCAACTCCCTCAAAGGCCATGTTTGGCTAGCAATCTAGATTCAAAACTCTTTATTTTAATAAAACCTTTTATCATATAGTTTAATTAATGTCACACTCCATCATAAAATAAAACCAATATCTCATTTAATAAAATATAATAATTTTTCAATAGTGCACGTAGTCACATAATTCAAATTCTCATTGATTAATAATATTAAATTATTAAATCTCTAATTAATAATTAAATAATTAAAATAACATTAGGCTTATTAAATATTTCTTTTAATACAATAAGCTCACATAAATACATACATCGAATAATAAAATTCTCCACATTAAATTAATAAATGTAACACATATAATTAAATTAATCTATCACAACTTCATCAATTAATTAATTAATCTAATAATTAATTCATCAAAAATATTTATTCAATCCAATAAATATTAAAATTAATTTACAAAATCTCGGTTGTCACATTTTTCTCCTCTTAAAAGGATTCTGTCCTCAGAATCACAACTCAAATAATTCATCCCACTACATTCTCCCCCTTACAAAGATTCTGTCCCCAGAATCGCTTATAACAATCTAAGTAAATAAATGAGGATAATTCTTCATCATATTCTCTTCGAGTTCCCACGTAGCTTCTTCAGCATTGTGGTTCCTCCAAATTACCTTAACAGAAGGTATTACTTTATTTCTCAGAATTTGTTCTTTTCGGTCGACAATTTGAACAGGAATTTCTTCGTAAGATAAGTCTTTTTCAAAATGTAGGGGTTCGTATTCAATTACATGCTTGTAATCGGGTTTGTAGGGTCGTAGGACTGAGACATAAAAAATGTTGTGGATATTCTCTAGAGCTGGAGGTAAGGCTACCTCATACGCGACTTCTCCGATTCTTCGTAGTACTTCAAAGGGTCCAATGAATCTTGGGCTTAATTTCCCTTTCTTTCCGAATCTGATCTTTCCCTTCCAGGGAGATACCTTTAAGAACACATAACTACCTGGTTCAAACTCAACATTCTTACGGTATGGATCGGCGTATTTCTTCTGTCTATCTTGAACTGCTGTCAATCTTATTCGGACCACTTTGACTATTTATACTGTTTGTTGTACCAATTTCGGCCCTAGCAACTGTCTTTCGTCAACTTCATCCCAGTAAAGCGGAGTTCTGCACTTTCTGCCGTATAATGCTTCATAAGGTGGCATTCCAATACTAGCGTGGTAACTGTTGTTGTAACCGAACTCTACGAGCGGTAGATGATCATCCCAATTTTCTTTAAAGTCCATTATACAAGCTCTTAACATATCTTTCAATGTCTGAATTGTTCTTTCACTCTGTCCATCTGTCTGAGGGTGATATGCCGTACTCATTCGCAACTGTGCACCCATGCATTCCTGTAGACGTTTCTAGAAGTTCGACGTAAAGCACGGATCCCTATCGAAAATAATTGACACCGGCACTCCGTGCCTTGAAACAATCTCTTTTACATATAACTTTGCCAACTGATCTAAGTTGAATATGATTTTGATCGGTAAGAAGTGTGCGGATTTCGTTAGTCGGTCAACGATAACCCATACTGCGTCGTAGCCTTTCTGAGTTGTCGGAAGGCCAACCACGAAGTCCATTGTAATATGTTCCCATTTCCATTTTGGGATCTCTAGCGGTTGTAGCAACCCACTCAGTCTCTGATGTTCTGCTTTCACTTTTTGATAGGTCAGACACTTGGCAACACATTCTGCAACATCACGTTTCAAATTAGGCCGCCAGAAATGTTGTCGAAGATCTTGGTACATCTTGGTACTACTAGGGTGAATCGAATATCGTGAGCTATGAGCCTCGCTCAAAATGTCTTCCTTAATGTCTGTTACTGGCAGTACCCAAATTCTGTTCTCGAATCTCAGTATTCCTTCCTTATCCATCTTAAATCTCGGTTCGGTTCCTTCGGATATCTTCCTTATCACCTTTTTGCATTCATCGTCCTGAAGTTGAGCCTCCTTAACTTTATCCAGTAGGGTTGTACCAGATTGCATCTAAAATAGCTTCTCATCAATTTCCATAGGATTCTTCACTTCCAGTTCTAACTTCTCCATGGCCAAAATTAACTCCTCATGTTCGGTCAACATCATCAGCTTCTCCCGACCCTTTCTACTTAAGGCGTCGGCAACCACGTTTGCCTTACCCGGATGGTATAAAATCTCACAGTCGTAGTCTTTAATTAACTCCAACCACCTTCTTTGGTGCATATTCAATTCTTTCTGTGTAAAAATATATTTCAGACTCTTGTGGTCTGTATATATTTCACACTTCTCCCCATAGAGATAGTGCCTCTAGATTTTCAAAGTGAAAACCACTGTAGCTAACTCCAAGTCGTGGGTCGGATATCCCTTTTCGTAATCTTTCAGTTGTCGTGACGCATACGCAATGACTCTACCGTTCTGCATAAGCACACAGCCAAGTCCCTTATGCGACGCATCACGATAAACCACAAAATTTCTTGTATCGTTCGGAAGAGACAACACAGGTGTTGTACTTAACCTCTTCTTCAATTCTTGAAAGCTTTCCTCACACTTCTCCGTCTAAACAAATTTCACAGCTTTTCGAGTCAAATTCGTTAACGGAGTTGTGATCTTGGAAAAGTCCTGAATGAACCTTTTGTAATAACCTGCCAATCCAAGAAAACTTTGTACTTCCGACGGCGTCTTCGGCTGATCCCAGTTGATCACGGCTTCGACTTTGGATGGATCTATCGAAATTCCATCTTTATCGATCACGTGACCAAGAAATTGCACCCGCTCGTTCTAAAATTCGCATTTCGAAAACTTGGCATACAACTTCTCCCTGCTCAACACTTCCAACGTTAATCTCAAATGCTCTTCATGTTCTTCTTTGGTTTTTGAATATACCAAAATATCATCTATAAATACTACTACGAACTTGTCTAAAAACGGCTTGAACACACCATTCATTAGTCCCATAAATGCTGCAGGAGCATTTGTTAGACCAAACGACATTACTAAAAATTCGTAGTGACCATATCGTGTTCTGAACGCTGTCTTCGGTACATCCTCTGGTCTCACCTTCAGTTGATGATAACCACTCCACAAGTCTATCTTTGAAAAGTATCTTGCTCTCTTCAATTGATCAAACAGATCATCGATCCTCGGTAATGGATATCTATTCTTAATTGTAACCTTATTCAGTTCTATATAATCGATCCAAAGCCGCATTGTCCCATCCTTCTTCTTTACAAATAAAACCGGCGCTCCCCACGGTGATACACTTGGTTGTATATACTTTTTGTCCAGTAATTCTTGTAGTTGGACCATCAATTCTTTCATCTCTACCGGTGTCATTCGGTACAGTGTCTTTGATATTGGAGCCGTTCCTGGAGCCAAATCGATCACGAATTCAACTGCTCTATCTGGAGGAAGTCCCGGCAAATCGTCCGGAAATACGTCTGCGAAATATCTCACTACTGGTATCTCATCTATATTTGGATTCTCTTTACGACTATCGACTATGTAAACTAGATATCCTACACAGCCTTGTCTTAACAACCTCCTGGCCTGCATCATCGTCAGATAACTAGCTTATCTAGGCGACTTGGTACCATAAAATACAACCTTTGACGGAGTCATAAGGTTAATACGCTTCTTTTGGCAGTCAATTACAGCTCCATAATTGGATAACCAGTCCATTCCCAAGATAACGTCAAATTCCCCAAGTCGAAAAGGGATAAGATCTACGTTCATGATATTACCCTTAATATCCACGCTACAGTTCTTATGCACATACTTAACAGGGATTATTTCTCTATTCGCAATTTCTATGTTCATGGGGTATTCTAACTCGTCCTTAGGCAATTCTAAATTCTTAGCAAAGTCATCGAATATAAATGAACAAGTAGCACCCCGAATCAAATAATACGTAAGCATTAACTCTATTGATCGGAATGATACCTGACACCACATCGCGAGACTGCACTGCGTCCTGCACTGTCATGTTGAATGTCCTGGCAGTTGGTCTATTGGTTGCAGTTGGTGCTGCGATAGTCAGAGTGCTTCCACCTGTATTTTCTCTATTTCCTCCTAAACTCGTTCCTCCAGATCCCTTCTTGGGACAGTCCCTTGCCAGATGATCCTTTGAGCCACAAGTGAAACATGCACACTTCTTTGGGTTTGGACAATTTGGTGCTATGTGGCCTTCCTGGCCACAATTGTAGCACACACGCTTCCCTTTCATGCAAACTCCCAAATGTGCTTTTTCGCAGGTTGAGCACACTTTGATCTTCTTCTTCTGCCCTCCTTGCTGACTTCCAGCCGACGAGTTATCAGACCACTTCCTCTTCTGATTATGGCTACCCCCAGTGCTACTCCCACCAGCATTGTTATTTCTTTCACTTTTATTCTTCTTCTTCTTTTGATCCTTATTATACTTCGTTACTGCATCGCTTCCACCCTCCGCGAGTATGGCTTTCTCTAGTACCCCGGCGAATGTCTTCAACTGAAACATCGACACCTTACTATACAACCACGGCTTCAGTCCTTGTTCGAATCTTCTTGCTTTTCTCTCATCCGTGTGCACTTGATACGTGGCGAACCTTGCCAATTCGTTAAATCTAGCCGCATAATCTGATATAGACATATTCCCTTGCTTCAATTCCAGAAACTGAACCTCCAATTGGTTCTGTGAGGTAGTCAGAAAATACATCTCGAAAAATATCTCCTTGAACCTCTCCCAGGTAATCATACCTTCTCCTCCACGAATTTTGTTTGCTTGCCACCAAAAACTTGCTTTAGATTTCAGCATAAACATTGCAAACGCGGTCTTCTGGTCCTCTCTAACTCTTGCGACCTCAAATACCTTCTCCATCTCCATAACCCAAGTCTGAGCTTCGATCGGGTTCATGGAACCTTTAAACTCTGGCGGTCCCACTGCCTTGAAATCTTTGAACGAAGTATTCGGTGGAGCTTGAGGTTGATTATTCATTGCTCTAGCTAGAAGGTTCACTAATTGTTGGACAAGATTAGCATTGGTGTTATTGTTGTTATTCGTTGACTCTTCCTGAGCTGGTTGACGATTTTGTCTTCTTCTCGGCGGCATATTTCTGTTAAGAATATACGCTTATTAGGTCTTTATTAAATTCTCTAAATAGTTAAGGCTTAACTCAATAATTTAACATAATCACTTAACACATTATCTCAAACAACTTGATATACTTATTCAAATCAAAAGTTTTAACATCAAACGATAGCATCACTGCTATTTACATCAACTATCCCGAGATAAAGAATCTATAGGATTTAAAACATCAAAATATTCCTTTGTTTATAATCACATCGAAATTTACATCATTAACTACCAAATAGTTTCACATAATTAACTAATACTATCACTGTCTGTTAAGGCTCCGAATAGCCTTGCTACGCTCCTCTTCTATGGTGCGAGACATCGTCCTGTGATCCAGTATGTACGATGGTAGACCTTCAAACTGGATTGGGTACCTCAAAACTCGATCCTGGGCTTCATCCATTGCGTTATTAAGTGTAGAGTATGTCTCTCCAAGATTAGCCTTCTTCGCACGACGATCGTCTTCTGCAAGATCAGCACGACGTGACTCTCGTACCCAGCCCTCCTCTGCTATGGCAAGCCTCTCTGAGCTTTCCTTCAGTTCCTTCTTTAACTTCTCTATTTCTTCAGACTTCTCCTCATTTTGACCCTTCTCGTGGACCAAATCCCATTCTACATTTCCTAAATGTGTGTGAAGAGTCACAATCTCCTTATCCCTCTGCTCAATAGTAATCTGCTGACTAACCGCCCGCTCAGACAAATCCTGAATAGTATCCTGCAACTCTATGTTACTATCATATAACGCGTCGTACATCTCAGCATCAATGGAGTTCGGTGGGAACTCATCTTCTTCCTTTTCCTCCCCATGATCCTCCTCTGGATCAGTCTCAGGCTCATGCTTCTGACCAACAACAGTGATCAATGGAGATGGCTCCCTCTGAATCAACTACTCCCTGACAATATGAATGTCTCGGGGATCCTCCTCAATAGGCACTCGGGGTTCCTCCTCCCCAGCTCGACTAGCTCCTCCAATATCTGACATCCTGACAACATAGTTTAAAGTTTTAGTTACTAAGTCGTACTAGTGAGCACATAATTTAACACATAAACATATAAAGTCTTTTATTATCTTCAATGAATTAAGAAATTCATTTCTTAGAACTCGATAAGAGTTTACCACCACTATGTTCTCGATCTCCTACAAGGCTACTACCTAAGGTTGTTCCCCCACCTAAGGTTCATAACCTACAGCTTTGATACCAACCTGTGACACCCCCAAATTCGGTACTTCCATTTCCACAGGATTTGGTGTTCACGATACAACATCATCCATCTATCTACCCATAAATAAATGCAAACCATGCAATACATAGAAATAATAATAAATCTCCCCTTATGGGGTTACATCAACTACATAATAAATAAATCCCAGATTACTCTAACCTTAAACATCTGTGCGGAATCATAAACAAATAAGTCTTAAACAACATCATTAACTTAAGTCTTAAACAAAATACATCATCATATAAAATAACAAGTCTTCATCACTTGTTAACCTTGCCCTTGCCTTTACTAGTGGAAGGTTCGTTTGCTCTTCGTTCTTAACTGCAATGTTATTATTACGCAAGAGTGAGCACGATTGCCCACAAGTATAATAATGAAAACAACAATATAATAACATGCGAGGAAAAATAATAACTTCGAATATAAAAGCTCAACTTTTGAATCAAGAATGAATAACAAGAATCAAAAGAATTTCTGAGGGTCATAAGACCTTGAACTATGTCCTAGGTTGTCAAGGGTTATACTTGAAACCTTTAACAGTCATAAGACTATGGACTTTTCTTCTCGTACTTAGGGGGGTCAGCCTTTAGTACCATACTGTGCACAATATCTTAACGCTAACGCATAAGTAAATCCCTTTGCAGGGTTGTTCATCTCAGTTTGACATTAGAGTCCGCACCAAAGGAAGTTTGATTTTGATAAATCAATAAGGGTTCTGAATTTAGAACGTTCATCAACTATGGCCTAGTTGAATCAATAAGAATTTGCTAGTCTAACAAGGTTCAACAATAAATGATATTTATAATGAATAACAATCTCAATAGGTATACAATAGAACAATTATTGTATAACAGAATCATACTTTGAAAAGATAGTAAATCTTTAACATAACAAATGAACTTGATTTATAACTTGAATAATGATAACAAGTAGGGTTAGAAAACTTGCCTCGTGCGTAGGCTAAACGATTACTACTTCTGTTCACCACAAATCCTACACACATACCATATGTATTCACCACATTCATTAGTTACATTTTCACTTAATTATTTAATATAAACTCCACTTTATTTAACAAATCATTACCCTTCTAATTTAATTACTTAATAAAATTAGAATATTTTCATTCTCTTACTATTATTACACTCGAATAAATTATTTCATAATAATTTTCATCGAATATTTATTTTATTCCATAAATATCTCAATTAAAATATTTACTTTATTTTATAAATATTTTAATAATAATTTTCATCGAATATTTATTTTATTCCATAAATATCTCAATTAAAATATTTAATTTATTTTATAAATATTTTAATAATAATTTTCATCAAATAATTATTTTATTCCGTAATATCTCAATTAAAATATTTAATTTATTTTATAAATATTTTAATAATAATTTTCATCGAATATTTATTTTTTTATTATTATTATTTTTTTATTTTTTTTGACCGCCGGGGCGGGGTAATGTAGTTTGGTAACGCCCGCCGGGGGCGGGGTTACTCAGGCTCATTTTCTGCAGTATCTGCAGTTCGCTAACATAACAAGACCAAATTAGGTCAAAAATCAAACACAAGTATATACGTGAATATGGCCATAACTTTCAATTAGTTATTTTACACGAATTTAGACTTACCCAATCATTGTAATACATATATAATCATTACCCAACAATTATAGAATGATTTTAACCTATTAAAACATATAATTACAGAATTAAAGTATGTAAATTTTACTGTTCTTTGTGTTCTTGAAGGTTTTGAACAAAAACCATGAAAATTAATACTAAGGATTCGTTATAAGGCCAAATCTAACCATTTAAACTTTGGTCTCTTCGTATCAACATGCATAATAAAATACGAGTGTAAAATTTAGGGATAATATATGATCAACACATGAAATATCACGTATAAGGCCATATGGCCAAAACCCAAACTCTGTAAATTTTGAAATAACAAGTCATCATCATACGTTGAAATCTTATGAAATTAATGATATGGAAACACACAATATATATATAAAATATGTCATACAACTCGAATTATTATATCTATTCTTATAACAACTGAATTCCCCAAAAACATAGACTCACATAAGACTTAAGCCATATTCATGAAACTTAAAAGACGTAAAATATATAAATTGGGTTGAAGAGATTACCCAAGCGTAGATTAATTTACTAGGAAGTGAATTCCTCCTCTACAAAACTCTGAATTCTCAACCCTCTCTTTGTATCTCTCTCTGAAACTCTCTCTCTGACACTTTCTAGACTTAGAAAATTAATGAAGAAAAAGGAAAGGAAGGCGTAAATAAAGAAGATGTCTGACGCGTTGTGGTCAGTTACCCAGTCATGGGTAACTGTCCTCAACTCCCTCAAAGGCCATGTTTGGCTAGCAATCTAGATTCAAAACTCTTTATTTTAATAAAACCTTTTATCATATAGTTTAATTAATGTCACACTCCATCATAAAATAAAACCAATATCTCATTTAATAAAATATAATAATTTTTCAATAGTACACGTAGTCACATAATTCAAATTCTCATTGATTAATAATATTAAATTATTAAATCTCTAATTAATAATTAAATAATTAAAATAACATTAGGCTTATTAAATATTTCTTTTAATACAATAAGCTCACATAAATACATACATCGAATAATAAAATTCTCCACATTAAATTAATAAATGTAACACATATAATTAAATTAATCTATCACAACTTCATCAATTAATTAATTAATCTAATAATTAATTCATCAAAAATATTTATTTAATCCAATAAATATTAAAATTAATTTACAAAATCTCGGTTGTCACAATAATAACAAGACGAAACCAGGTCCGGTGTAAAACACACAGACAGGATGTTCCAACAGAATAATAATAAAAACGGAACCAGGTCCGGTGTAAAACACACAGACAGGATGTTCCAACAGAATAATAATAAAAACGGAACCAGGTCCGGTGTAAAACACACAGACAGGATGTTCCAACAGAATAATAGAAGAATGTCACCAAGTATAGGGTAGACCGCGTATACAGGTTATTTCAACAGAATAATAAGAAATGGAATAACAAAAGTTCTCTTCATGAATAAGAAAGAATAACACCCCTTACCGTTTTAAAGAAGAGCTGAAATAAGGAAGTAGTTAAGTAGCAGAATACTCTTTTTCTCTCTATCTATAGTTTCTCTCTATAGTTTCTCTCTCTAGAGTTCAGTGAATTCGTAAGAAATAATGAAGGAATGAGCTGCTATTTATAGAAAAATAGAATGCACAGTAACTAATCCATGAACGGTCCCGATCGATTACTTTAATCTGACGGTCCATATTTAAAGAAAAATCTTTTAAATAAAATATAATATATTCTATTTATAGAATAACTTTAATAAAGTATTCTGTTTTATATAAAAAGATGTTTATGTTTTATTACGTTAATAATACGAATAAAACAAAACGTCATTATCGCTAAATAATTCATATTATTAACTGACAATAATTGAATCAACTGAGTGACTTCTCACATAAGCATTAATAATCAATACCGTGTGCTACTATGCAACCACACGTATTACTGTACTTTTACTACCGAGTAGTTCAACAGTATCAATGGTAAAACTTCCGCCGTTATTTGTAATAAAATATTTTTGTCTTTTTCTGAATCCGACAATAATTCCGTTGTGGGGTCCACCAATGATTGTGTCGTTGTACGAATATTCCCTGTTAAAACGAATATTCCCCGACCAATCGAATATTATATAACAACTTGCGTACTTTATAAAATTTATAAATATTACCCACAACTATAACATTATATCAAATTAACTCCATAATATTAAAAAATGATATTTATAGAAAATTTATCTTTATTTATAAAAGTTGGAGTCTTACATAAATAATATAGGATTAATAATCTGTACAGTAATAATATAATTCTGAAACATTCTTACTCATGTCCATTGCATAAAAGAAAATATAAAGGTAGGATACTTGCCTGATGCGCTGCTTACAATATCAAAACTTAGTTTTATCTTTTATATCACGACCTATCATTAATCAGATCATTCGTTCTATTAGAACAATATACTATAACATATAGTACTGCATTTTGCAGTCAGCACATAACCTAATCACATTATCACACATGTTCAACAGTTATTGCATCACAAGCAAACATTAATATAGTTAAAATATCTAAGTCCAGATCAATTTCTGAAATATGTCGGTGTACCGACAGCTTTACCGGGTAATTATCGAGCCTGAGACTCTATTTCGAATCTCAATAACTATAAGTATCAGTCATATCATTTTAAATGACTTAATAAACATTTAATATAATTTATCAAGAATTTCAAACACCAGAATCATTATCAAATGATTTAAGTATTAAACAATTCTATTATCATTTAATTATTATTTAACTATTAATAAAACCATTGCCAAAATATTAAAGTTATTTATAATAACTCAAAATATTTTTAAAACATTTATATTACCCTTAAAAGATTTTTAAAACGTTTAAAGTTATTTTTAAATAATTACCATTAATATTAAGATATTAATGTACTATTTCTTAAAATATTAAAAGTCATTAAGTATAACTTAAAATATTTTTAATTCACTTAATATTATTAATCTTGATAATATTTCATTCACCTCTTAGTATTATTAATTCACTAATCACACTTTTATTCGCTTACTAATATTATTAACACCTTAATAATATTTTAATACTTAACTAATATTATTAATCCTCTTAATAATATTTTAATCATGCATTAATATTTTTACTTTAATAATATATTACTTATCATTTAGTATCATTAATCAATTAATAATACTTTTAGTCATTTACCAATCGTATTAATATTTTATTTATTTACTAATATTATTGATCATTTAATAATATTTTATTCATTTACTAATGTTATTATATTAATAACATTTTATTTAATCTCGTATATTATTATTTACTTAATAATATTTTAATCATCTAATAATACTTTAATTTAATATTATTAATCTTTTAATAATATTTTAATCAAAGATTAATATTCTAATCTAATATTATTAATCATTTAATAATACTTTAATCATTTATTAATATTTTAAATCAAATATGATTAACTATTTAATAATATTATAATAAAGTTTTAATCTTAATATTTTTATTTACTTAACAATATCATATTCTAATATTATTAATATCATAATAACATTTTAATAATTTATTAGATCAATAAACAATTTTTTTTAATTGTTCACCCTTTATAAAACCATTTATTTAATATCCATAAAAGGTCATAAATAATATTTCTTATTATAAATTATCAAAATGCCCTAAAATAGTCATAATATTATATATTAGGAGTATTCAAGCATTAAAATCATATTTTTCTTATTTAAGACATCATTTAACTATTTATTTCCTTTTACTCATAACTTAATCATTTTTAGGAAAAATAGCAAACTTATTCCAAAAATTCTCATTTTCTGGATTTGGATAGTATATGACCCAACCATGATCCCCAAAAATTTTTGGAACTTTAGAAAATGATTTACTAATTTTAAAGTGCCCAAAAACACTCGGATTTTGCTTCATTTTTCATAAATCGAGTTTTGCTCAGAAAAATCTGAAATTTTCAAGGTATACTCTCCTAAGATATATGAACCTACTGTAAACATTTCGGAATTTTCCAGTATATACACAATGAGAAATTTGAGTATTAATATTTAGGAGTTCTTTACGGAAATAGCCATTACGCACAACCTGTAAATCGAAACGTGTCCGTTCTTTTTCCTACACGTAGATAACTTCTTAAGGTACCTCTGTGATTTTTCTCAAATTTTTAAAAGACTTGACACTGCCCGAAACAGCCTTAAGAAAAATGGGGACAGTAGCTTTTTAGGGATTTGAAACTTTAACTTTTCAAGTGGACTGTTTTGGGGAAAATAGCCCTCATGGCTTCAATACTTGCTAGATTTGTGTTCTACCACTTGGGTTTACTAGATAACTCATGTATCTAGCACCCCCCTTTGACGGATCACAAATCCAAGTTGTAAAACTTGAGTTACACAAGATTTAGTGGAAGAAAAACAAGAGTTTCACCCCTTGTAGAACATATGCTCATTTCCTTCCTCTAAGCCTTTGATCTAACACTCAAAATACTTAGTTCCATATATGATAATATGTAAAACTAGGGTATCTTGAGTATTAATCCATATCTCCAACAAATTATGCTATAATACAAAATAGAAGAAGAATAAGAAACTAGGGTGCATTAAGCAACTAGCACACCTCTCTTTCTCTCACAAAACCGAAACTCTCTCTCTCTCTCTCTCTCTCTCTCTTTCTTGTATGTTGCTAGCTTGGGAAAAAAAGAAGAAGAATGAGAATAAGAAAAATGAAAATGATCTAGCAAATGAATGGGTGATTAACTATTATCCCCCATACTTTTATTGTCCCATGGATAAAAGACTACACCTTATCTCTTTAATTAGCCTAATCATGTGATTAAGGTTGCCTAATAGATTTGCAACCAATGGGAGATTGACACACATGTACTTGTGTGTAAGACTTCTATTTATGGACATTGATTAGCATAATTTGTTGCCTTAAACGGCCTAATGGGGCCAGCTATTTAAATGGCCACTAATTCCTTCATTTAGCCTTTATTTTAATGCATAAATTTAGGTAAATCAAAGGTCTAAAATACCCTTAATCAAGTGGACTAAGTTTGAGCTTGTATTTTATTTCTTTTGGGCTTCTCCTTTAATTGTTTTGGGCCAAGTAATGAACATAGTCTAACAATTTTAATACATGCTACCCAAATTGTTTATTTAGAATTTTCATTCCCAATCTTATGAAATTTAATTACTTATACATGTGACTTTAGCTCATAACCTAATTAGGTTTACTAGAAATATGTTTAAAATTATTAGTCACTTGAAATAACAAGATTATCCACATAAGTTAGTACACATATTAAATACTAACATTTTCTTATTACCATAACTCTTAGATTATTTAATTGTCTCACTTAATGTATAATTAGGTTACA
Organism: Panax notoginseng; assembly: GCA_016801055.1. Classification (NCBI taxonomy): domain Eukaryota; kingdom Viridiplantae; phylum Streptophyta; class Magnoliopsida; order Apiales; family Araliaceae; genus Panax; species Panax notoginseng. The sequence goes on from CM029020.1 coordinate 111,614,359, forward strand.
AAGCTTTCATTTAGGGTTTAAAATAAAATAAAGTTAGTTCCTAAAATTTATAATTAGGATTTTCTACAGTAAATCTAGGGTTTGACATAATACACCATAAATGACCAATCATTGTCAGTCCACATACATACAGTATATAATTATAGCACTAAAAATCAAAATATAAATAATATTATATTATTATTCTCATTCCCTGATCAAAATTTAAAATTAGGGTTTGGATTCCATATCTGATTTATCTGTCATACTTAACATTATTAATTAAGTTAAAATAATTAACTTAATAATTTGTACTAAAATTTATATAATAAAATAATTATTATAATAATATAGTTTATAACAATCAAAATTTTTTTAAAATAAAATTATTTAAAATCATTCATATAATAAATATATCACATAAATACATACACACATTATCTTGGCACATATTCCCCATATTTAAAAAAAAAAAAATTATACGCAAAATTTTTAATTTATTTGTATAGAAAATATCGGGTTGTTACAGCCCATCTATTCAGCAACAAAGAGTCCATGCAAAATGTTTTCATGCATTCCTAATTTGCTAAAAGGAGCGGTCCACGTTTCGCCCATTCACGAAATTAGCAAGTCACATGCAAAATAGAAGACATGGAGTGAGACGGACATGCAAAGGAATGAGCCGGCTGGACAGTGCACTATCCCGCTAGGGCGGGAGTTTAATGAAGAGGTTCCCTGCTGGGGCGGGGAGGCGGCAGCAACATCACTTTTCCTTGTTTGATTTGGACGCGGATGTAAATAAAAGGCATGTAGGTTGCTAGCTTGAGGATATAAAAGGAGATATACTTGACTGACACACGTGGAGGCATGCCCGCTGCAAATTCTTTTATTATTTCTACTCAGTTGTGACGAGGAGGAGGATTCGTGGGCTGCTACTAGATGATTGGGCCACAATAATTTTGCTATCTTAAGGACTTAATGAAGCATATATATTTTATAAAAGGTGACCGACTTGATACAAAAGAAGAAGCCACGCAAGCAGTTGGCTGCTTTCCTTTTTCAATTGGGATTGTGGTGGAACAAAATAATTAAGGCTGCATATATATTAAAATGACGGAACAAGGAAGCAAGAATGGAGCAACTGCAAGTCTCATGTGCTACTCGGATTGTGGGCCAACGTCATGGAGGATATTTGTGTGCTGCGATTGGTAAGATATATATTATATTAATTGGACAATAGGAGACCACGTGACCTGCTATTTCGAATTGGACATGGACTTGAAGCATGGGGACTTTACCGAATAGGGGCTATCAATTGCAATTGGTGGGTTAGTTTATAATAGAAAAGGGGACCTGATACTAAGGGGATATATATAATATATTCAATTAGGATTCCATTAGATATAGGAGATATAATTAGATTTGCTTTGGGGGGACTTAACCTGATGACGTAAGGAGCATGTTGGATGGGCTAGCAAGTGGAGATAGGTGGGGACCACGAGTATGATATAAAGTGGAGGCATGATTTGGTTGGAAGGCTGGTGAAATAAAATATATATATAATAGGAGCGGCTTAGGGATATATATATATATATATATATATATATATATATATATATATATATATATATATATATATATATATATATATATATATATATATATATATATATATATAAACCCCAATTGAAAGGGGATTTAGAGGTTGAATCACTTGGTGGCCATTGAAATCAAGATCAAGAACAAGGCAGAGCAAGAATTTGCCGGCAACAGATTCCATTCTTTTCCTTAATCTTAATCTTATTCTTATTTTTTAATGATTATTCAATTGTGGATTCCTAGTTTTAATTCAATGAATTAATTCTTCGTTTGAGATTACAATGGATCTTATTGTGTAATTTATTTTGATATGCTTCTTTATCAATTATTGTGATCTATCTTTGTGATTTGTCTATTGTGATTTGGACTTATTACTTAATTGTCTAGCTAACAATTACCGTGATAATTTATATAAATTCGAGAGATGAAGTATAGATATAGATCTGACCATGATAGCATGTGTTTGTGATTTCTGCATAGATGGAATTCATGATTAGTGTTTAGGATAGAGATATGCCTTTACACCATATGTAATCTTATAGATAACATGCGTTTTAAATCCTTTTTAATTATAATTCATATAGAGATATAGTGAATTAGTTAATTAGGGTGTCTTGCTTAATTCTATCATCTGTGAATTTAAGTGAGTATGTGTATTATGCATCGAGAGGTGGTTTTATCTGCTTTAGTGTTCTTGATTAACAATTCAGAATAGAGAATAATTGATGAGAAGTGTGTTAACTTAAATGAAGCAATAAATGAAGTTGTGATTTTAAATCTCCGTAATCTTAATTTAACTAATGGAATTTAATAGTAGTTTAATTATATAAATTGAAATTCATTCGTTTAAATAAGATTGAGTTGGTTACGGGTTAGTACTTGGTGATTTTTATTAAACAATTCCTCGTGGGAATGATACTCTACTTTCACTTTATTACTTGTTGACCACGTATACTTGTGTGTTGTGCGTAATTAGATTTTACCTAAGATAACCATTACAACTAAAGTTAAGAAGGTCGATGAACCTACCACCAGTAAAGGAAAGGGAAAGATAAACCAGTGTTGAAGACTTGTAAATATGTTGATTTCTATATTGTCAGACTTTGTTTTAATTGTTGAGATGTAATTATTTAATTTTTCGCACTTGATGTTTGTATTTAAAAGTTAGATAATTTGGGAGATTTTATTGAACTTATTGATGTAATCCTTTAATGGGAAGGTTTATTATTAAATTTTATTATATTTGGATAGTTAGAAATGTATGTTTAGACAGTGAACACCAAATCTTATGGGAATGAAGTATCCAAATTTGGGGGTGTCACAAGTTGGTATCAGAGCTTTAGGTTATGAATCTTAGGTGTGAAAAAAGCCTTAGGAAGTAACCTTATAAAAGTTTGAAAAGATAGTGGTGATAAACTCTTATCGAGTTTTAAGAAGGAAGTAATAAAACACTTTATGTGCTTTTGTGGTTGCAACCTATGTGCTCGTGAGTGTCGAGTAGTAATGATTAGTAATTAAAACATAAAATTTTATTGTCAGGATGGCTAATGTCGAAGAATCCAGTCAGGCTAGGGAGGAAGGACCCCAAATGCCTAGAGAGGAAGAGCCTCGAGATATTTAGGTGGTTTGGGAACAACTACTACCACATGAATCATCTCTGTTGGTTAGAGTGGTTGAGCATGAAAGGTTACTTGATGAGGATGATGAGGTAGAGACGGACGAGGAGGACCTCGTTGAGCTGCCACAGTCGAATGAGGATGAGGAGGACGGGAGGAGGAGCTTCCACTAAACTCGATCGCTGCCCGTATGTACGACGAAGTATACGACCGCAATGTGGAACTTCAGGATAACGTAGAGGAATTGGAAGAGATAATAGCTAAACAGCAGACCTTAATGGCGCAGAAGGACAACGAGATCCAGGATCTAGATTAACGTCTAAGTAATGTCGAAGGAAAACTGATCCACACTGATTGAGCGAATAAGTAAATGACAAAGGAGATCGCGGAACTGAAGAATAAGCTGAAAGAAGTATATACTAAGAGGGCAAGAGCCGAAGACGCGTACGAGGAAGCTTCTAAATGAGTCGGGGTAGCAGAGAGAGAAGTACAAGTGAAGAAGATCAAGATGGATGAGATGAATAGTATTTTCAACACCGTGATCAATCGAGCTCAAGATCGGGTCATGTGTTATCCGATTCAGTTCGAGACGCTGCCATCGTACATGTTAGATCGCCGAACAATGTTCCGCATTATGGAAGAGGAGCATCGTAAGGCTATGCAACATTTTAGTAGGTTGTCATAAATGTAATTATTATGTGATTAATGAGTAAATAAGATGTAAATCTCGGGTATGATATAACCCTTAGGATATGATGATGATGAAGTTATCCTGAAACTTTTGCAGTTCAGGAAAGTGATGTAGATAGCAGGAATGCTATCATTATTATGTTTTAAAATATTATGAATGAATAAAAGTTATTAATTATTCAAGATATTTTGTTTTACGTGAGTATTTTTGTGATGTGCACGTTAAGTACATAATACCTAGAAGATTGAATAATAATCTAATGAGTATATTTTAACAAAAAATGCCTCCAAGACGTCAACCAAGACAAAGAACCCCTGAGGGATCTACCAATAACAATGCTGAGCCTAACCAAGTTTAACAGTTAGTGATGTTTTCGACAGGAGCACTGCAGAATCAACCGCAGAATCAAGCTGCAACTTTTAAGGATTTAAAGGAGGTTGGACCACCAGAATTCCATGGAACCATGAATTCGGTTGACACACAGACTTGGATCATGGAAATAGAGAAGGTATTTGATGTTGCTAGGGTCGGTGAGAACCAGAAGACTGCTTTTGTAATTTTCATGTTGAAAGCAGAAGCCAATTATTGGTGGTAAGCTAATAAAACTAGAGGAGGTCAGGGAGTGATGACTTGGAAAAGGTTCAAGGAAATATTCTTCGAGACCTATTTCCCAGAGAGTTCAAAGAATCAGATGGAAGTGTAGTTTTTAGAGCTAAAGCAGGGCACATTGACAGTGTTGGAGTTTACGACAAGGTTCAATGAGTTGGAGAGGTTTGTGTCATATCAAGTGAACATGGATGAGCGCAAGGCGAGGAGGTTAGAATAGGGACTGAAGCCCTAGTTGTACAACAGAGTCTCCCTATTCCAGTTAAAGACGTTTGCATCGGTGCTTGAGAAGGCGATTCTCGCTAAGGGTGGAGGCGAGGCTGTGACAAAGTACAATCAAGAATAAAGAAAGAAGAAGAATGAGGGTGAAGGTAAGAATGGTGGTAGTAATGGTAGAAATGGTAGTATTAACTTGAAGAGGAAGTGAAATGCGAGTGTTGGTGCTGAAAGCCAACAAAGTAGCCAACATAAAAAGAAGTTCAAAGCATGTGCTATATGCGGAAGGAATCACACTGGCATATGCTTAAGGGGTAAGCGTGTATGCTTCGACTGTGGCTAGGAGGGTCACATTGCCCCAAATTGCCATCAACCAAAGAAGAATGTTTGCTACACATGCGTGTCAAAGGATCATTTTGCTCGCGAGTGCCCTAAGAAGAAAGCTGGAGAGACAACGGGAAACAAGGGAGGTAGCAGCGGAGGTGCATTGACCATTGCTGGACCAACGTCATCAAACAGACCCACAGCTAGAACCTTCAACATGACTGTGCAGGATACTGTGCAATCAAAAGATGTTGTGTCAGGTATTATCCCAATCAATGATATAGATACTTACGTATTATTTGATTCGGTACTCCTTGCTCGTTTATATCTGATGAATTTGCTAAGAGGTTAGAATTGTCTAGTGAATAATTTAATTTCCCTTTAAACATAGAAATTACGAATAGGGAGGTGATTCCTGTTAGGTTTATATACAAGAATTGTAGGCTGAATATTAAGGGGAATGTCATGATAGTAGATTTAATCCCGATTAAACTTGGATAGTTTGATGTTATATTGGGAATGGATTGGCTATTCAATTATGGAGCGATAATTAATTGTCAAAAGAAATGTGTAAACCTTATGACTCCTTCAAAGGTAGTTTTCTACGGTAGCAAATTGCCTAGACAAGCGAGATGTATGACGATTATACAGGCCAAGAAGTTATTGAGCCAAGGCTATGTAGGATACTTAGCTTACATAGTCGATACTTAGAGGAAGGGGTGAAACTGAAGGAGATATCAGTGGTTAGGGAATTTGTAGATGTGTTTCCAGAGGATTAGCCAGGACTTTCGCCTGACAGAGAGATCAAGTTTGTTATTAATTTGGCGCCAGGAACTACTCCGATATCGAAGGCCCCGTACAGGATAACTCCAGTAGAGATGAAGGAACTGATGGTACAATTGCAAGAGTTGTTAGACAAGAAATATATTTAGCAGAGTGTATCACCGTGGGGAGCACCGGTGTTATTCGTGAAGAAGAAGGATGGGTCAATGCGTCAGTGTATTGATTATAGGGAATTAAACAAAGTCACTGTTAAGAATAAATATTCATTGCCAAGGATATATGACTTATTTGATCAGCTGAAGGGAGCTAAGTGCTTATGTAAAATGGCAAAGTCATTGCGTATGCATCAAGGCAGCTGAAGGATTATGAGAAAGGATACTCGACTCATGATTTAGAGTTGGCTGCGGTGGTATTTGCTCTGAAGATAAGTAGACATTATCTCTATGGAGAGAAATATGAGATCTATACAGACCATAAAAGTCTAAAGTATATTTTCACATAGAAGGATCTTAACATGCGTTAAAGGAGATGGTTGGAATTAATAAAAGATTACAATTGTGAGATCTTTTATCATCCTGGTAAAACAAATGTAGTTGTTGATGCCCTGAGTAGAAAAGGTCGTGAGAAATTGATGTTGTTAATGGCGCGGGAGGAACTTATCTCAGCGATGGCATGGCTAGAGTTGGAAATAAAATTTCCAAAAGAATCCGATGAGAGATTATTCCAGATGGAAGCTAGTCCAAATTTGGTAGACAAGGTAAAGAATGCTCAACTACAAGATGAGGAATGCAGAAAAATAAAGGAAAGTATGGATGAGGATAATGCGGTGAAGTACAAGGTTGATACCGAAGGAGTGCTAAGATACGAGGGACGAATTTGGGTTCCAGCTGTACCGGATATTAAAGAAGAAATCTTGACAGAAGCTCATAATTCAAGATATTTAATTCATCTGGGAAGTACAAAGATGTATCAAGATTTATGACGGCATTTTTGGTGGCCAAACACGAAAAGAGATGTTGCAGAATGTGTCACGAAATGTTTGACATGTCAAAGAGTTAAGGCCAACCATCAGAGACCAAGCAGATTAATTCAACCGTTGGAAATACCGGAATGGAAATGGGAACATATCACAATGGATTTTGTGGTAGGTCTTCAACTACTCAGAGTGGATACGATGTGATTTGGGTGATAGTAGACAGGCTGACGAAATCAGTACACTTTTTGCCAATAAAGATCAAATTCAATCTTAATCAGCTGGCAAAGTTATATGTTAAAGAGATCATTTCGAGACATGGAGTGTCAGTGTCAATTGTGTCAGATAGAGATCTGCGATTCACGTCAAACATTTACCATCCGCAAACAAACGGTCAAAGCGAACGAACAATCTAGACGTTGGAAGATATGCTCAGAGCATGCATCATGGATTTCAAAGGGAACTGGGATAAACATTTACCTTTGGCAGAATTCGCCTACAACAACAGTTATCACGCAAGCATCGACATGCTGCCTTACGAAGCATTGTACGGTAGAAAGTGCAGAACTCCACTGTGCAGGAATGAAGTTGGTGAACGTTAACTATTAGGACCAGAACTGGTACAACAAATTATTGAGGTTGTCAAACTCATCAGGACAAGATTGGTAGTTGCTCAAGACATATAGAAAAAGTATGTGGATCAACACAGACAAGATCGTTAATTCGATGTAGGAAATTTTGTGTTCTTAAAAGTTTCTCCTTGGAAGGGAAAAATCCGTTTTGGTAAAAAGGGAAAGTTAAGCCCGAGGTTTATTGGACCTTTCGAGGTGCTGCGAAGAGTAGGAGAATTGTCTTACGAGGTAGTTCTACCTCCAGAGTTGGAACACGTTCACAATGTTTTTCATGTTTCGATGTTACGACCGTATAAACCCGATTACAAGCATGTGATCGAGTACGAACCATTACAGTTCGATAATGACTTATCTTATGAGAAAATTCCTATCCAGATAATTGTCAGGAAAGAACAAGTGTTCAGGAATAAAGTAATAACTTTCGTGAAGGTGATATGGAGGAACCACAATGCTGAAGAAGCTACGTGGGAACTCGAACATAAAATGATGAAGAACTACCCTGAGTTATTTGTTTAATCTGTGTCTTCGATTCTGGGAACAAAAATCCTTGTAAGAACGGAAGAATGTGACGAATGATTTATTTGAGTTGTGATTCTGAGGACAGAATCCTTGTAAGGAGGGAAGGATGTAACAATCCAGAATTTTAAATTGTAATTCCAAATATTTATTGAATTATATAAATATTTAATTGATGTGTTTAATTGTTGAATAAATATTTGTTTAATGTGATTTGATTTGATTATTTATTTGTTAAATAAATAATTTATGAGTTAAAGAAATTAATTATTATGAGATAATATTCTAATTAAATTAGAGAGTTTATACTAAAATGAAATTATAGTGAAGATTATAATTTTATAGTAATATGATTATGTGACAAATGGATTTAATAAGTTATTATTGGCTTTAGTTGAATTTAATTGAATATGAGAATTTAATTGAATGAAGTGTGACAATAAACTATATCATAAATGAGTTATTAAAATAAATTAAAAGAGTTTTTAATTTGGTTTTACCAAACAAAGCCTTAGGATTTTGAAATTCTTGTTTTGCCAAACAAGGCTTAAGGAATGATTAAGTCATTATTTTAATTGGTTTTACCAAACAAGGCATAAGGGTTTTAAGTTATTAATTTTTAAAGTGTTTTAGCCAAACAAGCACTATGGCTTTTAATTTTCAAATAATATAACTGACATCAATTATATATGTATTTATGTTATATATTAATAGGTATTATAAGTGTACGTTATATTATATTATCATATATCAGTTATACTACGTATTAGTAAAAGAGAAAGTAAGAACAGAGAAAAAGAAGAAGAGAGAAAAGAGAGAAGGAAGAAGAGAGTTTCCCTGTGAGTTGAGAATTTAGAAGAAGGGGAGAGATTTTCAAGTTCTTCATATCTTCTAGCAAAGGTATAACCCTATTTTTCTTATTTCTAGTTTTCTTTTAAAGTTCAAGTTTTATATACATGAAAAGTTCTATGTAAAATTGGTGTGAAGGAGTAATTGTTTATTATGTGATAACTATTGATATAAATTGTGTTCATGTGATTTATAGATGATTTAGAGTAAATTGATTCATGTAATATATTTCATTATGAAGGAAATCATATTACAATAAGTTTACATTAACATATGTTGAATATGGCTTAAATTAGAATTAAAATTGGTAATCAATTCATTGTATAATGTATAAATTGGCTATTGATTGTGAAAGTACATGAAAAAATGAAAACAAAGTAATTGAAACTGACTGGTTTGGTTGTAACACGAATTCACAGTGAAGAATTTCTCTATGAATGTCAAAAGAAGAGGAAATATTAGAAATAGTGAAATTAAAGGTTGTAATCTTGATGTTTATGCTATTTATGTGGTTAGAAACATTAGTTTATGTTTATGTTTATGTAAACCTATTACACCTTGGGTAGGTTGGTATGATTGTTAGAAAGGAGTTTGTAGGCCTAATTTGGCTTTTTGTAGTGTTCGTGATGATAATTCGCTAAATCGCAGAAGGGACCCCCGCCCCGGCTAGTATTGTAGTACAAAAACCCTAGCCCCAGCCGGGGGGTAGTCTGATTTGCCAAATTTTGAAGAAAAAAAACTAACCGGACATGTTTTTACTAAAATGAGCATAACATTTTCATATGAACTCCGATTGATGCGATTCAAGATGATCCAGAACAAGCACGAGTAGACCTATAACTTTTATTCTTTAAGTGTTTCAATTTGATGTCGTTGTTAGGGATCAAAATGTCCATCTTTGGGACTGTTGTGCATTTGGAGGCCATCAGAGGGCGTCGGGATGCACGAATGCAAATGCAGTCCTTTGTGTGTTAGTATAACCTAATCTAAAGAGAATGATAACATGTTGGACATGTAATAGGATGTTGTATCAAGTTGTTAATGTGTATATGTTGCAATGACATGATCACTTAAGTAGTTGTAATAAAGCTAAAATGTAATGCTCATGAAAAGATGTGATATTGTTTAAACTTAAACTTAGTTAGTGAGCTATACTAAAAGTGGGAAAGAAACTCATGAAGCTAATATTAGTGTAACTAATGTGTATTGTCAATACATATGGTATGTATAGGACTTGTGGTGAACGTGAGTAGTGATTGTTTAACCTACGCACGAGGTAAGTTCTCTAACTCTACTTTTATGATTGTGCAAGTGCTTAAACCTTATTGATGCATTGACCAAGTTCCTAAACCTACTTATATATATATATATATATATATATATATATATATATATATATATATATATATATATATATATATATATATATATTCTAACTTGATTATGTTCATGCAAACTCTTCAACCTAACTATTACTTTGAGAAAGGTTCCTATCTGTAATGTTATTTTCTTATTACTCAAGTTTCCTAAATTATGTTATTCTTATATTAAGCAAGTTTTATTACTCAACTTGTTATTAATCATACACGTTCATTAACTCACTTCTTTTATTGAGTAAGATTAATAGCTTTAGCTTATTATTGTTCAAGCAAGGTTTGTTATAATATTAAATGCCTACTTTCTAGTCCATTTCTAAGTCATGATTTCGATGTATAATGTTGATTCACTTATAATTCATAACTATTTCATATCATATTGTTATCGAGCACTTAAAGCGATATTAAACTATATTGATTCAACTAATCCTTAGTTGATGTTCGTTGAACTCTAAATTACCTTGAAGCTTATCCAAACCAAACTTCCTTTGGTGAGGACTCGTATGTTAAAATTGAGATGAACAACCCTATTATAGAGGATTATTTACGCGTAAGCGTTTAGATGGTTGTGCACAATGCATTGTACGAAGGACCGATCCCCCTAAGTACGAGAAGTCCCTACAGTCTTACGACTATTTAGGCTTAAGTTGAAATAATACTTATAACTTTGGACGTATTTCGTGGTCTTGTGACCCTCAGATACATATATTTCAAATTCTGTTTCTGATTATCATTGATATAGAATATTATTCAGTTCTATTTGAGCCTATTCATTTGGCAGTTGTTAAGATATTTTTATTCATTGTCACTTCAAGTGAGCATTTGTTTGCTCACTCTTGCTTATATAACCATTACAGCTAAAGTTGAGAAGGTCGATGAACCTACCACCAGTAAAGGAAAGGGAAAGATAAACAAGTGTTGAAGACTTGTAAATCTGTTGATTTCTATATTGTTAGACTTTGTTTTAATTTTTGAGATGTAATTATTTAATTTTCTGCACTTGATGTTTGTATTTAAAGGTTAGATTACCTGGGAGATTTTATTGAACTTATTGATGTAATCCTTTAATGGGAAGGTTTATTATTAAATTTTATTATATTTGGGTAGTTAGAAATGTATGTTTAGACAGTAAATACCAAATCTTATGGGAATGAAGTACCCAGATTTGGGCGTGTCATAAAGTATATGAATAATTGGTGTATGTGTTATTTCCCTATGTGCTATATAGGAATTGGAATGATCAGTTCAGCGTAAACTGTAAGCTGTAGTTGTGCGTAAGGTAAGTTTCCTAACTTCATTCATAATTTACATGAATGCTATTTTCTTAAACTTCTCAGATGTTGAACTTGAGAAGTCTTGTTTATGTGCAAATATGTGATGTTTGTACAAGGTGGTAGTATGTATGAGACCTTGTGCCACAATTTGAACACTTCGGTGTTTCTATGAGATGAAATGTTCTGTGATTGAACTGTTCAATACGAGTATGTTCTGTTTATACATGAACCGTTATTGTTAAGTTTGTTCTAATGATTCTAGTTAGACAGAATGTGTATGAAAGAGGTAGAAGAAAGAAAGTATTTCAAAGTGAATGTGACTAATGTTTTAAAATGATAGGAATCGAGATTGTTCCTATTATTCGAGCTGCTTCATAACCTTTATTCGGTTATTGAAGTCTTAAAAGAATGCTTAAATTCTTAAAGTTGTTTGTTCAATTGCTGTGACCTGCTGGGCAATTGAATGCTCACACTTACTTTAAATGAAAAACATTTTCAGCGAACTATGTTAGAAAGAACTTAAGGATCCCGTAAATATCAAGCTGATCGGTATACAGATGAAGTGTCATTCAGTATGTGAATGTGCGTGAAGATCAAGTGATGACTTGTAATGTAGAATAGTTTAATTGAACTATAGATTAATTTAATAGACTGTTATGTATCCTTGGTGACGGATAAAAGTCACTCTTGTAAGATGGAATGAATAATGTATTTATCATTATTTGTAATGAAAGAGGTTATAAGGTTTTAGAACCTAGGATTTGAGAATGTTTGTCGTTATATTTAATATATAATGATGTATGTTGGGAAGAAGATGTACTCGTGATGCACGGAATCCGGGTGTGAAGATAGACCAGATTTCGGGGCGTTACACCTGCTGGGGCAAGTCAAGCTGAAAGAAAGAGACTTCACAAAATGGCTATGAAATTCTATCTAAGCAGAGATGCACTCTACAAAAGTGATGTTGTAATAGGCTTATTGAGATGCCTAGACAAAGATCAAGCCCAAAAGCTTATGAATGAAGTCCATGGTGGAGTTTGTGGTCCACACATGAGTAGTCCTTTGCTTGCTAAGATGATATTAAGAACAGGGCATTACTGGATATCTCTCAAAGCTGACTATGATGATCACATCATGAGATGTTACCAATGCCAAGTCCATGGAAATGCCATCCACACTTCTCCAAATGAACAGCATAATATGAGTTCACCATGACGCTTTTCCATGTGGGGGATGGACGTGATCGGGCCAATCGAGCCCAAAGTCAGCAATGATCATCGGTTTATCTTCACCATAATCGACTACTACACCAAATGGGTTGAAGTTGCATCCTTTCCCAAGGTCACTCATGAGGTAATCATTGGACTCATCAAAAATAATGTAATTTGTCGATATGGACAACCGGAGGTGATCGTATCAGATAATGCTAAGAATCTGAACAACTAGATGAATGGTGCTGTTAAAGCAGCCAACAAGAACATCAAGAAGATTATGCAAAAGATGCTAGTCGATCACAAATGGTGGCTTGACTTATTACCTTTGACTCTTTAAGCCTATAGAACGTAAATGTGCACTTCTGTTGGGACTACTCCCTACTCATTGGACAATGGAATGGAAGCAGTACTCCCCATAGAAGTGGAAATGGAATCATTATGAGTTTTGATAGATGCTCAGATGAAAGAAGACCAATGGATGCAAGAGCGGTACCACCAGCTATCTCTGATAGACGAGAAAAGAGAGGCAGCCATCTTCCATAGTCAGCTATATCAACAGAGGATTGCTTGGTCCTACAACAAGAAAGTCTGGGTTATGTAATTCAAAGAAAATGACTTGGTTCTGAAGAAGATCTTGATCAATTATGATGAAGCCAAAGGAAAATTCTCCTCAAACTAGGAAGGCCATTTCATTGTCAAAAAAGTGTTGACGGGAGGAGCCCTTAGACTGTAAGAAATGGATGAGGTGTTGGGTTTTCGGCACAACAAAGCAACGCACAGCGGAATAAAATTGAATAAAACAAAACAATTTCTGAAACCCAAAATAGGATCCACGCGAAATAGATATTAATTCAATGTTTTAAGAGATTATACCGATTATGAAAAAGCCTCTGAAACGCTTCGAATCTCCAATGCGATCCCTCATGAAACTGCGTCTCTATGGTATCCACACGAACGCACGCGAACCGTCGCATGATTCTGCAATAAAAGGAGCTGCGGTACTAGCCACCAAAGGAACATGATTTTTGAAAACTTTTCTCTAGTCTCTCTCTAAGAGCGGCTAATGTTTTTAGATTAATGATAATCCCTAATATGGCTGCTACATATCATATATATAGTTGTTAAAAAAGAATTAATCAAAAACCTAATTTTAATTAAAATCCGAATTTATATATATATATATATATATATATATATATATATATATATATATTTATTATCCTTTTAATTTAAATTCGTGATTTAAATACTATTAATCATATTAATATATTTAAATTCTTAAAATTTAAATTAATTCCCTTTTAAATTACGTTCTATGTGTGTGACCCTGTAGGTTATTATTACCTTGGCAATAATTTTAAAATCATATTATAAAATTATAAACAGTGAGCGGCATCTAGTAATGCATCACTGCTACCCAAGTAATAATAAGATCGATGATTCGATGCAACCTTTTCATGACCAATATTTCAATGTAATTTATTCATTTTAACCTTTATATCCTAGATTAAACTCGAGTCATGAAATGTGTCATACTCTTCATAATTTAATATGAGTTTTTCTTGATCAATGAGTAGACTATATGAAACAAATCAATATTTGAGCATGGCCATGCATTTCATAGTCCTACTCAATCAAGAGGCCTATAGATATCACCCCTAATACATATTGGGTTAAATCCCATCTAGATCACTCATATTCCTCACACGATTTATGATGTACCCAATAATCATCTTTATTGTCTACCCTATTAAAGGTAACTTTTGATGTTATCAAAGTATATAAATTCCCGTCTAATAATATAGTGATTTCAGGTCGGCGGACCATTATATCATTGTCACTATGAGAATCGCTAATGACACTTCGCATAATGCTCCACATAGAATTCTCATGGTGGGTCTGTCCAGTACATCATTCTCTAACACGTACCTATGTATTGACTTAATATCTCATATATTTATGACCAATGATATTTGGTCATCAGTCAATCCACATACTAATCTCAATGCATCATTGTTGTCCCATCAACAATGATACTCAACTAGGGACATTTAAGAGCAATGATACTAATTGTAATTATATAATCTTATATTCAAGTCACATACTTGAAACTATATAATTTGTATCACTATTCTAAAGAATTTTATTATGTTAACATTTATATAACGCAGTAAATAAAACCATAATAAAATCATTTATTTATTCAATTAAATATAATATCAAAATGTTAAGCAATTATATCAAATAATTGGCCTCTAGGGAACTAACTCTAACATGGGGAAGAATTCTCACAACTCATCAATTCAGACACCGTGAAAAGGTACTATGTCTGAATTACCTGTAAACCAACATCCTGGTTCTGTGAAAAAGAAAAAAATAAAAACAAAGAAAGAAAAAAAAGAAAAAAAGAAAAGAAAAGAAAAAAATCAATCAAAGTAATTCAGGTTTTCACTACAAAAGCCGAAACTACGGAAGACCTGATCTCCCCATTAACGAGAGTATGTAGGAAGCCATCTATGGCGCGGTCAAACCAAAAAAAAAAACCAAAAAACCCACTCAAATCTAAATAAACACTCTTCAAACTGTTCAGGCAAAGCCGGAACTACGGAAGACCTGATCTCCTCTCTACGGGAGTATGTAGATAACCATCTGTGGTGCGTCTAACCTTCAAAAGAAAAAGCCAAATCCCTTTCCTTCACTCAAAAACCCAAGGAAATACTAGTCTCAAGACACCAAATCCTATCAAGCCTCCAGAATCAACGAGCCATTATGAAAGACCCTCCGACATCTCAATGTCAGTCCATAAAAAAGGCGCTCGTGATATATCAAGACAGCTAGTCACAAAGAAAATTACAATCATCAAGCAAGATCAAAACATATGCAAAAGAGAAGTGAATCAAAATATATTTCATTGCCATATAATACTGTTTAATAAATACAATGTATCATGTACATAACAAAAATGGCTAACCTAGTTTATGTTGGAAAATGAAAGCTATTCTATAAACACACAGTTAAACGAGACAGTAAATCCAACATCGCATCCCTCTCTGAAGATGGAGGTGCATCTTTGAGCTCTTGGCCTACAGTTTCAATACGAGCTAAAAGATCTACGACATCCTGCAGAGTACAACCATGATCATTCATAAATGCACTCACATCTACGACAATATCCTCCACATAGGATCTGAGATCAGTACTATAGGCTACAACATGCATCCCCAGTAGAGTAAAAAATGTGTACATATTAAATGCCTAGACTTGAGGAAAAATTTCATTGTTAAAAACTACCATTTCAGTAGGCATCGAGTCAGTCCAGTGATCAACCGTTGTCAACAACCAGTAGGGTAGGCACTGTTGTCAACTACCAGCATTGTAGGCACCTTTGTCAACTACTAGCAGGGTAGGCACCATTGTCAACTACCAGCAGGGTAGGCACCGTTGTAAACTAACAGCGTGTACATCGGGAAGGTCCGATGATTTCAGAACGTCATCCCCAACAAAGATGTAGAAAATCTCAATTTATCGTCATCAAACAAGCATCAACAACATCGACAAAAATCAAACCGTTAGAGTCAACACCAGCATAGGCATCAGCAACACTGATGAAAGACAACTGTTAGAATTAGCCCCAATATAGGCATCATAAATAATCGATAATGGTGAAATAATTTACGATGCGATTTGCGATGTGCGAAGTGCGATTTGCGATGTGCAAAGTGCGATGTGTGATTGGCCAAATGCGAAGTACAATTTGTGAAAGCATTTTAACATTCATCATAACATTCATTGCATTGTGATTTGCATTATTAAATTTATCTTATCATATTTCAAGTGTCTAGTAATCTTTATCATGTTCATTTCATTGCATTACATAAACATGATAAAGAGGGGCGTCTATAGACACTCAAAATTTTGCTTTCCTTAGACTAACCATACAGGGGGGTAAAAGCGTCTTTTCTACCCTAGAGACAGCCCCGAAGGACTATAGTAAACCTTAAACCACAGAGACAGCACCGTGGGATATCAAATCAGTCCTCAGAGATAACCCTGAGGAAAGACGAGTCAACAGTAGTAAAACCTCGGAGATAACCCTAAGTAAAGAAAGCTGCTGCACATCAAGTCCAGAAATCAACCCGGAAGCGCAAAAGAGTGATTTTGGCAACTCAACATTAAAATTGGTCAAATTGCTCTGAATAAGGTCACGCAGGATCATAACAACAATCCCGAGTGACAACAACGCAAGACAGCTCAACAGACAGACTGTGAAGACTCAAAGATCTAGTCATGGACCCATCTTCCAGGATTCAAAAAAGGTCAAATTCTATGTCATTGTGTAGCTCTCGGAAAGGGCTTTTAAGAAAGGTATAGCACTCCTCCATCAGATTTTCGGATTGAATGTTATGAAGGTCCAAGCAGACTGCGCGATGGTTGGATTGCACATACTTCGAGACGACGAGACCCACTGGGCCAGGACCACCAGGGTCAGCCATAGGTAGACCCATAGCTATCGTGGGTAGACCTATGACTGATCGGGTCTATATATACCCTCTCACCCATTTAGCTTCCGAGAGAAGATTAGAAAAGAAGAGGGTCCTGGCGAGAGAAATTGAGGTTAGAATAGCTAAACGGAGCTCGAGTCGTGCTCTGATTCTTGTAAAACTTCTTTGTAAACACTTATATACATATATACTACAACATATCAAGTTTTAACCGGTGGAAATTGTTCCTAAAGACACCAAAAGCCATTCGTTAACCATTCTCGTGCCTAACTGTAAGATTTCACCAGATCCGACTTAATTACTTGCTCTAATACATATAGAAGTGCTTTATATAGCTTTTTAACGATTGATATTCATTAGATCTGAAGTTTTAACCATTCATTTCTTGTAAATAGTTAATATTTGAGTTATATTAGCTAGATCTGTACTGGATCTAGCCATATCTAGCTTTTTTAACCGATTTAAAAGTTATGAAACTTAAACTTGGAAGCTATAATAGCTAAGATCTGTACAGATCTTGTTTTCTTTCTAGTTTTTGTAAATATTTAGTAACCACGCGGCCCTAGATCTGTATCTAGAGGACGCTGGAAGCTTTGGCTACATGCATGTAAGGATTTAATTGATGGATCTTTTGTTTTGCAACGTTTAGTGTAAATATATCTCTTTAGTTTCAGTATATTGGCTATGCATGATATTTATATGATACCATGCGAGCCTAGGAGCCACGTAATCTAAGATCTAGTTGGCGGATCTAGATCTGGTTCCTATGATGGACTCATTTCAGTTATACAGCTAGCTTGCAAATTTTGTAATTGTAAATATAGGACCTTAAAACTGTTATCCGAATTTAAGGTCTTCGTGATAGTGAAAATATTATGTGTGGTGCTCGGGCATACTTTGATGCCTAGTATTAAAATTAAACTTTTATACAAGTAAAACTCTTTGTATATATGTGCAAAAGAGGCATATCACTACTTCCAAATAAAACACTTAGCCCAATTAAAAGCAATGAACAAACACATACACATAAATTAGGGAATAAAAGGCACGGTAACTATGTTTCACGGAAGTCGGGGGGTGCCTAACACCATCCCCCCCCCCGCTTAATCAAGCCCCCAAACTCTATGAATCTCAGTTTCCAAGACCAATTAAACAGAGTCCAATAATTGGGCCATATTAAAAAATCTTTCAAAATTAGGTTGAGTTGGTACAACCATTTAACTCATACCAACGTGCGACTCTGTCTAATTCAGACCAATAAAATCAAATATTTTCAAATCTTTTTCCTAAAAACCTAACCCTTCAGATCAAACAAACTCACATAGAAAACATAAAAGTTAAGAAACACATAGGAAAAGGGAGACAAAATCTTTCCGACGTCGACAGGTATCAAAACCTATCTTTGTGCTAATTAACGATCTTGATGATTCCATGTATGTATGGTATGCGATTGGATCAGATTTTGGGCAAGGAAATTTTTTTCTTATTCTGCTACGCTGTCGCACCCAACATTAGAATTTGAAATTTATTTTATTATATTTTTATTTATTTATATCAGTTAAGATAAAATGTTTATTTTTAATTGGAATATATTTTAAAAACAAAAGGTTTTATATTAACTTGAAATTGGATTCCACGTTCACTTGAATAGAAAAGTTTATTCAAAAAGTTTTATATTAACTTGGAATTGGATTTCACGTTCGCTTGACTAAAAGAGTTTATTCAAAAAGTTTATATTAACTTGGAATTGGATTTCACGTTCGCTTGAATAAAAAAGTTTATTCACATATGGAATAGGATTCCATGTTTTCTATAATAAAGGAGTTTATTCACATATGGAATATGATTCCATGTTTCCTAAAATTAAAGATATTTAAATTTTGATAAGGAATAAGATTCAATATATTTTATTTTTTCAACAATTTTAAGTTAAAATAAATGAGTTTATTTTGTACTTGAAATTTGAATCCTTGTTAATTAAAATAAAGGAGTTTATTTTGATTTAGAATTTGATTAAAAATAAAGGAGTTTATTTTTATTCAAAATTGGATAAAATAAAATAAAGAAATTTATTATGATTGAAATTTTTATTAAAATAAAGGAGTTTATTTTTGTCTCAAAATTAGATTTTTAATAAATTTAAAATTTCTCATTAAATTGATATTGATGCATATATGGAATGGATTTATTATTGATGAGATGAATGTTATTTATTGATATATATTGATGAGTGAGTTTTATACACATGAATTGGATATATTCGGGCTTAATTTATTATTGTTCTTAAGTATTTTAGAATAGTTTTTAAGTGTTTGTGTCCATTCATGCATGTTTTACATTGTTTTGTAGGATTTGGGACAAAAGTTACGTGGATCGACGTTCGGGGTGGCTAGATTCGCGTTTTCGGCTTCCCATTTACACAACAGTCACTTTAGAGCCAATTTGGGTATTTCTACGAACCTTATTTCGAATAACTTAAAGAATGAAAGTTGTAGATCTACTTCTCCTCTTTCCGGAACATCTTAAATCGTCGAAATCGGAGTTCGGAAGAAGAAGTTATGGCCATTTTCCCAAAGGACGTCGGAGCCGAAAAATTCCAAAAAAAGCACTAGTGTCGGGGCGCTAATTTCAAGGTAATTTCCAGCGCTGGGGCTCTATAAGGCAGAGTTTGAGCGTCGAGCCCAGCGCTGGGGCGCTGGGGGAAGACGTTAGTGCGGCCTGGACTCGTTTTGGGCGAATTTTGGCACCTTTTTGACTCCAAATTGGATTGAGTTTGTTCCTAACCTAAAAATTTGACTTGTAACCTATAAATATATGATGGGAGGCATAAAATAAAGGGGGATTACATAGAGTAGACTAGATTAAACACTCAATTAGATCAGATATTAACCCTAGTTCTTATTAGTTTTGGAGATTGAAATAACTTGGAGATCATTGAAGATCAAGAGCAGGAACAAGAGGGGAGCATCAGATTTGCTGACAATAGATTCTATTATCTTCTCTTATCATACTTTTATCTTTTAATGTCTATTCAATTGTGGATTGTTGGTTTTAATTCATTAATTATGAACTAACTCTTTTATTAAGATTTCAATTGAACTTTTTATGGCTATAAATTAGTTATTTGATTTATTCCAATTATTTGTGTTGAAGTGAATTGTTCATATTGCTTTGAGCTTATTGATTAATTATCTGATTAATAATTACCTTGTTAATCTAGAAAGAATTGGGAAAGGAATTCTAGGGTTAGAACTGAGCTTGGTGACATGTGACTTAGTTATTTGCACAGTGAATAATTAGGTTTGTGAATAGAATGAGAATATCTATTTGCCGCATGTAACATAAGAGGAATTGGGTTTGTAGCGAGTTTAATTCAATTGTTTTGCATAGAGATATAGCAAAATTAATCTGGGTTAAATAGAAGGCAATTGATCACTCGAGAGAGGGCTTATGATATTTGAGAATTCCTGTTAACAATTAAGTAGATATAATAATTGGGATAGTTGAATAATTGATTTATAATTTATAATTGGAGATATTGGAGTCTTAATTCTTATTTATCTTAATTCCATCAATTATTAGTTGTTTATTTGCTTTCTTTTAGAATAATCTTTTTGTTTTGTTTAATTTAGTTTTCTTTAATCTAGAAATCACAATTATTGGTTGTTTAAATAAAATTGATTTGGTTAAGAATTAGTACTTGGTGATTTTTATTAAATAATTCCTCGTGAGAACGATACTCTACTTTCACTTTATTACTTGTTGACCGTGTATACTTGCACGTATTCATTGATTGCGAAATCAATCAACAAGTTTTTGGCGCCGTTGTCGGGGAATTAATTTAATAATTATTTACCAATATTAATTTCAATTAAATTAGTCTTAATTTAAACATTTTTATTTTTATTTTTATTTCTCATTCTCTTCCTATATTTCTCTCTTTTTAGGTACCATGGATGACTTTGCGTATCAATGGCCATACACGAACATGACTCAACCACGGGGAGTAGAGATTGACAGACTCAAGAAACTTTTTGCATTGTCTGCACAGATGGAGACACTTTCGAGAATGCTTGAAGCTTTTGAAGCTCAACGTCGTCAAAGTGTGGCGGTTACTTGTGATTATTGTGCTGTAAATCATATGAGTCATCAATGCGCCATCAGTTTCGAGCCGGTACAGTATAGTGGTGATTACCCTAACAGTTATGTCTATCCCAACAACTATCATCAGGATTGGGGGTATCACCCGGATTTTTCATGGAGTAACAATCAAGATCAATTTTATACTCCAAGTTTAACATACCCAACGGATTTCTCGTGTCCACCTCCATTACAACAGGAAGAACATTCGAATTAGGAGGAAGCCTTGGAAAAATTCATTAGAGCTTCTGACAAAAAGAACGAGGACCAAGACAAAAGATTTAATCAAATAGTGCTGCATTTGCAAAGCCAAGGGGCGTCGTTAAAGAATTTGGAAAATCAATTGGTGCAGCTAGCACATGCGTTGAACAACCATCCTCAATACACTTGGCTTTATGACATGGATGACGAGACTGATGATGAGCCTGAACCAAATCTGCAATCAGATGTGCCAAATGATATAGATGTTGAAAGAGAGGAAAGACTTGGAGACCAACAAAAAGAGATCGGCAAAGATCTAACTTTGAGTACCAACGAAGATGAGCCAATTTTGATAGTGTCCCATGTACCTTCCCATGTACCTTCTCCACCAAAGTACAAGAATCCGGTTAGATTTGCAAAACCATGCCCAATTGGCAGTCATGTCGTCGGCAAAGTTCTTTGTGACATAAGAGCTAGTACAACTGTGGAGTCGTGGTGGGTTGAAAAGGAGAAGATATAGGACGAGCCCATTGTGTTTGACAAGCTTCCATGCCATAATTTGATCACAAACATAATGGGAAAAGCACCTAGTGGTTTGTCGTACTTAATGGGGATCCTATCTAAAAAGATCATGCTAGGTGACTTAAACTCAATGGCCATTACAATTGGGAACCTCCCAAAAGCTATATTATTTCCGATGGATGGAGGGTTCCTCAACTTTCGAAGAGGAATTGGATAGAGAATTGAAGAAGTCAGGCTGAGACTATAAAACAAGCGCTTATTGGGAGGCAACCCAAGTTTAATTTTTATTTTTAGTTTTTATTAGGTTTTATATTAGTAGTTTTGAATTTGCATTTATTTAGGATTTAATAAAAGTGTTTCTATCATGATTTACAGGTTATTCAAGTCAAATTCAAGTGTGGTGCCCAATTTATTCCATGTGCCTAGCCTATTCTCCAAACTTAGCGGACAAGGAGGAAGATTGCTATATTTTCAGGGAAGTCCTCTGCTTTAATTTTTTCTAATTTAGTCATTGAGGACAATGTCTAGTTTAAGTTTGGGGGCATTTTAGTGTCGTATTGCATATAGTTAGTTATCTGCATAGTAGTTCATTTTTTTGTGTGTAAGCATTGTGTTTTTTTAGGTTGCATATAGTACATGGTAGTTATTTGCATATTCATATATGTGTTGCATTAGTATGTGTTCATGTAGTATAATTGCATTTTTTTATTTGCATGAATCTGTGTGATCGGTTGGTGTGGTCTTAGCTCGGCCTATGATAAGATTGATATTAATTGTTAACTTGAACAATGTTGATAATTGATGATGAGTTCTAATTTTAATCATGATGACAATCTGAGCCTGTCTGAAACTTATGTAACTGGTTAGCACTTAAAGTTTAACTGTTTTAATCCACTTGGTTCAAGGGTTTCATAATTTATTTCTGAGGGAAAATCTTGGTTAAAATTTAAGGAAATTACTGAACTGGCGGTAAAGGTTGGAATGACGTAAAAGCTTGAGTTTGGGGGAATCTATGGGGTATATATATACAAAATGAAAATGAAAAAAAAAGAGAAGAAAAAAAAAAGAGAAAAAATGATGAAAAGAAAAAAAAAATAGAAAATCCAGAAAAAGAAAGAAAAAAAGAGAATAAACACCGTGACATGCTTGTCTAGTTTTGTGGCCATTGTTACTTGAGTAAGTAAGCCCGAGGGGATTGTCTTTACACCTAGCGCCCTAAGGTCTTAATGACTTGGGAGTCGTTGGTCGAAAGCTCATTAAGGTAGCACTGAAAAGACTAAGGGAATAAGACATTGCACAGCCATGAGAAAAAAAAATGAAAAAAACACGAGAAAGAGCAAAAATGCCCTCGTGGTTGAATAAAATTATAAATAAATCTTGTATTTACCCTTAGACTTGGTAATTGCTTAGTTTTAACCAGAGTTGTCATGTTCACAAAAGTAATTGAATTGGAACTGAAATTTTCCTTCTAAGAAGTTTGTTATGTGATTATCTTGAATTGTGGTTTGTTAGAATGGTTAACAACCACACACACACAACATGGGTGATGATAGGTTTGGATTGACTAATTAGTTAGAGTTATGGATTTTGACTTGATTGGATATATTGTTTGAGTACCAATGGTAACTTTGAGGCATGTTACTATATATCATACTGATTTATTACTAGGTTCGTATGTATATTAGGAAGTAGATCATGCATATGCATTCATGTAATTGAGTTAGTTTGTTTATTTTTAGTTCTTTTATGTTTTTGCTTGAGGACAAGCAAATGTTTAAGTTTGGGGGTATTTGATGAGTGAGTTTTATACACATGAATTGGATATATTCGGGCTTAATTTATTATTGTTCTCAAGTCTTTTAGAATAGTTTTTAAGTGTTTGTGTCCATTAATGCATGTTTTACATTTTTTTGTAGGATTTGGGATAAAAGTTACGTGGATCGACGTTCGGGGTGGCTAGATTCGCGTTTTCGGCTTGCTATTTACACAGCAGTCACTTCAGAGCCAATTTGAGTATTTCTACGGACCTTATTTCGAAAAACTTAAAGAATGAAAGTTGTAGATCTACTTCTTCTATTTTCGGAACATCTTGAATCGTCTAAATCGGAGTTCGAACGAAGAAGTTATGGCCATTTTGCCAAAGGACGTCGGAGCAGAAAATTTCCAAAAAAAGCACTAGCGCCGGGGCGTTAATTTCAAGGTAATTTCCAGCGCCAGGGATCTATAAGGCAGAGTTTGAGCGTCGAGCCCAGCGCTGGGACGCTGGGGGAAGAGGTTGGTGCGGCCTGGACGCGTTTTGGGCGAATTTTGACACCTTTTTGACTCCAAATTGGATTGGGTTTGTTCCTAACCTAAAAATTTGACTTGTAACCTATAAATACATGATGGGAGGCATAAAATAAAGGGGGATTACATAGAGTAGACTAGATTAAACACTCCATTAGATTAGACATTAATCCTAGTTCTTATTAGTTTTGGAGATTGAAACAACTTGGAGATCATTGAAGATCAAGAGCAGGAACAAGAGGGGAGCATCAGATTTGCTTACAACAGATTCTATTATCTTCTCTTATCATACTTTTATCTTTTAATGTATATTCAATTGTGGATTCTTGGTTTTAATTCATTAATTATGAACTAACTCTTTTATTAAGATTTTAATTGAACTTTTTATGGCTATAAATTAGTTATTTGATTTATTCTAATTATTTATGTTGAAGTGAATTGTTCATATTGCTTTGAGCTTATTGATTAATTATCTGATCAATAATTACCTTATTACTCTAGAAGGAATTGGGAAAGGAATTCTAGGGTTAGAACTGGGCTTGGTGACATGAGACTTAGTTATTTGCACAGTGAATAATTAGGTTTGTGAATAGAATGAAAATATCTATTTGCCACATGTAACATAAGAGGAATTGGGTTTGTAGCGAGTTTAATTCAATTGTTTTGCATAGAGATATAGCAAAATTAATCTGGGTTAAATAGAAGGCAATTGATCACTCGAGAGAGGGCTTTTGGCATTTGAGAATTTTTGTTAACAATTCAGTAGATATAATAATTGGGATAGTTGAATAATTTATTTATAATTCATAATTGGGGATATTGGAGTCTTAATTCTTATTTATCTGAATTCCATCAATTATTAGTTGTTTATTTGCTTTCTTTTAGAATAATCTTTTTGTTTTGTTTAATTTAGTTTTCTTAAATCTAGAAATCACAATTATTGGTTGTTTAAATAAAATTGATTTGGTTAAGAATTAGTACTTAGTGATTTTTATTAAATAATTCCTAATGAGAACGATACTCTACTTTCACTTTATTACTTGTTGACCGTGTATACTTGCACGTATTAATTGATTGCGAAATCAATCAACAAGTTTTTGGCGCCGTTGCCGGAGAATTAATTTAATAATTATTTACCAATATTAATTTCAATCAAATTAGTCTTAATTTAAACATTTTTATTTTTATTTTTATTTCTCATTCTCTTCCTATATTTCTCTCTTTTTAGGTACCATGGATGACTTTGCGTATCAATGGCCATACACGAACATGACTCAACCACGGGGAGCAGAGATTGACAGACTCAAGAAACTTTCTGCATTGTCAGCACAGATGGAGACATTTTCGAGAATGCTTGAAGCTTTTGAAGCTCAACGTCGTCAAAGTATGGCGGTTACTTGTGATTATTGTGCTGTAAATCATATGAGTCATCAATGCGCCATCAGTTTCGAGCCGGTACAGTATAGTGGTGATTACCCCAACAGTTATGTCTATCCCAACAACTATCATCAGGATTGGGGGTATCACCCGGATTTTTCATGGAGTAACAATCAAGATCAATTTTATGCTCCAAGTCCAACATACCCACCGGATTTCTCGTGTCCACCTCCACTACAACAGGAAGAACATTCAAATTGGGAGGAAGCCTTGGAAAAATTAATTAGAGCTTCTGACAAAAGGAACGAGGACCAAGACAAAAGATTTAATCAAATAGAGCTGCATTTGCAAAGCCAAGGGGCATCGTTAAAGAATCTGGAAAATCAATTGGGGCAGATAGCACATGCGTTGAACAACCGTCCTCAATACACTTGTCGTTATGACATGGATGACGAGACTGATGATGAGCTTGAACCAAATCTGCAATCAGATGTGCCAAATGATATAGATGTTGAAAGAGAGAAAAGACTTGGAGACCAACAAAAAGAGATCGGCAAAGATCTAACTTTGAGTACCAACGAACATGAGCCAATTTTGATAGTGTCCCATGTACCTTCTCCACCAAAGTTCAAGAATCCGGTTAGATTTGCAAAACCATGCCCAATTGGCAGTCATGTCGTCGGCAAAGTTCTTTGTGACATAAGAGCTAGTACAACTGTGGAGTCGTGGTGGGTTGAAAAGGAGAAGATAGAGGACGAGCCCATTGTGTTTGACAAGCTTCCATGCCATAATTTGATCACAAACATAATGGGAAAAGCACCTAGTGGTTTGCCGTACTTAATTGGGATCCTATCAAAAAAGATCATGCTAGGTGACTTAAACTCAATGGCCATTACAATTGGGAACCCCCGAAAAGCTATATTATTTCCGATGGATGGAGGGTTCCTCAACTTTCGAAGAGGAATTGGATAGAGAATTGAAGAAGTCAGGCTGAGACTATAAAACAAGCGCTTATTGGGAGGCAACCCAAGTTTAATTTTTATTTTTAGTTTTTATTAGGTTTTATATTAGTAGTTTTGAATTTGCATTTATTTAGGATTTAATAAAAGTGTTTCTATCATGATTTACAGGTTATTCAAGTCAAATTCAAGTGTGGTGCCCAATTTATTCCATGTGCCTAGCCTATTCTCCAAACTTAGCGGACAAGGAGGAAGATTGCTATATTTTCAGGGAAGTCCTCTGCTTTAATTTTTTCTAATTTAGTCATTGAGGACAATGTCTAGTTTAAGTTTGGGGGCATTTTAGTGTCGTATTGCATATAGTTAGTTATCTGCATAGTAGTTCATTTTTGTGTGTGTAAGCATTGTGTTTTTTTAGGTTGCATATAATACATGGTAGTTATTTGCATATTCATATATGTGTTGCATTAGTATGTGTTCATGTAGTATAATTGCATTTTTTTATTTGCATGAATCTGTGTGATCGGTTGGTGTGGTCTTAGCTCGGCCTATGATAAGATTGGTATTAATTGTTAACTTGAACAATGTTGATAATTGATGATGAGTTCTAAATTTAATCATGATGACAATCTGAGCCTGTCTGAAACTTATGTAACTGGTTAGCACTTAAAGTTTAACTGTTTTAATCCACTTGGTTCAAGGGTTTCATAATTTGTTTCTGAGGGAAAATCTTGGTTAAAATTTAAGGAAATTAGTGAACTGGCGGTAAAGGTTGGAATGACGTAAAAGCTTGAGTTTGGGGGAATCTATGGGGTATATATATACAAAATGAAAATGAAAAAAAAAGAGAAGAAAAAAAAAAGAGAAAAAATGATGAAAAGAAACAAAAAATAGAAAATCCAGAAAAAGAAAGAAAAAAAGAGAATAAACCGTGACATGTTTGTCTAGTTTTGTGGTCATTGTTACTTGAGTAAGTAAGCCCGAGGGGATTGTCTTTACACCTAGCGCCCTAAGGTCTTAATGACTTGGGAGTCGTTGGTCGAAAGCTCATTAAGGTAGCACTGAAAAGCCTAAGGGAATAAGACATTGCACAGCCATGAGAAAAAAAATGAAAAAAACACGAGAAAGAGCAAAAATGCCCTCGTGGTTGAATAAAAGTATAAATAAATCTTGTATTTACCCTTAGACTTGGTAATTGCTTAGTTTTAACCAGAGTTGTCATGTTCACAAAAGTAATTGAATTGGAACTGAAATTTTCCTTCTAAGAAGTTTGTTATGTGATTATCTTGAATTGTGGTTTGTTAGAATGGTTAACAACCACACACACACAACATGGGCGATGACAGGTTTGGATTGACTAATTAGTTAGAGTTATGGATATTGACTTGATTGGATATATTGTTTGAGTACCAATGGTAACTTTGAGGCATGTTACTATATATCGTACTGATTTATTACTAGGTTCGTATGTATATTAGGAAGTAGATCATGCATATGCATTCATGTAATTGAGTTAGTTTGTTTATTTTTAGTTCTTTTGTGTTTTTGCTTGAGGACAAGCAAATGTTTAAGTTTGGGGGTATTTGATGAGTGAGTTTTATACACATGAATTGGATATATTCGGGCTTAATTTATTATTGTTCTCAAGTCCTTTAGAATAGTTTTTAAGTGTTTGTGTCCATTAATGCATGTTTTACATTTTTTTGTAGGATTTGGGATAAAAGTTACGTGGATCGACGTTCGGGGTGGCTAGATTCGCGTTTTCGGCTTGCTATTTACACAACAGTCACTTCAGAGCCAATTTGAGTATTTCTACGGACCTTATTTCGAAAAACTTAAAGAATAAAAGTTGTAGATCTACTTCTCCTATTTTCGGAACATCTTGAATCGTCTAAATCGGAGTTCGAACGAAGAAGTTATGGCCATTTTGCCAAAGGACGTCGGAGCAGAAAATTTCCAAAAAAAGCACTAGCGCCGGGGCGTTAATTTCAAGGTAATTTCCAGCGCCAGGGATCTATAAGGCAGAGTTTGAGCGTCGAGCCCAGCGCTGGGGCGCTGGGGGAAGAGGTTGGTGCGGCCTAGACGCCTTTTGGACGAATTTTGACACCTTTTTGACTCCAAATTGGATTGAGTTTGTTCCTAACCTAAAAATTTGACTTGTAACCTATAAATACATGATGGGAGGCATAAAATAAAGGGGGATTACATAGAGTAGACTAGATTAAACACTCCATTAGATTAGACATTAACCC
Organism: Panax notoginseng; assembly: GCA_016801055.1. Classification (NCBI taxonomy): domain Eukaryota; kingdom Viridiplantae; phylum Streptophyta; class Magnoliopsida; order Apiales; family Araliaceae; genus Panax; species Panax notoginseng. The sequence continues at coordinate 111,643,246 of CM029020.1, forward strand.
TAGTTCTTATTAGTTTTGGAGATTGAAACAACTTGGAGATCATTGAAGATGAAGAGCAGGAACAAGAGGGGAGCATCAGATTTGCTGACAACAGATTCTATTATCTTCTCTTATAATACTTTTATCTTTTAATGTCTATTCAATTGTGGATTATTGGTTTTAATTCATTAATTATGAACTAACTCTTTTATTAAGATTTCAATTGAACTTTTTATGGCTATAAATTAGTTATTTGATTTATTCCAATTATTTGTATTGAAGTGAATTGTTCATATTGCTTTGAGCTTATTGATTAATTATCTGATCAATAATTACCTTATTACTCTAGAAGGAATTGGGAAAGGAATTCTAGGGTTAGAACTGGGCTTGGTGACATGCGACTTAGTTATTTGCACAGTGAATAATTAGGTTTGTGAATAGAATGAAAATATCTATTTGCCGCATGTAACATAAGAGGAATTGGGTTTGTAGCGAATTTAATTCAATTGTTTTGCATAGAGATATAGCAAAATTAATTTGAGTTAAATAGAAGGCAATTGATCACTCGAGAGAGGGCTTTTGGCATTTGAGAATTTTTGTTAACAATTCAGTAGATATAATAATTGGGATAGTTGAATAATTGATTTATAATTCATAATTGGGGATATTGGAGTCTTAATTCTTATTTATCTGAATTCCATCAATTATTAGTTGTTTATTTGCTTTCTTTTAGAATAATCTTTTTGTTTTGTTTAATTTAGTTTTCTTAAATCTAGAAATCACAATTATTGGTTGTTTAAATAAAATTGATTTGGTTAAGAATTAGTACTTGGTGATTTTTATTAAATGATTCCTCGTGGGAACGATACTCTACTTTCACTTTATTACTTGTTGACCGTGTATACTTGCACGTATTCATTGATTGCGAAATCAATCAACATATATGATGATATGTATAATAATAAATGAGATTGATTATGAACTATTAACTAATGTGATTAGATTTTATTTTAGTTGGATGCATGAATGTATGAGTTTTATAAATGGGGTCTGCGTACCTTGCTTTCTCTAATTTTTCTTGAGGTAATTTCTATCTCCCTCATATGTACTTTCCCTTGACTACTGATCAAGGTTTCTATTTATTGTAAATAGTTTTGTAATATGAATAGTTAGAATTAATTTTGAAAAAATGTAGATCAAGGAGCAAGGAGCGCTTGAAGTCTCGTTTGTAATGGAGGTCGTGATTTAAATGTAATAGTTATATTTAAATTTAATTCTTGCACCCTAGGTTTGACCTCTTGGTTTACTTGGTAGGCTCTAGTGAACTAAACTTGAATAAAGTTAATAATCAATACGAGTAGAATATAGTATAATATATATATATATATATATATATATATATATATATATATATATGTGTGTGTGTGTGTGTGTGTGTGTGTGTGTGTGTGTATGTGTGTGTGTGTGCGCGCGCGCGCATGAACGCTAAACAAGATGAGGCAAATAATAACAAATCCCTCAAAGTAATTATATTAAGTTGCAACGTTCAAATATATTTGGAATATCGAATGTTGCATTCTAACATGATAAAAAAAATAGAGTATTGAATATTTAATATGAGTTTGTTGTGCACACACAAGGCAAGTATTAAATATTTAGAATGTTGTTTTTATTACATATGATGTTTATAAGGAATTGAACATTACTACTTTGTTGTGCATACACAGGTGCTGTAGTTTTCTCTTCACTTATATGGAAATGTTGGATATGACTTAACTTAGATTATTTTAGTTAGGATGTGCACACACTTGACCATTATGATCTAAGAGACAAAATAAAAGTTGTTACATGTTGATGTAATTGATAAGATTTGTCTACATATTTATTGATATATAGTTTGTTGTGCACACACAAGGCTATATACATTTGAAGTGGGATCCTTAATCTCACTAGCAAATCTTTAATTAGATTTGGCCAAACTATATAAGTGAGAGACCTAATTTATTTTGGTAATTAATAAAAGAATGTATGCTAAAATGTTGTTAATTACAAATTCATTTAAAGAATTTAACAATGTCGAATTACTATCACTGCGGAGCATATTAGATGCTAATTAATCGGACCAAATTAAACGAATTGGATAAGAAATTTGAGAATAGTTCTCACGACTGAAAAGCTATCTTATGTCCTTAATACGCCTATCCCATGAATGGTTGCATGCAATGCCTCTGAGAAAGATATTGCTACTTTTAGAAACTGGAAAAATGATGCACAGTTGGCTCAATGGATCATGCTCGCATTCATGATTAACGAGTTTCAACGTCAGCATGAAACTATGGATGCGCCTACTATACTTCTACACATTAAGTAGTTGATGGTGAGAAAAGTAGGACTGATAGATATCAGATATCTAAGGAACTCTTCCGATCTAGATTGACTGATGGAACTACAGTACAGACAAAAGCCCTTAATATGATCAATTTGATTGAATAATTAGGATAACAAGTTTTGTCATAGATGGATAGTTGAGCCAAGATTTGATCTTGCAGTCACTACGGACTCCTTCTCACAATTGTTGTGAATTTTTCATATGAACAAGCTAGATATCAGTCTGGCTGATTTGCTAAAGATATTAAAAATACTGAGAGCCACTTTCCAACCAAGAAAGACCAAGTCTTACTGGTAGGGGCCAAATGATCTTCTGAAAAAAAGAGTAATTCAAAGAAGGTAAATAGAAAGGCAAAAACAAAGGATATTAAGAACAAAACTGATACAGATAACAAATGAGTTTGCTTCAATTGCAATAAGCCAGGACACTAGAAAGGAAACTGCGAGAAACATCATGTATTGGCAAACCAGAAGAAGCTTAGTGAAGCTTCGGTTACAGATACATCTTTGTTCATAATTAAAATAAATCTTTCAGTAAGTTAAGTTTCTACTTGGGTATTGGATACCGATTGTGGTTCTTATAAATACATATTTATGAAGGGACCACGCAGAAGTAGAAAGCTAAACAAAGGATAAGTATTCCTATGTATGGGAAATAAAGCAAAGGTTGCTGCATTAGCCATAGGAACTTATAGTTTAGCATTTGTCTACGGGCAAGTCTATTAAGTCAATAAGTTGTTATTGTACTCCAGTTCTCATTAGAAACATTATTTCTATTTTTGTTGTTGGACAAGAAATTTTTTTGTATTATATTTAAGAACAATTGTTGTTCTATTTATAAGAATAATGTTTTGTATAAAATTGGAATATTACTTAATGAATTTTGTATACTTGATTTAAATGAAAATAATTTTGTAAATTGAACAAACTAGTATAAGAAAAGTAGATGATCATTGAAAGAGTTGATAATGCGCATTTGATGAAATACAAGTCTGAATTATTTGAAAAGTTTAAAGAATCCAGAAGTGAAACTAATTGAAAAGTATTAGAATTCTTCGATTGGATCAAGGAATAAACAATTGTACAATAAGTTTCTAGATCGTCTCTATAACGCCCTAAAATTCGGTTAATCTTCACACCCGAATTCCGTGCTTCACGAGTGCATAATCTTCCAAACATACATCATTATATTATGAAATATAACAACATACATTCTCAAATCCCATGTTCTAAAACCTTATAACCACTTTCATTACAAATAATGATAAATACATTATTCATTCCATCTTACAAGAGTGACTTTTATCCGCCACCAAGGATACATAACGGTTCATTAAACTATTCTATAGTTCAATTAAACTATTCTACATTACAAGTTTTCACTTGATCTTCACGCTTATTCACATACTAAATGACACTTCATTTGGATACCGGTCAACTTGATCTTTATGGGATCCTTAAATTCTTTCTACTCATACGCTAAAAATATTTTTCATTTAAAGTAAGTGTGAGCATTCAATTGCTCAGCAAGTCATAGCAGTTGAATAAACAACTTGAAGAATTTAAACATTCTTTTAAGACTTTAATAACTGAACAAAGGTTATGAAGCATCTTGAATAATAGGAATAATTCTGATTCCTATCATTCTAAAACATTATTCACATTCACTTTGAAATACTTCATTCTTCTACCTTTTTCATACACATCATGCCTAGCTAGAATCATTAGCACAGACTTAACAATAATGGTTCATGTATAAATAGAACATACTTGTATTAAACAGCTCAATCACAAAACAGTTCATCTCATAGAAACACCGAAGTGTTCAAATTGTGGCACAAGGCCTCATACAAACTACCACCTTGTACAAATATTGCACATTTGCACATAGACAAGACTTCTTAAATTCAACATCTTAGAAGTTTAAGAAACTAGCATTCATTTAAAATATGAATGAAGTTAGGAAACTTGCCTTACCCACAGCTATAGCTTAGAGTTTACGCTAAACTGCTCATTCCAATTCCTATATAGCACATAAGAAAATAACACACACCAATTAGTCATATACTTTTGACTTATGCATTGGTTTACTTTACTTTACTTCTTAGGATTCGTGTTCCTGCAACCTAAGTTTTCGCGACCAACTTTCATTACCGATTTACGGCTTCATGACATACGGAGATGTCTTACTCAAAACGTTCTTCATCTTTGATGATTTACATTCTTTTCTTCTTCTTGTAACTTCTCTAGGACTTAGCACACATCACTTCTCTGCAAGTAGTCCATATGGTACTCTGAGTGGTTTCCCACAAACAACCAACAAATAAGTTCTCGTCTCATCTATACTGTCATCACAGTGAGTTAGATCAGTTGCCAGTTTCGTATATACCTTCGCTCTCTGAAGGAATTATTTAGCCCAGCTCCCATATGTCAACCATCAAAGGTTACGATTGTACCACAACCTAAACTTGTCTTAACTTATCCGAACCATTAAACTATAACGTTCGTTAATGCAATTTCTTATTCCTTATGGCTTTCTGGCAACTAAATGTCATACCTCAGGATTCATTCTTTCTCGTCCAAGTCATATAATCTTTTTTATACTTAGAGCGATCATTCAAGTTAATCATTAACTCGCTTCGTTACGTTAACGTCATTGTCTTTAATTCAGTTCTTTACCATTCATGGTTTAATCATTGATTTTCATTATTTTATGGTCAAACCATACACGGGGTGTAGGTTCTATCCTTTGCATACACTTAACCTTCACGTCGATTAAAGTGTCCAACGCTTATATTTCATTCTAAAATTCTCCATCTGAATCACTATCGGCTTTTATTAATCTTATTACCGTTCGTTACGACTTTCTTGATACCATTCATATCTTACTTAATACTTTCGTTATCCATTACATGAACCCCATGTTCATTGCTCTTTCTTAATGTTGAAGCCATACCGTTCGTTGTATGCGAAGATCGCTCGCAACTGCGTTACGTTTACGTTCATTACCTTCTTAGTATTTTAATCTCTTTCAATCATTTCATTCAACCTGTATTAAAGGTTTAAATTACTTGTTTAAGTGTTATATTCGATGAACTACATGTTCACTAGCTTTTGTTACACTTCCTCCAGGTTTTGAGCAGTTAGAAGATCATTACTGGGCTTAGCTCTGCACCAGCGCTGCGACGCCGGTTCCCTTTACACTTCTCGCGCCGTGGCGCCACTTTGCAGTGGCTACCTCCCCGGTCTGGCACTGCAGCGCCACCCTATAAGGCATGGTTGGCGCTGCGGCGCCAAGCCCTATTTCTTGAAAAAATTTCTAAGTTTTTAAATTATTTTGGAACACTTACTTCACGATCTCATAACTCCTTCATTATAACTCGGAACGAGGTTGTTCTAAAGTCATTTTGTTCCATATCTTACGTACTTCCATACCCCTTGGACAGAACTTCGTTCTGAATTCGTTAATGTACCATTCGATTGGCTTGATCTTCATCCTTCGTTCATTTTTATATTTTTAACGTTCTTCGTTCGTTCGTCCGTAATTCGGTCATCTGAATTCGGAACTCATTCGTTCTTGAGTCCACGACTCATATTTTCTACATTCTCTTAGTTTCTTATGAAACCCTACACCTTCGGGTTCATTTATACACTTTTTAATTCTCGTTCGTCTTTTACAAAATTTTCGCCATAACTTCGTTATAGCTTAGTTTAATCTGTTCTTCATGAACGTTTCTACCGTTCCTAACCAAGCAATAAGCATCTAACTTATACGCGATGGTTTTAAACTTGTTCATCAATAACAAATTATACTACGATGGTTTTAAATTTGTCCATCAACAACGTTCTTCGCGTGTTCTTCATTCGTTTTTCATTTTTAATCGATATTTTGACTAAGATTTCACTTTTTCTTGGAATTCGATGTTATAAAATATCATTCCTTACTTATATCACCGAATCGTTCATATAATTCATTCGAATCGCCCAAATTCATTACAAAACTTATACTTCCTTAATAAATTTATTTAGTAAACTTCTAATTCTTATTTCTTTTTTTTCTCATGATTTCAACCCTATTAAATCATTAATAACATCTTTTACTTTATATTCTCATTAAGCTATGTTTTAAACATATAAAACTTAAAGAAAATTAATTCAGAAGTTAGATTTTCGATACCTTTCTTCTTTAATCTCCTTCCGTCGGACAAAGTTTGCTCACTTACAAGCTTTTCCTCCTCATTTTCCTCTTCTTCCTCATCGAAAAATCTCTCTCTCTCTCTCTCTCAAATGTTGTAGGATTTTCAAAATCCTAAACTAATGAAATTAAGCTTCCTATTTATAGATTTTCCAAGCGAGGGGCAAAATAGTCATTTTGCCCCTCCGAATACTATTCACACCTCCTTACTATTCACGAAACTTTCCTTGGAAGTTTTGTGGTTCCGTCTTTCGGGTTTCGTCTGACAATTTTAAAAACTGCGATTCTCGGAATCCAAATATTTTTTGATATTTCGTCTTTCCTTTACCAATTAACTTTTACGTATTATTTGGATCTTCGAAAAACTGAAAAACACTTTTTGGCATTAAGCATTTTCCTTCACGTTTTCCCCTAACATAGTTAAACGAATGAAAAGTACATAACTTTTCGTCGTTTTTATTTCGTCCGATTTCTGCACGTTTTTTGAGAAAAACTTTTATCGGCTTACTTAATTTTTCACGATATATTATCGTCAAATCTTTCGACGGAATGTCATTTCGACATACCGAACTCTCGGAAAGACTTAGGTTATTCAAACCCTAACCCTTAGGTTTCGTCGGGTGAATAGTGTCTATTTCGTCTTTTTTCCAGAAAATATTTTTGTTCCCGAAAATTTTTTATATTCGTCTTGAAAATTCTTACTCGTTCAATCTAGTTCGTAGCCAGAATCCTCTCGTATTATAAACATCCTAGGTTCTACAACGATTAATAAACACACAGCGCAAAATATTATTATTAAAAATTCATTTTATTAATAACTAATTCTTTAAATCTTAATTTCTGGACAATCAAATTTTCTGGGTCTTTACACTCTTCTCCCCTTATAAAAATTTTGTCTTCGGAATTTCTTAAAAGTACACCCTTACCTAGGTCATTACATTCACCCCTTCTTCACAGAATTTCGTCCTTACAATTTTTTATCTTACTCTTCTTCTCAACTTCTCTTCAAAGGAGTCCTAATCTTTCAAACATTCTCTTACCTTCATAATGTATCAAGAATTATGAAGTAGAATGAATAATGAGGAATATAAGAATCCCTTTAAAACATTTCATACTTTTGTTGAGGGTCAAATCGACCATGAACTCTACTAGGTTTAATATCAAGACGTCGTAACCCTTCTTTCACGGTCAGTTTACAATCACAAAGAAGGTAAACTACCTCTTTCATGCGTAGGCGATCAACCCATCGTATAACCCCATTTTGGGGTGTGTTCACCTTAGACTTAATCATTAGATTCCGCACCAAAACAATTTAGTTTGGCACAACTCTTCAAAGAAAGCTCGATTTTCTTTTAAACATGTCATACCATTGTCTCAGCCAAATCAATTAGCTTAGACCATACCAATAATTTTGATATCAACTTGAAACGCTCATCTAGTCAAATCAATTGCGTCGACTACTTCTTTAAATTCTTTTCGTAATACATCAAAATATTTTATGATGCAATGATACCGTACTTTTCACAGTATGTTGTGGACTTCGTCAGTTTATGACTTCGTCATTATACATCATACCATAGCGAGTTGTTGATCCTAAGATCACATCCAACACTAGGTTTAATTGCATTAATAATTCTATCTTTTTACCATCCTTGCATCAAATGCACTAATGATATAAAATTCATTTTGATATTTCAAATCAATTTCTGTCTAGCCAAAACAATTAGCATAGACATACCAAGAATAGTTCCTTTAAAATCCATTGGTTCCAAAAGTTGAACCAATTCTTTCATTTTCAAAACACGCAAACTTAAGCACGATTTCAATAAACTTTGAAATCTAGCATAGCTAGATGACTTGGAATATCATATTTCTCCATCTTCCTTCATTGTCTTACTTATGACAATACTTAATCTTCTCTAGCACCTTCAGTGCTAGGTCTACTAAAAATACTTACTTTCAGTCTAAACATTCCCATACCTTAGTATAGTCCATCAACTTACCACACTTTATGTGTTTAAGAACTTTTCCACAACCATATGTGTTTAAGAACTTATCTTCGTAATATGTAATCCAAAAACAAATCAAGGACTATCCATATGCTTAGGGCTCAGAAACATAGCATATAACTATGAGTCACAAACTTTTCATAAGTATGAGTTTCAAGAACTCACACCTAACTTATCATTCTCTACCTATCACACATATACATGAAAAAAGATTCACCTTCTCGTCATATACATATTGATAGCGCGACCAATTCCAATGATTATCTGTAAGAACCTGAATTTTTAGAAAATATTAAAATAAGAATTTAGTGAATAAAATTCTTAAAGCATGAGATGGGTTCAAACGAGTATAAATATATGTGCTACGAGGTGTGGGGTATTGTGTTATATAGGGTAATATAAGCTATGTAATAAGTGATGTTGTGTTTAATAAATATATATCGTTATTATATATTTATTATATATTGTAGAGAGGAATTAGTAAGAAGATGGATAAAATTTATCTATTGATGATTAAATAATTTATGTAAAATTATTTTATTATAGTAAGGTGGTGACAATAAATATATTTGATAATCACCAATTTCTTGAGAATTTGTACGAGTACATATCAAGTCCAAGGCAGTGCAACCGTACCCTTTAATGGTGGATGTATAGAAGCTGGGCTAAATAATTCCTTCAGAGAGCGGAGGTATATACGAATTAGTAACCGATCTAACTCACTGTTAAAATAATGTAGACGAGACGAAAACTAATTTGTTGGTTGTTTGTGGGAAACCACTCAGTGTACTATATTGAATACTATTAAAGGCTCGACGCGTGCTAGGTTTAGACTGGTATATATGTACGTTGTTGACGAGAGTAGATGACCGTTATACCTTTAAGGTGGTTATAGAATTATTACGTAATTCAGTATACGGTGAGAAGTGTAGATTAAAGGAATGTATGTATGCGTTATATTTAAGTTATGTGTTATTGGTACTATAAATGAGATTTTATAGTGAGTGGAATAGAGTTTTAGAACTCGAAGTGTGATTCTTAAATTGTTAAGGAAAATAGTAATCGATGATGCGAAACCAAATGGATGTTTGATGTTAGGCGAGTTAACGCTTAAGGAGGATGTGTAAAGTGTTTAGAAGTGTAAGATTTCAGTTTTGCTAATGCAGAACTTGTCTGCCTGGGAATTTGGTATGGCACAGCTACGCCATTACCATGCCTATGACCAGCGCAGATACGCCGGTCTGTAGAAAATCCTGAGTCAGTTTATGATCTGTGATTTGCTAGCCATGCATACTAATAACTCTTGTAAGGTCATGAATGGTGACTAAGTGTTCATGAAGAAATTTAGTTAGCAAAACCTGACTTGAACAAATGCTTAATTAATTAACCCGGATTAAATATAGTTAATTAAGTGGTATTATAGAATTAGAAGAATGCATAATAATTATATATTTCTAATATCGAGTTATTTTAATAAAAGGAGGAAATGTTATTTTTGAATAATAATATTACCTTATATATTTTTATATAGGGTATGATTAATAATATAGTAAATGTATTAAAACGTATTTGCTATGTGTAAATAAATTGATGGAAATAATTCATTATAATAGAAAATAAACCTATTATCTATTTTTTATATATAATATATGTACATGTGTCGTACATATAGTTAATTGATATTATATTAAAAGAATAATAAGTGTTGAGAATGAGAGAAGCTTAAGATCGGGCTTGTAAAATATGCCTTGTGTGGCACAGTGATGTGAAATATTGTCTTATAATATTAATTATTGTTATGGACAATATGCTAGAATTTAGTAATTTATTAATTTTCATGTGCATGTATGCTATATTAAAAGTATAACGTATGATAGTTAACTATGTATTATACGAAGTGTAAAGTGTGGTATGAATATATTATATAGAAACCATATATTAAGATTTATTGAAACTATATGATATGAATACATCATGAAATGTGTATGTGATAATATGTGTGTGGGCATATATTAAAACAATATACCATGAACATATTGTAAACTATTATTTTAATAAAATATACCGGTGTGATAAAATGTACATGGATTATATGTATGTTACATTTCCATATCACATCTACTATCTTAAGATATTAATTATGAAAATCATATTGTGACATTATGATTATAGCCCATGTATAGATGTTAGGTGTATACAATATAACCTAAGAATAGGGTTGTGTATATGCGTATAACCTATGTTTTGCAAGATTGCTGAGATTTCCTCTCTTGTCCCAAATTAAGTGTCACAAAGGACATGAACAGTGACTTAGAAGCTAGAACACGTAAATTCCAAATGGCTAAGCATAGGTGATCATTGACTAGCTAAGTGGTTGGTATGGAGTTGTTGAACCACCCTTCATGAACCCTTGTTTCTTCCTATTCCACCATGGATTCCAAGACTGTGTAATAACAATGCCTAGTCCATGTTTTCTCTATAAATGCAAGCTTGAGTTCAGATTTTGTGTTGCTAAGTGTTGTATAAGTGAGGAGTTCTAAAGTTGCTGAGTAATTGTAGAAGCCTAATCAGTGTGTGTGGAGTCCAAGTTAAGCTCAAGAAGGTATAATTCCCAATTATGTTATTGAGATGGGTCTTGTTTAATTCTTGTAATCTCTTGAAATTCTATGTCAAACATGATGAATTAGCATGTTATAATATGTTTAAGCAGTTTACTAGCATGTATGAACACTTTAGGAATGATTTAGGACATGTTTGGTGTCAAGCAAATTGAGTTGGCCAAAACTCTACAAAGCAGAGTTTGCTTCTGCACCTGAACCTGGCACGTCGCAGCTGCGCCATAATTATACTGAGGCGCAGCGCAGCTGCGCCAGTTCCTGAAATTAGTTGGGCTGTCTGTTTTGAAATCTGCTAAGTGTTAGTTAATCGTTATGGCTTAAGCCAACATGCAAGCATATGTAACATGTATATATAAGTATAATAACCTAATGTGAGCATGTTTTACTAAGATTAGCATGATTTGGTAGAGGATCTTTGACAAGGGCTTTAAGTTTTGAAAATAAGCTTAGTTAAACTTCATGTTATGTAAATTTTGAGCCTAGTGGTTTGTACACATGACTGATTCCACACATAAACGAGCTTGACATGTGATTCATAGCTCCTTTGTTCATGACCACCTTATTAGGCTTTGTGTTAGAGGAGTTTTTCAAGAAAAAGCTTAGCATAGTGGACTAACATGCATGACTACATGATTTAAACTCTGACCTTGCGAGCATGATAACATGACTTGACTACATATGTTTAGAACTTTGAAGTTATCTTGTATGTGTTGGGTGGCATTGTTCAAGTCTACAATGGTTTTAAAAGCAAACTTGAACATATTTTAAAATCTAGTTGCATCAATTGGACATCTAGATTCTAAAGGATTTATAAGTCATGCTATGTCTATAATATCTCTAGATATGATTTATATGTGCTATATTGCATCATTTATGAAAAATAATTTCAAAGGCAACCTCGAGCATGTTTTTGAACTTAAGTTGCATTGTACGAGTATTTAGATTTTAAAGGCTCGAGATGCCATGTTATGTTTTATTATGTCTTTAAACATAAGTTGTGCATGTTAAATATAATGGAAGTAAACCAAGCATGAGGTTAAAGCATGTTTTAAAGTGTTAAACAATGCTAGCTATGAGTAAAAGATATGAATATGAATGAGCATATGTAGTACAGATCATGTGACCTCTTTATGAGAACATAAGGCTAATTAGTACACCTAGTGATTTCATAACCCTAATTGGTTTTGATTTTGTGAAAATCCTAAACTAAAGTCCGTATTATATAAGGTTGAATTTGAAGTGGTAATACAAGTATGTAAAGACATCTAGCGTGTATGCATGTTAAGTGTATTAAAGTATGGACTGAAAACAGGATGTGCAAAGCTCAGTCTTGGTCTGGCCAAGGGATAGCGCAGCTGCGCCATCCCTAAGCCTGGACAGGGCGCAGCTGCGCCGTGCTGCAGTCTTGAATTACTTCTATTTTTGAACTGATGTTTGACGCATGCCTATATGATTACTTTAACTTGTAATATATGACCAATATGCTAGGTAATGTGTTAGGAAGCATGTTATGTGATAAAAATGAAGGTTAATAATAACTTTCGAACGTTAAGGTCAAAGGAATGTTTACATGATATAAAGTAATGATACGTTGTTGGATTTGTAATGTCTTACAAACTGATTTGTGTTATGAAAATATAGTATAGGTGATGTTGTATGAAGTTACGACTAAATTAGACGTTTATGTGTATGTTTGAACTTACCTATACGAGTTTTAAATATGTCAATCACGTAGCGAGTCAAGTGTGTAATAGATATATACGGATGTTGATGTCTTGTCTGAATGGTTAAGGCATACCTATAAGGACCTAGCTATTCTAAGAGTATGATGAGAAAGTGAAGTGTAGGTTTTACGAACCTAGTTAGAAAACAATGTAACATTGTTATTACATTGAGAATGCATGAAATATGTTACTGATGGATATGAATCCATGATTATATCACAAAGTGCAGTTAAGCGTTAAGCAGTTAAGTCATAGTTCATAAACTACGAATCAGGCAAGTCTTTCAGTTCCTACTTGATATATGAATTCTATAACTGTTAGTGAGTTATATTATGCTATGCAAATGTTGATATATATGAAATGTATATGAGATTTGTATGATATGTGAAAGTTGATCTTTGATGATATGTTGTGATATAAATCTCAATGTCTGTTATGTGAGAAGTAACATGCGTAGTAAATATTAATGGATTATGAATGCATGTGCTGAGTATGTTATTATATGCTATGTGCTGCATGAAACCGTTAGAATTGCTGGGATGTCGAGCTCTCCTTTGCAAATAACCACTTTTGCAGGTTAAGGACACACGGTAAAGGTTACGTGCTACTTAACTGATATAGTTCAATCACATCAAAGGAGATTGATTTGTTTAATTAAATATATGCTCTTGAACCATGTTTAGGTTCTAGTAGATATATTTGATAGTAATTTACAATGTGTAAAATATGTTAGCTTGTAAAGTTGTATTGGGCAGTACATAGAGATATTCGAATCGGGATGTAAAAATTTATACAGTAATTCGGATAGACTGAAGCATAAAATAAATTGATTCAGGAATTTGTAATTGATTTATGTTAAGATCAATAAAGGATTATTTTTCAAAGGAGATTGAAAAAATTTAAATTATTCCGCATATTTATATAACATCGAATGTGATGCAAAACAGGAATAGTAAATGACCAAGTTGTGAAACTTATAAAAGTTTGGGGTTATTGTGCAGATCCTAGAAATGGAATGAATTTATATTCTAAATTGTAATAAGTAGAGTTATAATCATTAAGTTATGAATGAAAAATATAAATAGTTGACGATAGTAGTATCGTGGCGGATCGGATTCGTGGTTCGAAGAGACTCGAATTTGGGGGCGTCACATTATCACAGTAATAAACTGAGCAGTTGTTACACCAAAGCACAAACCTTTGCCCACACAAAGGTTCATACAACTCAGCTATCACATGAGTCCTTAATTGAAATTTTACTTCTAACTTTCTCTTTATTTAATACGAATTATCTTTAATTCGTATACTGTAACGCCCCCGAATCCGGGTCCTCTGACCCCGGTTCGGACATCACAACAAAATACAAACATCCACCTCTAAACAACATACGATAACTAAAATGCGGAAAAATAATAAATGTACGTCTTTCATTCAAAAGGTGTTACTAGTCCCAAGATTTGATAACCTTAATAAAGTCTTACAAATATACCATATAATAGTAATTAGGGTTCATATTATATAACAATAATTTAAACTAAGCACAAAATAAACTCTGCTTCTGACAACAATTCTACATCTTTCCTTTACCCTTGTCCTTTTTCTGAGGTCTCGGGCTTAGCTGCAATATATTTCATGATATAGCAAAGATGAGCAACAAGTTTGCTCAACAAGTTTAAATACAACAATAAGGATATATCATGATGAATGGAAAAATATCTGGTAATGGATTCAACAATATGAATATCTGACGGATTCAACAATATGAATATCGCAAGCAAAGATAATGATTGCTTTTAGAATAACTGCTAGTCAAATAGACTTTGAACTATAACACTCCAATGGAATCAATAGCTAATTGACCATTTGGTTACTGGCTACAGATTAAGTACTTGAGGGGATCAGCCTCGCGTACCCTATTTATATGCATAACATTTAAATATGCTATGTTGTATCTTATATTAGATACCTGGGGTACTCCCCTATCATAAGAGGGGTGTTCTTTCAGTCTAAGAATCCTAACCATCAATTGGTTTGGATAGCTTTTATAAAACTTCATAGGCTTATCTGACCGGATAAAGGTTCAGACTCTATTTACCACAGTTCAAGAATTTTTGAACTTTAAATGATGTACAAGTTCAAGACTGTACGAACTCAAGTGCACTAAGTGCGAATATTAATAATATCGATGTGGAATAATTGTAAGGAAATTAAACCACTTAATAGCATGCTTGGAAATAAAATTTAAGCTTAAATGAATAACTTTCAATTCAACAATATCCTGCTCAATGCAATATGAGAAGTATAGGAAAACTTTCACAAACTCAAAGTTGTGTAAGTTAGGAAACTTGCAACATAATATTTTCGGATACTTGCTCAATAAAAGTAGGGTTCAAAGAATTTGCATAAATATATACCTATTTGTACCAAATAAAGGTAGTGCGTAAGGTTTAGATACTTGCTTGTTTGCTCAGCTACAATAATTCTAGCTTTAATTACGTGCGTTGAAATGACCTAACGTTATCAAGTCGGTCTTTCAATTAGTACGTGTAAACTAAGATGAGTCCACACTTAAAAGAAACAAGTCATCACATAGCATGCTCCTCAACATACTATATGTCATACTAGTCAGATATTACAAGATAAAGTAACCATATAAGCATGCCTTAATACCTCAGACCATAAAGAGATCATCTTGGCAAGACTGCAGGACGGCGCAGTTGCGCCTGGTCTAGGCCTAGGGACGGCGCAGCTGCGCTGGCCCCTGGCCACACCATGTCTGAGTTGTGCTCTCCTGACTTCAGTCCAACTCTAACACACTAATCACACGTACCATTTAACATACATACATGCTAGAGTTTCACAAATAACACATGATCCTACTTAAGTTCATTACATCAAGTTTAACTTATACATTATATGTCATTAAAACACAAAAATCATGTAATCATCAAGTTTAGTACATATGAATCATGTTTAGGAGTAATATAGCTATAACATGACATCTTACTACTTTAGTAGCTAAGTACTCACATAATATGCACTTATGTTGAAAATACGTCCAAGATTGTCTTTGAAATCATTTTAGCACCAATGATGTAATATACATATACAAGACAACTTTAGAACTCATATCATGTGTGATTAAGTTATGTTTAACATCTTTAAACACCAAAACCTACATCTTGTAGTATTCATTTGTATTACTTTAATATAACAAACTTTTCCTTTAAAAATCATTCTCTAACACAAAGCTAACAAGTTTAAATCCTGATAAAGACACTATACATCATATATCATGCTCACTTAGGTTCCACATCAGTCATGCATGTGGTCTCATAAGTTCAGAATTTGTAAAACATATATTACTTCAAAGTTCATTTTCTAAACTTATGTTTTCATTACAAATTTCTTACTAAAACGCGTTGATCACTTCATACTACACAAGACAACCTTATATCTCATGCTATACAACTTTTCAGGTATGTATGTAAGATATAACACTAAGTTCTCAGCACATAACATAAACAACACCATCAACTAAAACTGAGGTACGGCGCAGCTGCGCTGCACCCTAGTACAAATAGGGCGCAGCGATGCCATGCTGGAGACAGAATAGATTTTCGATTATGGTGCAGCTGCACTGCACCCTAGTACAAATAGGGCGCAGCTGCGCCATGCCTGCATCAAAGACAGTAAGCAGACTCTGTTTGCAGAGCCTTAACCCTTAACCATTCTCCTTGAATTAAACATGCTTCATACCAACATTTAAGAGTTCAAACATGTAAGGCTACTCCCTAAACACATTATAGCATGCTAATTCACTTTGACTAACAAAATATTTCAAGAATTACAATAAATTGACAAAACCCAATTCAAGAACACAAGTTAAGATTTATACCTCCTTGGCTTGAATTAGACCCTTCACACATTGAGAATGCTTTAAAAACTTCTCAGCAACTTAGGACTCTCAATCTCAGACTTTAACAACCAACAAAACTGAAAATGGGGCTTGTATTTATTAAGGGACTATGAACTAAACACTTGCATTACACAATGTTGGAGCTCATGGTGCAAAGGAAGAACTCATTAGTTAATCAAGGGTGGTTGAACAACCCACCATCAGGCCATTGGCCTTGAAATCATTGCCTAAGACTAGCCACTTGAAGAATACATAAACTAGCTTCTTACTACTGTTCATGAACTAACGAGACACTCATTTTGGGACAATAGAGAAATCTCAGCAACTAGCTTGATTAAGGCTTTGTTTGGACACTATAATTCCCATAATGTAATATAAATGTGTACATGCTACAACACAAGGAAATTTGGAGATTATTTATGTACTCACATTATAATATCCATGTACATTTAATACTCACAATTCATTTCGCATAACAATATTATTATGCAACTCACATAAATGCAAATAATTCATTACTATATAGTCTATATATTGACATATTAATGTGTTACCTTGTACAATATAAAATATATAATAACTACCATATAATAAAGGTTTACTATTCATGCTTGCACAAATTAATCAAGCAGACATATAATCATTTTATATAAATTATTAATCTATTACCCATTAATTATCATTTATTCATAATAATTATTAATTAACACATTATCAATTAACTACTCATAATTGTAATTAATTAATATGTTCAACTCTTGCTACTATATTCAAATAAATTGAATATTTAAACATTAAGAATCCTATCAATTTCTTGATATTAAAAATCTTATGGTTAGTCCACTAATTTAAATAACTATTAGTGACTCCCTTTAATCATTTCATACATTCACATAACCACATAAGGTTTAAATAAACTCACAAAACTAACTCATAAAAATTAAATTACATATTTAATTAAATAAGGAGTTTCAAATTCGTGGACGTTACATCCCTCCCCCCTTATAAAAATTTCGTCCTCAAAATTGTAAAAATAAGGTTACTCCAATAAAAATGGATAATTCACTCTCATTTTCTCTTCTAGCTCCCATGTAGCTTATTCTACTACGTGATTCCTCCAAAGAATCTTAACGGAATGAATAATCTTATTCCTCAACTTATGTTCCTTCCTATCTAGTATCTGGACAGGAACTTCCTCGTATGATAAGTCTTTCTCGACTTGGATCGGTTCATAGGAGATAACATGCTTGTAGTCTGGTTTATACGGC
The DNA here is from genome assembly GCA_016801055.1 of Panax notoginseng. Taxonomy (NCBI): domain Eukaryota; kingdom Viridiplantae; phylum Streptophyta; class Magnoliopsida; order Apiales; family Araliaceae; genus Panax; species Panax notoginseng. The sequence goes on from CM029020.1 coordinate 111,661,346, forward strand.
CGCAATATTGACACATGGAACACGTTGTGAATGTGCTCAAGTTCAGGAGGTAACGGTACCTCGTACGCCACTTCACCGACTCGCCTCAAAATCTCGAACGGTCTTATGAACCTAGGGCTCAACTTGCCCTTCTTCCCAAAATGAATCTTCCCTTTCTAGGGAAATACTTTCAGAAATGCATAGCTTTCTAATTCAAAATCTCTCTTCTTGCGATGTAGGTCTGAATACTTCTTCTGGCGATCTTGAGCTGCTACTAGCCGGGCTCTTATAACCTTGATGATTTTAACCGTCTGTTGTACCAACTCTAGTCTCAACAGTCGACGCTCTTCAACTTCGTCCCAGCATAATGGCGTTCTACATTTCCTCCCATACAGTGCTTTGTACGGTGGCATTCCAATACTGGCGTGATAACAATTGTTATACGCGAACTCTACTAATGGAAGGTGATCCTCCCAACTACCCTTGAAGTCCATCACACAAGCTCAGAGCATGTCTTCAAGTGTTTGAATTGTCCTCTCACTTTGCCCATCGGTCTGCGGATGATATGCAGTACTCATTCGTAGTTGTGTCCCCATTCTTTTTTGAAGACTCTTCCAGAAGATTGAGTTGAATTGCGGATCTCTATCTGATACAATAGATACCGGCACCCCATGCCTCGAGATAATTTTCTTGACATACAATTTGGCTAACTGGTCCAAACTATACTTAATCATAATCTACAATTACCCAAATGGCGTCGTGCCCTTTTTGCGTTGCTGGAAGTCCCACCACAAAGTCCATTGTGATGTGCTCCCATTTCCATTCTGGAATTTCTAATGGTTGTAATAACCCGCTTTGTCGTTGGTGCTCTGCCTTAACTCTATGATAAGTTAGACATCTACTTACGCATTTCGCAACCTCTCTCTTCATGTTTGGCCACCAAAAGTGGTGACGCAAATCTTGGTACATCTTTGTGCTTCCTGGGTATATCGAATATCTCGTATTGTGCGCTTCTTGAAAAATCTCTTCTCTTAGTTCTGGTACTATCAGTACCCAAATTTATCCTTAAAATCTTAACAGTCCCGTGCTATCAACCTTAATTTTAATTCATCACCTTCAGTCAATCGCTTCTTGATGTTATTGCAATCTTCTTCCTTTTCTTGTGCCTCTTTGACCTTATCCAATAAAGTCGGGCTTACTATTACCGTAAATAATTGCTCGTCGGTCTCCATCGGATACTTAATTTCCAAGTTTAGTCGTTCAAAATATTTCACCAATTCTTCTTGAATGGTCAACTTTAATAACTTCTCTCTGCCTTTTCTGCTCAAGGCATCTGCCACTACATTTGCTTTGCCTGGATGGTACAAAATCTCACAATCATAATCTTTGATCAATTCTAACCATCGGCGCTGCCTCATGTTTAACTCTCTTTGCATGAAGATATACTTTAAACTCTTGTGGTCCGTATATATCTCACACTTCTCGCCATACAAATAATGCCTCCAAATATTCAAGGCGAAAACTACTACTGCTAACTCCAGATCATGAGTCGGATATCCTTTCTCATAATCTTTTAGCTGATGTGACGCGTACGCAATGACCATGTCGTGTTGCATCAGTACACATCCAAGTTCCTTGTGTGACGCATCACTATACACGATAAACCCTCATGTGTTGTCCGGTAAAGCCAACACAGGTGCTTGACTAAGCCTCTTCTTCAATTCTAGGAAACTTTCTTCGCACTTCTCCGTCCAAATGAACTTAACTGCCTTCCTGGTAAGATTGATCAACGGTGATGCTAATTTCAAAAAATCCCGAATAAATCTTTGATAATATCTCGCCAATCCTAAGAAACTCTTGATTTTTGTCCGTGTATTCGGCTATTCCCAATTGATAACCGCTTCTACCTTCACTGGATCCACCAAAACATCATTTTTGTCTATAATGTGCCCTAAAAATTGAACTCTTTGCAACCAAAACTCACACTTGGAGAATTTTGTTACAACTTCTCTCTCCTTAATGTCTCCAACACTACCCGAAGATACTCGGCGTGTTCTTCCTCCGTCTCTGAATACAATAGAATGTCATCGATGAATACGACAACAAACTTATCTAAATATTGTTTGAATACTTTGTTCATCAAATCCATAAATGCTGCTGGCGCATTCGTCAATCCAAATGACATAACCAGAAACTCAAAGTGTCCATACCGAGTTCTGAATGCCGTATTTGGAATATCCTTCGGCCTCACTTTTAGTTGGTGATAACCGGTTCTTAAGTCATTCTTTGAAAAGTACTTTGCCCCCTTCAACTGATCAAACAAATCGTCTATCCTGGGTAAAGGGTACTTGTTCTTAATGGTGACTATGTTCAACTCTCGGTAGTCGATACAAAGTCTTAGCGACCCATCTTTCTTCTTCACGAATAAGACTGTTGCTCCCCATAGTGATACGCTCGGTCGAATGTATCCCTTATTAACAACTCTTGTAATTGAGCCATTGGTTCTTTCATCTCTACTAGTGCCATACGATACAACACTTTGTATACCGATGCTGTTGTAAGGCCCCCAAATTCGGGTACTTAAAACCCGAACTCGGTGCTTTACGATACCATTTCTATGAGCGGAATAATACTAATAATAATAACAATAATATAAAAGTCAAACTTAATTTACATAATCATCAGAGTCTAGCTCCCAAGTACGCAACCTTTAATACATTCATTACAACCCATGATAGATAATATATGTCATACTTGTCTTAATAATATCAAACTATTACATAAACTACCACAAATCTTATTTGGTTAGCTTTCCTTTTCCTTTGTTTCTGCATGAGCTTTCTGGTTCTTCAGACTTGGCTGAAAATATTTAAATTAAGCAAGGATGAGCATTTGAGTGCCCAACAAGTAATAGCAATTATATATATATAAGCTGAAAGAATTTAAATGTTTTCTTTATACCACCCTCCTACAACAAGTCAATAGTTGTGAAGTAATCTGAACTGATATTAATAACATAACAATCCTCTTTCAATTTTTTTTAAAACTACGTAATGATTATAAATAGGGTTAAATTGACATACTATGAACATTGTTTTCATTTTCGAAAAGGTTAAACAGAACTTCATCTGTAAACCGTCATGACTTACGGGCACAGGGGTGATCAGCCCGTTGTACCCTGCATTGATCAACACTACATGCAAGAACGAGGGTATCGTTCACTCTATCCGCCTTGGACGCATAAAAGTTTTCCCGTGTAGGTATGTTCATACTTGTCTGGGTTCCAAATCAAATGTTTTATCTTGTTAAACAATAATCTATAATTCAACATATATATATATATATATATATATATATATATATATATATATATATATATATATATATATGGGTAATTGAGAAAGGTGTATTAACATGTGATTAAATACAATGATTATCTAAGTGGGGACACTTGTATAATCATTTATAGAAATTAACGAACAGAATATATATCTGAGTTACCATATACTAACATGTTGATAATCAATGAGCGTATATAATATAGGGTTAGTAATCTTGTACAGTAATAATATAATTCTGAAACTTCTTACTCATGTCCATTGCATAAAAGAAATACAAAGGTAAGATACTTGCCTGATGCGCTACTTACAATTTACAACTTAGTTTTATCTTTTAAATCACGACCTATCATTAATCAGATCATTCGTTCGATTAGAACAATATACTATAACACATAGTACTGCATTTCGCAGTCAGCACATAACCTAATCACATTATCACACACGTTCAACAACCATTGAATCACAAATAAATACATATCTAATCAAAATATCTAAGTCCAGATCAATTTCTGAAACATGTCGGGGTACCGACAGCTTTATCGAGTATTTATCGAGTCTAAGACTCCAATCTGTAACTCAATATCTGTAAGTATCAGTTATATTATTTTTAAATGGCTTATAATAATTTTAAAAAATTTATTATAATTTATCATGAATTTTCAAACATCGGAATCATTATTAAATGATTTAAATATTAATCAATTCTATTATCATTAATATTTAATTATTATTAAACTATTAATAAAATCATTTCTAAAATGTTAAAGTTATGTATAATAACTTAAAATACTTTTAAAGTATTGATATTACCCTTAAATAATTTTTAAAACATTTAAAATTATTTTTAAATAATTATCATTAATATTAAATTATTAATGTACTATTCATCTAAATATTACAAGTCATTAAACATAACTTCAAATATTTTTAATTCATTTATATCCCCTTTTAATTGATTTTTAAATTAATAAAACTATTTTTAAACTATTTATTTAATATAATTATTAAATAAATTTAATATCATTAATGTTAAATTAATATCATTAATATTAAATTATTAATGAAATTATCCTTTAAATATTAAAAGTTATATTTTATAACTTAAAATATCTTTAAACACTTTATTTTCATTTAAAATAATTTTTATAATATTATAATCATTTTAAAACTAATTTATTGAAATTATTATTAAATAACCTTAATATCATTAATAATAATTAATTAAAGAAATTTTGCCTTTAAACATTGAAAGTTATATTTTATAACTTAAAATATTTTTAAATACCTTATTATTATTTAAAATGATTTTTAATATAATAAAATCATTTTTAATTATTTTATTTAATTTATTTTGTAAATAACTTAATTATCATTAATATTAATTTATTAATGAATTTCATCACAAAATATTAAAAGTCATTAAAAATAACTTACAATATTTTCTTATATCAGAATATAATTTTAAATGATTTTTCACGTATTAAAATTATTTTTAAATAATTTATTTAATATAATAATTAAATAAATTAAATACTTTTAATAATTTAAAAATATTAAATATTTATGAAATATATTCAAAATAATTAAATACTAATTTTTCGGACCTCAAAATAATTTTTAATAATTTATTGGGTATTTTTATTAATTAAAAACTATTTTTTTTCTATTATTTAATATAATTAATTAATTTTATAAGGAAACTGTCGCTAAAGGGCCCTATAGCGACGAAACTGTCGCTATAGGTGTTCTTGAGGTGTTCTTCATGAAACCCAGAACATCAAGCCAGTTACCGAGTGACTAGGTTTGACCAGGTCTAACTTCGTGTGTGTTGTGTTTCTGGAGATGTTGTTTGTCAGATCATATGTAGTACTAATACAAGACTACAAGATCCAAACAACAATCAAGTTCATACCACACATAACCAAAGAGATCTAACCCAGCAAAGTAGCTGTCAGAGGCTGTTCTTCATTTCTGGGTTACTCAGAAATGAAGAACAGTTCATGTAGCCTACTTTGGGTTTCCACAACTTGTGATATAAGTGCTGTTTTTGCGATCTAAAAGTTCCAACTTGTAGACAACATGTAAGTGTAGAGATCTACTACATAAAACACATATAAAAACAATACAATCGCTATATCTAGCCTGGTCAAAGCCTGTCAGAAAACATGCTCATACGTTTTCTGGGTTTCCCAGAAAACAGCAAACGTGATCAACTAAGCTACTTTGACCGGTCATTACTTTCTTTCTGTTAATCATTTAGGTTATATAAAGGCATGATTTTGAAGTTCATTTAACATACTACACTACTGATACAACAATAACAACAACAAACTTAACATCTAACAGATTTAAACCGTGCAATATCTTGTCAGACACTGAAATGGAGTTTCTGGGTTGCCCAGAAACTCTTGGTCATGCTCGGTCAACCGAGTTTGACCACGAATATCTTGCAACCTGGATCTGATTCAAGCATCATTTCAATTCCAGATCAAAGATATCCTTACAGACTACATGTTAAAACATTTAAACAACCAAAAACATAAACAAAGAAAGATCTACAAGGTCTGACACTAGGCTGTCAGACACAAAAAAAATATTTTTCTAGATTTTGAAAAATTTCAAATTCGTGCACTTAGATGTTATTGATCCATCATCTACCAACCCAGATCAACTATATGGACTCCAAACTACATGTTTAACATACAAAAACTAATATCTAACATGGAATCAAAGATCAAATTCCTTGGTTAGGTTTATACCTTTAAATGAGCAAATCTGATTTCTTGGCTACTGATTTGTGACGTGTGTTAGTAGGGCTTAGTTTGGGAGCCGATATACTACAATATTTCGTTGGTTTTAGTGAGAGAGAGGATTGATTGGATGTTTGAGCAAAATGAGCAAAAAATGTGACTTTCTCTCTCTCCAAATCTATTTATAGAAGTTTTGGATGCATGAATGGGCTGATTGAGTGGCTGATTGATGTCATGTAAAGTCACATTTGTCAAACAAGTTGGTCACCCACTCCATTTTGTATAGATTTACAAGTTATCTCAAAAAAATATCCAAAGAGGGGTATTTTAGTCTTTTCTCATGGAATTTTAAGGGCATTATTGTAATCCTTGGAAACCCTTAGGGTTTGGCCCTTAGGGTTTAACCCTTAGGGTTTCCAACATTAGCTTTTCTAGAATAACATTTTAAGGTTTGCACAAATAAAAAATATATAGAAATTTTAGTTTCTAAAATTAGAAAATTAGGGTTTATTAATTAGATTAGGTTTCTAATTAATTTATATAGGAACATTAGGGTTTAATATAACTAATTATAATTAGCCTTGTAAATTTAGCAATTAGGGTTTACAATTAGCAATTAGGTTTTTATAATTTCTAAATAGGGTTACTAATTATAGAAATTAGGGTTTTGAAGTTAAACACCATAATTGACCAATCATCATCAATACGTACATACAGTACATATTTATAGCACTGAAAAATTAAAATGTAATTAATATTATATTATTATTCTCATACCTTGACAATAATCCAAAATTAGGGTTTGGATTCCATATCTGATTTATTCTTCATATTTAACCTTAATAATTAAGGTAAAATAATTAACTTGATAATCTGTACTAAAACTCATATAATAAAATAGTTATTATATTTATTCTAAAAATCACTCCATATATTATTTAAATAATATATGATTATATTTTCATGGAAAATAATTAATAAAAACATTTCTACTTTAAATTAATTATTATAAGAATATACTTTATAAAAATCAATAATTCTAAAATAAATTTATTTGTAAATATTTATGTAATAAATATATTTTTATTTACCACATAATTACATATACACATTATCTTGTACAAATCCTTATCCTTAAAAAAAAAAAATTATACACAAAATTTATGATTTATTTATATAGAAAATATCGGGTTGTTACAACTGTCGCCCGGTGCCAAATCAATAACAAACTCAATCTCTCTATCCAATGGCAATCCCGGAATCTCGTCTGAGAAGACATCAACGAAATCCCTTACAATAGGTATCTGACTCAGTTCGCCCTAGACTCGTCGAGTATCAACCACGTGAGCCAAATAACCTATACAACCCTTCCTAAGCAATCTTTGCGCTTGCACCATCGTCAGACAATGAGATTGTCTCGGTGATTTACTACCATAAAATACCATCTTTGACTTATTCGGAGTCTTAAGGTGTACACACTTCTTCTTACAATCTATCATTGCTCCGTGAACCGATAACCAATCCATCCCAAGGATTACATCGAACTCCCCCAAACGAATCGGTATCAAATCCACTTTGAGCTTAAATTCTCGAAATTCGACATAACAATTCCTATGAATGTATTCTACGGGAATAATTTCCTTGTTCGCTACTTCTACATTCATAGGGTGTTCTAATCTCTCACGGGGTAAGTCTAACCGTTTAGCAAATTCTTCAAAAACAAAAGATCAGGTAGCACCCGAATCAAATAACACATATGCATCAATATCATTGATCGGAATGATGCCTGACACCACGTCCTTAGACTCCACCGCATCTTGTACGGTCATGTTGAACGTTCGTGCTGTTGGTCTGTTAGCATGACTGATTGACCCTCCAATGTTCAGCCTATTGTTGTTGTTGTTGTTGCGGTTGCCGCTAGCTGCATCGCCCTTTTTCTTCGGGCAATCCTTCATTTGATGGTCCGTGGCGCCACACGAGAAACATCCTCCCTTCGGCTTATTCGAACACTGAGGAGGCATTTGCCTCGGTTGTCCGCAACGATAACAAATACTCTTCCCCTTCATACACTCCTCCGAGTGATTCCTCCCACAGTTATTACACCTCATACTTTTCTTAGCTTCTCCCCCGGACTTATTACCTCCAGAGGATTGGCTCTCTGTCCATTTACGCTTATTGGGATTGCTACCTCCGCTGCTTCCCCCTTTCTGTCCTTCTTGACCTGCCTTCTTTTCTTGTTTGAATTGTGCGATGGCTTCATTGCCTCCTTCGGCGATGATAGCCCTTTCCAAAAGATCAGAGTAAGTCTTAATCTTTAATACAACCATTGCTTTCTGCACCCATGGTTTCAGTCCTAATTCGAACCTCCTTGCCTTCCTGGCCTCCGTGTCAACCTGATGTGACGCGAATCGGGCCAACTCGTTAAATTTTGCCACGTACTCTGCGACAGACATACTACCTTGCTTAAGTTCTAGAAACTTAACTTCCATATCCTGCTGCGTATTCTCTGAGAAGTAATTCTCTAGGAATAGCTCCTTAAATCTGTCCCAAGGAATAACTCCTTCGTCTGCTCAGCCCTTATTGGTCTTCCACCAATAATTAGCTTCGCCCTTCATCATGAAAGTGGCAAAGCTCGTCTTCTGTACTTCGGCCACTCGTGCAACCTCAAACACCTTCTCCATCTCTTCTATCAATGTCTGGGCTTCAATTGGGTCCAAGGTTCCTCGAAACTCTGGTGGTCTTACCAATTTAAAGTCCTTAAAGCTAGCCAAGTGTTGCCCTGGCTGCCCTACTGCTGGCGGGGGTCTGTTTTGCATTGCCTCAGTTAACAGGTTAACGAAGTTCTGTATTGGATCAACATTTTCCCCTCCACCATTGTTAACGGATCCTTCCTCCCTCTGATTCCGCTGAAGTCTCCTAGGCAGCATGATCTAAGGAAAGGAAGAAACATTTAGGCTTTATATGATATGCTATACATGTTAGCATTAAGAAGTTTAAGACGTCTATCAATCATTTTTTTTTATTTAAATAAACCACTTCAATATCACAATAAAACTTGATGGATTTCCTTCATCCCATCAGTTACATACTCTACTTGAGTTTTTTACTAAGGTTATAACCTAGGTTTCGCATTCCTAAAGTTTATAACCATCAGCTCTGATACCAACCTGTGACACCCTCGAATCCGAGTTCTCTGACCCCGGTTCGGTCATCACGATAAAATACAAACATCCACCTCTAAACAACATACGATAACTAAAATGCGGAAAAATAATAAACGTACGTCGTTCATTCAAAAGGTGTTACTAGTCCTAAGATTCGATAACCTTAATAAAGTCTTACAAACATACCCTATAATAGTAATTAGGGTTCATATTACATAACAGTAATTTAAACTAAGCACAAAATAAAATCTGCTTCTAACAACAATTCTACATCTTTCCTTTACCCTTATCCTTTTTTGAGGTCTCGGGCTTAGCTGCAATATAATTCATGATATAGAAAGGATGACCAACAAGTTTGCTCAACAAGTTTAAATACAACAATAAGGATATATCATGTTGAATGGAAAAATATCTGGCAAAGGATTCAACAATATGAATATCTAACGGATTCAACAATATGAATATCGCAAGCAAAGATAACGATTGCTTTTAGAATAATTGCTAGTCAAATAGACTTTGAACTAAAACACTCAAATGGAATCAATAGCTAATTGACCCTTTAGTTACTGGCTACATATTAAGTACTTGAGGGAATCAGCCTCGCATACCCTATGTATATGCCTAACATTTAAATTTGCTCTGTTGTATCTTATATTAGATACCTGGGGTACTTCCCTATCATAAGAGGGGTGTTCTTTTAGTCTAAGAATCCTTACCATCAATTGGTTTGGATAGCTTTTATAAAACTTCATAGGCTTGTCTGACCGGACAAAGGTTCAGACTCTATTTACCACAGTTCAAGAATTTTTGAACTTAAAATGATGTGCAAGTGCAAGACTAGACGAACTCAAGTGCACTAAGTGCGAATATCAATAATATCGAAGTGGAATAATTATAAGGAAATTAAACCACTTAATAGCATGCTATAAGATTCAAGCTTAAATGAATAACTTTCAATTCAACAATATCATGCTCAATGCAATATGAGAAGGATATGAAAACTTTCATAAACTCAAAGTTGTGTAAGTTAGAAAACTTACAACATAATAAATTCGGATACTTGCTCAATAAAAGCAAGGTTCAAAGAACTTGCATAAACATATAACTATTTGCACCAAATAAAGGTAGTGCGTAAGGTTTAGATACTTTCCTGTTTGCTTAGGTGCAATAATTCTAGCTTTAATTACTTGCGTTGAAATGACATAACGTTATCAAGTCGGTCTTTCAATTAGTACGTGTAAACTAAGATGAGTCCACACTTAAAAGAAACAAGTCATCACATAGCATGCTCCTCAACATACTATATGTCATACTAGTCACATATTACAAGATAAAGTAACCATATAAGCATGCCTTAATACCTCAGACCATAAAGAGATCATCTTGGCAAGACTGCAGGACGGCGCAGTTGCGCCTGGTTTAGGCCTAGGGACGGCGCAGCTGCGCTGGCCCCTGGCCAGACCATGTCTGAGTTGTGCTCTCCTGACTTCAGTCCAACTCTAACACATTAATCACACGTACCATTTAACATACATACATGCTAGAGTTTCACAAATAACACATGATCCTACTTGAGTTCATTACATCAAGTCTAACTTACACATTATATGTCAATAAAACACCAAAATCATGTAATCATCAAGTTTAATACATATGAATCATGTTTAGGAGTAATATAGCTATAACATGACATCTTACTACTTTAGTAGCTAAGTACTCACATAATATGCACTTATGTTGAAAATTCGTCCAAGATTGTCTTTGAAATCATTTTAACACGAATGATGTAATATACACATACAAGACCACTTTAGAACCCATATCATGTGTGATTAAGTTATGTTTAACATCTTTAAACACCAAAACCTACATCATGTAGTATTCATGTGTATTACTTTAATATAACAAACTTTTCCTTTAAAAATCATTCTCTAACACAAAGCTAACAAGTTTAAATCATGATAAAGACACTATACATCAGATATCATGCTCACATAGGTTCCACATCAGTCATGCATGTGGTCTCATAAGTTCAGAATTTGTAAAACATATATTACTTCAAAGTTCATTTTCTAAACTTAAGTTTTCATTACAAATTTCTTATTAAAATGTGTAGATCCCTTCATACTACACAAGATAACCTTATATCTCATGCTATAAAACTTTTCTGGTATGTATGTAAGATATAACACTAAGTTCTCAGCACATAGCATAAACAACACCATCAACAGAAACTGAGGTACGGCGCAGCTGCGCTGCACCCTAGTACAAATAGGGCGCAGCGGTGCCATGCTGGAGACAGAACAGATTTTTGGTTACGGTGCAGCTGCGCTGCACCCTAGTACAAATAGGGCGCAACTGTGCCATGCCTGCATCAAAGACAGTATGCAGACTCTGTTTGCAGAGCCTTAACCCTTAACCATTCTCCTTGAATTAAACATGCTTCATACCAACATTTAAGAGTTCAAACATGTAAGGCTACTCCCTAAACACATTATAGCATGTTAATTCATTTTGACTAACAAAATATTTCAAGAATTTCAATAAATTGACAAAACCCAATTCAAGAACACAAGTTAAGATTTATACCCCCTTGGCTTGAATTAGACCATTCACACACTGAGAATGCTTTAAAAACTTCTCAGCAACTTAGGACTCTCAATCTCAGACTTTAACAACCAACAAAATTGAAAATGGGGCTTGTATTTATAAAGGGACTATGAACTAAACAGTTGTATTACACAATGTTGGAGCTCATGGTGCAAAGGAAGAACTCATTGGTTAATCAAGGGTGGTTGAACAACCCACCATCAGGCCATTGGCCTTGAAATCATTGCCTAAGACTAGCCACTTGAAGAATATGTAAACTAGCTTCTTACTACTGTTCATGAACTAACGAGACACTCATTTTGGGACAATAGAGAAATCTCAGCAACTAGCTTGATTAAGGCTTTGTTTGGACACTATAATTCCCATAATGTAATATAAATGTGTACATGCTACAACACAAGGAAATTTGGGGATTATTTATGTACTTACATTATAATATCCATGTACATTTAATACTCACAATTCATTTCGCATAACAATATTATTATGCAACTCACATAAATGCAAATAATTCATTACTATATAGTCTATATATTGACATATTAATGTGTTACCTTGTACAATATAAAATATATAATTAACTACCATATGATAAAGGTTTACTATTCATGCTTGCACAAATTAATCAAGTAGACATATAATCATTTTATATAAGTTATTAATCTATTACTCATTAATTATCAGTTATTCATAATAATTATTATTTAACACATTATCAATTAATTACTTATAATTGCAATTAATCAATATGTTCAACTCCTGCAACTATATTCAAATAAATTGAATATTTAAACATTAAGAATCCTATCAATTTCTTGATATTAAAAACCTTAGGGTTAGTCCACTAATATAAATAACTATTAGTGACTCCTTTTAATCAATTCATACATTCACATAACCACTTAAGGTTTAAATAAACTCACAAAACTAACTCATAAAAATTAAATCACATATTTAATTAAATAAGGAGTTTCAAATTCATGGACGTTACATATACTATCCTTCACAACTCAATCTGAGTTACTCTTCTCGTACTACTTCATAGTACCTTTCATTTATAGCATTAGCTATAAATAATTCATCGCTTAACCGCTCATCTATTACTATGATTTATAATGATTATGTGGTGATCTTATTATCCCTTTCTCTACGATTATAGCCTCAGGTATTCATACCTAAGATTTATAACCAATCAGCTCTGATACAAGTGGTTATATAATATTCGATTAGTCGGAGAATATTATTTTAATAGGGAATATTCGTACGACGGCACAATCATTGGTGGACCTCACAACGGAAGTATTGTCGTAGCTAGAAAACAACATAATTATCTTTTTATAAAAATAACGGCGGAAGTTTTACCGTTAAACTGTTGAACTACCCGGTAGTAAAAGTACAGTAATACGCGTGGTTGCATAGTAGCACACTGTATTGATTATTGATACGTACGTGAGAAGTCACTCAGTTATATTCAATTATTGCTACAGTAATTGCTGCATCATATCTCTCATATTATTGATTCAATTATTGTCACAGTATCATCCGCATAATATTTTATATTATTAAATCAATAATTGAGACGACAAAGTTATTTATATTATTATTTACAATATTGACAATGTCTAGAAAGTTCTGTCAATGAGAGGTTTGATCACCTAATTATGCGCCAATAAGGAGAAATTCTTATCGAAAAGCCCCCTCTTTCTTTGGAATTATCTGGTTATTAAATATTGTGAGTTATAATATTAATGATGAATAAGTTCATGTTAATTAAAGATGAAATTGATAGTTCCATTGTGTGGAAATTATTAGTGTTAGTGGAAATCGACATTTATTTCGATATTAATTGATGTTTGGAAGTTATACTGACTAATCGGGTAATTAATCGGATGAATGAGCAATTAAATGCTATTAATTCACATGATTATAACTATTTGTTCACATGTGTGTACTATTGATTCACATTCTTGCACTATTAGGAGTGGTAGTGCAAGATTGATAATACTTGCATGACTAAGTTAAAAATCGAGGTATAGATGGAGGTACTATACTGTAATTCATATTTTCACATGTCTAGAATTATTGATTCACATGATTTACTATTAGGGGAGGTGGTGCAAGTTTGATAATACTTACAGGACTAAATTAAAAATGAAAAAAGAGAGGGAGTTATTATACTGTAATATTTCGAGCCCCAAAACGTGCAATTATCAAAACTATATTTTTCTATAAATAGAAGCTCATTCTTCCTTCATTTCTCACCAATTCACAAAAGCTATAGAGCAATTATTATAGAAAAAAAAGAAGAGAAGTTTGCTACCTCACTATTTCAGTATCTAGTTTTTATAAAGTAAGGGGTATTATTCCTTCGTATTCATGAAGAGAGTTATTTTCTTTCAATACTCGTAAGGGTTGTTATTCCATTCTTTATTATTATGTTGAAATAATATGTCTATGCGAAGTATCGCATACATGGTGAAATTCTTCTGTTATTCCATTCTTTATTATTCTGTTGGAATAACCTGTCTGTGCGGTCTATCGCATGCCTGGTGAATTCTGTTGTTATTCTATTCTTTATTATTCTGTTAGAATATCCTGTCTGTGCGTATTATGCATGACCTGGTTCCGTTCTTTATTATTCTGTTGGAATATCCTGTCTGTGCAGATTACGCATGATCTGGTTCTATTCTTTATTATTCTGTTAGAATAACCTGTCTGTGCGGTCTATCGCATGGATGGTGAATTCTTCTGTTATTCTATTCTTTATTATGCTGTTGGAGTAACCTGTCTATGTGGATTATCGCATGCTTGGTGAATGATCCTTCGTATTCATTTTTTATTAAATTGTGAAAATGATATGTCTACGTGGATTACTGCATGGCGGGTGAAAATCCATTTGCAGTTTTATATATTCTATTATACTTAGTTGGTTGAAGTTTTGGCTTCTATACTCCATGAAATTGGTAGAATATCCTTGATATTTGTGCTTCATCCAGTATCTTTTCATGGAAGTATTCTTCTGAGCATTCTTGAATTTTACTCCACAAAATAGTATCATGTTGACAATTTGGACGTTATTGATTTCATAATAGATTAACTTATAAATTTTTAAAATTTATTCTTGAACTTGTTTTATTGAATTATTATGTCATTGTCATCATCCTCATGCTTATATTGTGTTGAAAGTCATCTTTGGCTTACGTGCATAGATGGACTTGATATGATTATGACCAGGGATCATTCGGTATAATCATGACCTGTGATGTTATAAATGATGTGGTAAAAGTCCTCAGTGGCCTGTAGTGCATTGATGGACAGTTTTTGGTATGATTATGACCATGGATTTTTTGGTATAGTCATGACCATTTATGATTTAATGAATATCCTTGGCCCGTAGTGCAGTGATGATTCGATGATGTGGTTTATTTATTAAGCTGAGTCTCAGCGATAAAAATTGATGAAAATATTTTAAATCATAGAAGATAGTAGATATCATGCTCTACTTGACTCTTCTAATGGATTGCTTATTCCGCTGTAGTTAAACTTGTTGTCTATTATATTCTATTAGTTTAACATTGTTAAAGGCTAATGATAATTTATTCTGCATTATGTTAGTCATAATATTTCTTACTGGGCTAGTTGAGCTCACCCTTTCTTTCATTGTTCTCTTCAGAAAATGAGAACGTAGCCGGGACTAGTCGGAGAATGGAGTGACGGTCCAGATGATAGCATTAGTAGTCCTCACTATTCTGTTAAATAGTGTGATAATAAATGTAATGAGGGCTCCATTGAGTGTGGATATTGTCTAGATGACAATATTCTTATTAAAACTCTTAGTTTATGTTTTGTCATATTTTACACGACTGTTGTATAATTAAGTTGTATTTGAATTTTGTACCATACATTTGGCGACTCAAGATGGGTGATGTATACCTAATTTGGGGGTGTCACACTACCTCAGTAGCCTACGTGGGTTGTTGAGAAGGCACCGAAGATGCGGGTTGAAGGATAAAGCCTTTTCCCCTCTGGTGTGGCGCACCTCCCGTCCAATCCTAGAATTTGGGAATAGTTGCATGGGTGATATCTTAGCTAGGGTACTGCAGTTGTTCATTACCTCAAGTGACTCCTTGGTGTGCACACAGACTAGTAACAATGGACGCATGTGGGATACTTCCCGTAGTGCTCCCCCTCATATAACGTAACAAGTTCTGATGAATAAGGTGGCCCACATCGATGTACTTTCTTGTGACTATTCACCACAATATAATTGCCCTCTCATTTGTGATCTCGTGTTGATGCGATGAGGGCATGAGCTTCGCACAGATAAACAAGTTCCAAGCTTTAGTGTAGCGATTGAGGGCTACGACTTGGAAGGTTCTAGGCTGATTCGTTGCTGGCCTACAACTCCACTGCGTTCCTGGTATGCATAAATCAGTGATGACGTCATCTAAGTCAGTCTCAAAACTTGCAGCCTAGACCCAATTGTCATATCAAGTTGGTAGTGTGTCGAGTATCCTGAAAATTACTCTAATTGATTGTGGTCGATAGTCTACTTGAACTCCTTGTACCATAGATAACCCACTCATAGTGTTTTTAGCATTAACATAAAATTCTCGAACAATATCCATTGGTACAACCATAGGAGTAGTAGTCAGTACTCCCCATCCTCTTTCACGTATCATATCCCATAACTGGCTGTATTGCTTTTCAGGCTTGAAACCTCGTTCCTTCACAAACGACTTTACTACTATCCTGTAGTACTCTATCTGCACATCAAGACTGGGAAATTTTGTATGATCCATGACATCCTCACCTTGAGTACTGGAGGAAGACGATGATGACGGCGTGATGGAACATGCTCTCTTAGGACCCATTGCACTGAATGAATAAGAAGACAAACTCGAAATTGCAGATAAAATTCAACAAAGAAAATACGTGCTTAATATTCAGACTCCCCCAAACTTATGTAACTGAATAGCAGATAAGGCTAACTTCTGAAAAAAAATAAACCCTAACTTATGTAACTGAATAGCAGATAAGGCTAGAAGTTGAAATGAGATAGAAGAATGTAATATGTATATAATAGGATGAGAAGTTATTGTGACGCCCCCAAATTCAGGTACTTGAAACCCGAACTCGATGCTTCACGATACCATTTCTATGAGCGGAATAATACTAATAATAATAACAATAATATAGATACCAAACTTAATTTATATTTATCAGAGTCTAAATCCCAGGTACGCGACCTTTAAACATTCATTACATGATAATTACTAGATATCATTGTCTTAACAAAGTCTAATTATTACATAGAATAGCGTAGAAGTTATTCTACAACCTTTCATTTTTCTTTGTTCCTGGCAGAGCTTTCTGGTTGATCACACTAAAAATATTTAAATTAAGCAAGAATGAGCATTTGATTTCTCAGTAAGTAATAGTAAACAATAAATATTAGTTGAAAGGATTAAATGTTTTCTTTGTACAACACTTCTACACGAATCAACAGTTGTGAAGTAAGCTGAAACAATTCTAAACAACATAACAATTCTATTTCAAAATTTGAAACTACGTATTGACTATACTTGGAGATCAGTCGACAGACTATGAACATTGTTTTCTATTTTCGAAAAGGTTAAATAGAACTTCATCTGTAAATCATCATAATTAATAGGCGCGGGGGTGAGCAGCCCGTTATACCCTGTATTGATCAATATTATATGCAAGAACGAGATTATCATTCATCTTTTCCGCCTTTGGCGCACAAAAGTTTCCCATGTACGGGATGTTCATACTTAGTCGGGAATTCGAACAAAAATAATCTGGTTGGATACCATAAAGTTCTATCTTGTTCAAAAATATTTTTCAGTTTGTGTCTAGCCGAATCAAATAGCCTAGACGACTTTTAAGTCAACGTATACATACTGGAAACTAACTAGTATGTATCAAATATGTGATTAAATACTATGATTATCCAAGTGAGGTCACTTGTCTAACCATACTTAGAAATTAACGAACAGAATAAATATCAGGATTATACAATAATATTGTGTTAATAAACAATGATCGAATAATATAAGAACTTGTATGAATACAAATATTTGGATATATAATAAATAATAATAGAGTTAATAAACTAGCATAACGATAATATAGTTCTGAAACTTTCTTACTCATGTCCATTGCATAAAGTAAATGCAAAGTTTGGATACTTGCTTGAGCTGCTGCTTACAATTACGCAATTTAGTTTTATCTTTTATATCGAAACCTATCATTAATAAGATCATTCGTTCGATTAGAATAGTATATCATATCACATAGTACTGCTATTTGCAGTCAGCACATAACCTAATCACATTGTCACCTATGTTTAGCAGTCATTTGATCATAAACAAATACGTATCGAGTCAAATTATCTAAGTCCAGATCAATTTCTGAAACATTTCGGTGTACCGACGGCTTTATCAGGTAATTATTGAGTCTAAAACTCTATTCTGTAGTTCAATATTAGTGTAGATAATTTAAATATCAGTCATATTATTTTTCATACCCTTATAATAATGTTTAAATAATTATTATAATTTATCATGATTTTTGAAACACTAGAATCATTTTTAAATGATTCAAGTACTAAATAATTTTATTATCATTAATATTAAATTATTAATGAAACCTTCGCCAAAATATTAAAGTTATTTATAATAACTCAAAATATTTTTAAAATATTTTTATTACCCTTTTAAATGATTTTTAAAATATTTAAAATTATTTTTAAATAATTATCATAAATATTTAATTATTAATGTACTCTTTATCAAAATATTAAAAGTCATTAATTATAACTTAAAATATTTTTAAAGTATTAATATTACCCTTAAATGATTTTTAAAACAAATAAAATTATTTTTAAATGATTATCATTAATATTTAAGTATTAATGTATTATTTATCAAAATATTAAAAGTCATTAATTATAACATAAAATATTTTTTAATTTATTTATTTCGTTTTTAAATGATTTTAAAATCAATAAAATTATTTTTAAATTATTTATTTAATATTATTTTTAAATAACTCTAATATCATTTTATTAAATTATTAATGAAATTTACCTTTAAATATTAAAAGTTATATTTTATAACTTAAAATATTTTAAAACTATTTATTTTCATTTAGAATGATTTTTATAATATAAAAATTATTTTTAATTAATTTATTTAATATAATTGTTAAATAAATATAATATTATTAATATTAAATAATTAATGAAATTTATCTTAAAATATTAAAAGTTATATTTTATAACTTAAAATATTATTAAATACCTTTTTATAATTTAAAATGATTTTTAATATAATAAAATCATTTTTAATTAATTTATTTAAATCATTTATTAAATAAATTAAATATCAATAATATCCAAATAAATATTAATATTTATGAAAAATATGTCAAATTATTAAAAGTTAATTTTTATAACTTAAAATTATTTTTAAAACTATTTTTTGAATTTTTAATAATTAATTTCTTACTTTTAAATGATTTTTTAAAAATAAATTAATTAAAATAAATAAAATTGTCGCTATAGCCTTTAGTGACATAATCTGTCGCCTTAGGTGTTCTTGAGGCTCAAGAACATTCATACGCCAGTACTTAGTTAGCTACTTTGACCAAACATTAAACATTAATCATGTTGTTTCTGGACAAGCTAATGATTAGAGGTAGTAGTACTAATGTCAGACTACAAGATCCAACAACAAACATGGCCAGAACACGTACCAAATGTAAGATCTAAAGGCCTAAAGTAGTTGGCAGAGCTGTTCTTCATTTCTGGGTTACCTAGAAATACCCAGAAATGAAGAATAGTTCGTGAGGCCTACTTTGGGCTTCCACAACTTGTTGTTCTTGTGATGTTGTTGTGATCTAAAGAATCCAATGTGTAGCCAAAATGTAGCTGAAGAGAACTATTACAAAACATAAACAAAACAACAACACAAACAACAGATCTAGTCCGGTCAAACCATGTCAGAAGACATGCTCATCAGTTTTCTGGGTTACTCAGAAAACAGATGTCATGGTCGTTCTGCCTGGTTTGACCAACCATTACCTTCAACATGTTTAAAGTTTATGTGATCTAAAGACACTATCATGTAGTATAAATAACAAACTACAACTTAGATGCAAGACCCATCATAAAACATTAAATCACTGTTAGATCGAAGCTCTTAAACTTCTTGTCAGACGGTTCTGGGCAAGATCTGGGTTACCCAGAACTTGTCCCGTCATGGTTGGTCAACGGTGTTTGACCACCCATAACTTGCAACTTGCAGCATATCTGACCCTGATTTGACTTCCAGAGCAAAGATCTCACATCATACTACATGTTCAAACATTTAAACAACCAAAAACATAAACAAAATGAAATATATGGGGTCTGACATTCGTTGTCAAACAACAAACAACCAAAATTTCCAGAATTTTAAAATCTTCAAATCCGAGCCTATAGATGTTATGGATCTAACATCTATCAACCCAGATCATCAATATACATTATATACAACAAGTTTTAACACTAAAACATAACTTTTAATAGAGGATCAAGGGTTAGATTTTCGATTAGGGTTTATACCTTTATATGAACCAATCTTAATTCTAGGCTACTGATATGTTAATGGAATTCATGGGGCTTGGTTTTGGAACTGAAATGCTAAAGTATTTCGTGGGTTTTGAGAGAGGATAGCTTGGTTGAGTATTTGATGAGCAAATGAGAGAAAATGAGCACTTTTCTCTCTCTTGATCTATATATAGCTTGGATTCAATACATTGGCTGATGATATGTGGCTTGTTTGCTGATAATTTTGAGCACATGGGATTGTTAGAGTAGTTCACCAGCTAAAGAATTAGCCAATTTTGCAAGTTATTAGCTTCAATTATGCAAGAAGGGCAATTTGGTCTTTTAGCTTGAAAATTTAATGACATTTTTGTAAACTTGGCAAACCTTTAGGGTTTAACCATAAGGTTTTCCAAAAATTAGTTTTCTAGGATTTCAATTTAGGTTTTATATTCAAATAAAAATTTAACTTCTAATTTTGCAAATTAGGGTTTCTTAATCGTGTTTAAATTTCTAATTACATATATCATGAAAATTAGATTTAAGCTTCCCAAATTATAATTATAATTACTAATTTAGTAATTAGGGCTTATAATAGTATTTAGGGTTTCAATTTACTAATTATGGTTAGTAATTTAGAATTAAGATTTCTAGTTAATTAGGGTTTTCAAAAATTAATTAAGGTTTTTCTAATTAACATAAAATCCTATAATGCACAACATAAATTATATAACATAATTACTACACAGTCTTGAACGCGTATTTAACTTTTGAACTAGGGTTTAACAAATTAATATTAGGGTTTTGACATGCTACATCATAATTGACCAACTATTATCAGTCTACACATATACATTACATATTTATAGCACAGAAATAAAAATTAATATTATATTATTATTCTCATTCCTTATATTAAAACACAGAATTAGGGTTTGGATTCCATATCTGAATTATCTTGCACATATAGCATTATTAATTAAGTTATAATAATTACTTAATTAGTTTGAAATAAATTCATATAATAATTATTATATTAAATCTATTATCATCTCATATATTATTTAAATAATATATAATCATATTTTCATGAAAAATAGATAATAAAAATATTTCTATTATACAATTAATTATTTTAAGAATCTACTTTATAATGGTCGATAATTCTAAAATAAAATTATTTGTAATTATTCATGTAATAAATAAATTTTTATTTATCACATATTTACATATATTTTACCTGTCACGTATTCTCACCTTTAAAATAATTAAAAAAAATTATATGTAAAATTTTTTATTTATTTATATAGAAAATATCGGGTTATTACATTCACCCTCCCTTATAAAGATTCTGTCACCGGAATCATCGTTTTAAAAACCTATACACATTAGGGTAAATAGCATACACAGTCATTTCAAATAGATCTCGATCGGACTGATCTTTAACTATTTAACACAAAGCTTGTTTATCTGATTGAACGGAAATTTAATTTCTAATAGAACTCAAATTCCTCCTTCAAAATTTCTTTATAAAATAAATTACTATATATAGGAAAATCATATATACGAAAATAAAAGTTATAAGAATAATACTTGGAGTTCCATCACCAGCTGCCACGGTATCTTGGACCGTCATGTTGAAGACTCTTGCAGTTGATTTTATTGGCTTGCTTGATGACGTTGGTCCTGTGATCGCCAGAGTCCCGCTGCATTTCCCCGTGTTCACACTCCCTGCCTCCATTCTCCTTTTTGGACAATCTTTCACCTCATGCTCCATTGACCCACACATGAAACACCCACTGTTCATCCTTAGATTAGGACAGTTGGGAGAGATATGGCTCTCCTGCCCACACTTATAACACACAAACTTACCTTTCAGACATTCACCAGAATGGTTCTTTCCACATTTCCTACACTGCACAGCCTGTTTCTTAAAACCTTCCTGTTTCACATGCACATACCCAAAATTGATCCCTTTTTCTCTTTTCACTCCCACTTCTACTATTAGTTTCCACCTTCACAGCTCCTACGATTTTGCCTTTGTTCTTTTTCTCCTTGTTATAGAGGCTCATGGCCTCACTCCCTTCTTCAGCTATAATAGCTTTTTCCAGAAGTGCTGCGAATACAGAAATTTGCAACATTGCCATCTTTTTGTAGAGCCATGGTTTTAATCCCAGCTCAAACCTTCTAGCCTTCCTAGCCTCCGTATCAACTTGATGCGGAGCGAACCTAGTCAACTCATTAAACTTTGAGGCATACTCCGTAACTGACATGTTTTCCTACTTTAACTCCAGAAATTTAATCTCCATCCTCGCCTACATACTAGCTAAGAGATAGTTTTTGAAAAATAGAGTTTTAAACCTAGCCCAAGTTACCACACCTTCTCCTGCCCAAGCTTGATTTGCTTCCCACTAAAAATTTCCCTCCCCTTTCATCATATAGGTGGCAAAAGTTGTCTTTTGCCCCTCATCTACCCTAGCTATCACGAACGCCTTCTCTATCTCTTTAACATATGTCTGGGCTTCTATAGGGTTAACTATTCCCCTAAATTTTGGTGGTCCGACCGCTTTGAAATCTTTGAAATTTGCTAAACGATTGTCTAGCTAGTTCCCTACGGCTGGTAATCCCTACTACATGGCTTGAGCTACCATGTTTACGAAGTTTTGCATCGAGTCTGGTTGTGGTCCCCCAGCGTTGTTGATAGATTCTTCTGCCCTTTGATTTCGAGTTCGACGTCTTGGTGACATTATCTGAATAAATAAAATCATAAATTTAACTTACATTCTAAACCTTATTGTATAAGTTTAACATATAACACGAAGTTTTATACAAAACTTATTTCATTAATCAAACATATATTCACATTCATTCAACTAAGTCATAGTACTTTACATAAAATAGCACATACTATTATCCCTTAGTGACAACAAAAGTCGGGATTTACTGTTACAGCTTATACATAAGTTGAGAATATTATATTATATAGACATACTTATCATAGGACACGCATAATCTAACAGTACTTATACTACTAGTTCACTACACCTTTTTCTGGACATTGGATAACCTTTCGCCTGATGACCTTCTATCCCATAAATAAAACAGACACCTTGCTTCGGATTGGGACAATGAGGAGAGAAATGTCCCTCATGTCCGTAATTTTAACAAATATTTTCCCCTTTTTGACACAAGCCTTCATGTTTCTTGTCACAGTTTGTACACTTTTCTATTCTGTTAAGGTTCCCTTGATTGTTATCGAAATTTCCTAAGTCACGGTCTTTCGTTTTTCTTTTCACCCTCTTACTCGGAGCTGCACCCGATTTGTTACTTTTGGCCCCCATCTGATCAATTTGGATTTTAAGCTTATCTTGTTCTTCCATTGTTTCTATTAACGCTTTTCGTAATTGATTATTTAGTAACTTTTCTATTTCCCACAGCTTTTTTAGAGAAGAAACTTTGTTTCTCAGATTCTGCACCTCCGTTGATGCTTGATCAGCTCTAACTTTAGTGTCCGAATCACTATATGTCCAATACCACCATCTCGTCAGGGTTGCTTTCACTGTGAGCCTCTATTTCAGCTATTGGCTTTGATATTGGCTCATTCTTTACGATCTGAGGGTATCCTAATTCTTTTCCACCTGACATCTACACACATAAATTATTCTGATTAGCATAGAGTATATACACACAATAATTAATAGTTTTATATAAGTTATCTTTTATTTTATTTACCAATAAATTTATTCAATTCATTTCTTTTTAAGCTCTATTTGAGTTATTTGAATTTTTAACGTTTCCCTCTGTCCTAAGGTTATACCCTAAGGTCTATCCCACCTAAGGTTTCTAACCCTAAGCTCTGATAGCAACCTGTGACGCCCCCAAATTCAGGTACTTGAAACCCGAACTCGGTGCTTTATGATACAATTTATATGAGCGAAATAATACTAATAATAATAACAACAATATAAATACCAAACTTAATTTACATTTATCAAAGTCTAAATCCCAAGTACGTGACCTTTAAACATTCATTACATGATAATTACTAGATAGCATTATCTTAACAAAGTCTAATTATTACATAGAATATCGTAGAACTTATTTTGCAACCTTTCCTTTTCCTTTGTTCTTGGCTGAGCTTTCTGGTTGATCACACATAACTGAAAACATTTAAATTAAGCAAGAATGAGCCTTTGATTGCTCAGCAAGTAATAGTAAACAATAAGTATTAACTGAAAGGATTAAATGTTTTCTTTGTACGACACTTCTACAACGAATCAACAGTTGTGAAGTAAGCTGAAACAATTCTAAACAACATAACAATTCTATTTCAAATTTTGAAACTACGTATTGACTATAATTGGAGATCAGTCGACAGACTATGAACATTATTTTCTATTTTTGAAAAGGTTAAACAGTACTTCATCTGTAAACCGTCATAACTTACAAGCACGGGGGTGATTAGCCCGTTATGCCCTGTATTGATCAATACAACATGCAAGAACGAGATTATCGTTCATCTTTTCTTCCTTTGGCGCACAAAAGTTTTCCATGTACAGGATGTTCATACTTAGTCGGGAATCCGAACCAAAATAATCTGGTTGGATATAATAAAGTTCTATCTTTTTCAACAATATTTTTCAGTTTGTGTTTGGTCGAATCAAATAGCCTAGACGACTTTTAAGTCAATGTATACATACTGAAAACTAACTAGTATTATCAAACATGTGATTAAATACAATGATTATCCAAGTGAGGACACTTGTCTAACCATACTTAGAAATTAACGAACAGAATAAATATCTGGATTATACAATAATACTGTGTTGATAAACAATGATCGAATAATTTAAGAACTTGTATGAATACAAATATTTGGATATATAATCAATAACAATATAGTTAACACACTAGTATAACGATAATATAGTTCTGAAACTTTCTTACTCATGTCCATTGAATAAAGTAAATGCAAAGTTAGGATACTTGCCTGAGCTGCTGCTTACAATTACACAACTTAATTTTATCTTTTATATCGAAACCTATCATTAATAAGATCATTCGTTCGATTAGAATAGTATATCGTATCACATAGTACTGCTATTTGCAGTCAGTACATAACCTAATCACACTGTCACGTATGTTTAGCAGTCATTTGATCATAAACAAATACGTATCGAGTCAAATTATCTAAGTCCAGATTAATTTTGGAAATATTTCGGTGTATGGACAGCTTTATTGGTAATTATCGAGTCTAAAACTCTATTATGTAATTCAATATTCGTGTAGATAATTTAAATATCAGTCATATTCTTTTTCATAGCCTTATAATAATTTTTAAATAATTATTATAATTTATCATGATTTTTCAAACACTGGAATCATTTTTAAATGATTTAAATACTAAATAATTCTATTATCAGTAATATTTAATTAATATTAAATTATTAATGAAACCATCGCCAAAATATTAAAGTTATTTATAATAACACAAAATATTTTTAAAACATTTTTATTACCCTTTTAAATAATTTTTAAAACATTTAAAATTATTTTTAAATAATTACCATTAATATTTAATTATTTATGTATTATTTATCAAAATTTTAAAAATCATCAATTATAACTTAAAATATTTTTAAAGTATTAATATTACCCTTAAATATGTTTTTAAAATGATTAAAATCATTTTAAAAAAATTATCATTAACATTTAAGTATTAATATATTACTTATCAAAGTATTAAAAGTCATTAATTATAACTTAAAATATTTTTCAATTCATTTATTTCCTTTTTAAATGATTTTTAAATCAATAAAACCATTTTTGAATTATTTATTTAATATTATGATTAAATAACTCTAATATCTTTTAATATTAAATTATTAATAAAATTTACCTTTAAATATTAAAAGTTATATTTTAAAACTTAAAATATTTTTAAAGTATTTATTTTTATTTAAAATGATTTTTATAATATTAAAATCATTTTTAATTAATTTATTTAATATAATTGTTAAATAAATCTAATATCATTAAATATTAAATAATTAATGAAATTTATCTTAAAATATTAAAAGTTATATTTTATAACTTAAAATATTATTAAATACCTTTTTATCATTTAAAATGATTTTTAATATAATAAAATTATTTTTAATTAATTTATTTAATTTATTTATTAAATATCAATAATATCCAAATAAATATTAATATTTACGAAAAATAAGTCAAATTATTAAAAGTTAATTTTCATGACGTAAAATAATTTTTAAAACTATTTTTGGAATTTTTAATAATTAACTTCTATTTTTAAATAAGTTATAGAAAATAAATTAATTAAAATAAATAAAACTGTCGCTATAGCCTTTAGCGACAGAATCTGTCGCCTTAGGTGTTCTTGAGGCTTAAGAACATTCATACGCCAGTACCGAGTTAGCTACTTTGACCAAACATTAAATACTGATCATGTTATTTCTGGGCAAGCTAATGATTAGAGGTTGTAGTACTAATGTTATACTACAAGATCCAACAACAAACATGACCAGAACACGTACCAAATGCTAGATCTAAAGGCCTAAAGTAGCTGTCAGAGCTGTTCTTCATTTCTGGGTTACCCAGAAATGCGGAACACTTCATGAGGCCTACTTTGGGCTTCCACAACTTGTTGTTCTTGTGATGTTTTTGTGATCCAAAGAATCCAGTGTGTAGCCAACATGTAACTGAACAAAATTATTACAAAACATAAACAAAACAACAGATCCAGTCCGGTCAAACCATGTGAGAAGACATGCTCATCAGTTTTCTGGGTTACCTAGAAAACATATGTCATGGTCGTTCTGCCTGGTTTGACCAACTGCAACGCCCCCAAATCCGGGTATCTTCCAACCCGACAGATGGTGCAATACTGTACAACATTCATACATTCATTCAATTGAAAAGTCTCAAAGAACGAATATAACTTTTATATATTAAAGTAATATTTACAATTCCCAGGTTCTATACCCATTACAAAGGTTCTTTGTCATAATATCAGTTACATTACAACAATAGACCTATACTATTACAAGATAGCTTAACAATCCTCCTTAGCTTTTCCTTTATCCCTTTTTGATCCTTCGGGACGTTCAGTCTTAGCTGCATTCATATGGTTCAAGCAAGAGTGAGCATGGCTAGCTCAGTAAGTATAATAATTTAATAACAACATGCCTGACACATACAAATCGTATATCTTCAATAACTGAACAATAGTTATGAAGTACTATTGATAATTCAAAGTAGCACTTCATCTTTTCTTTCAAAATGTTTTACAATAACAACAATATTCAGTTAAAACATTCACTCCGGTCAAAGACCTTGAGAATTCATTCTTTATTGAAAAGGACAACCCGGAACGAATTCCGTAAGCCCGATATTACTTACGAGCACTTCTAGGTGATCAGCCTATTGTACTCTATGTTGATCAACACTACATCCATTAAACGTATGTACGTTTAATCATTTGGCAACCTTACGTGCTTGTCGTTTTACCGACAAAACATTGGTTTAACATTTCAGTCTTCTTTTGAAAACCATATCAAGTAGTTGACAAAAGATACCAACATTTGATAATACAAGAGTAGATTATCAAGTCTAGCCAAAGAGGATTGGCTTTAACCTCAACATACCTCAATTCATGCGAAAGAATACATGAATCTTAAACTTGTTCAGATTAAACTGAAACAAGAGTTAGAATACTTGCCTTTAGCGTCTGCTACGATAAATTATCTTTATGTTCAAGTCGTTCAAGTCTCTACAATACATGATCACATAATTACTTTACATTAGGTCACATATAATCAAATATGTATATGACTATATCATACCCTTCATTTCAATCTAATCGTGTATTAGATTCAGTTACTATTCATTCCGGTTTAACATTACCATTGCATTTATATTCAACTAGGTTATCTTAACCTTTACATTACATTCCTTAAGGTTTAACAAAGTTTAAACAATGTTACATTACCTTCCTTTAGTTTGTGTTTATTTCCATTTCCTTTCTTTGTACTTAAAAACCTTCATTACTATCTTTGTTCTGAGACTGGCGCTGCGGCGCCAGCTTTACACTTACATCTCGCGCTGCGGCGCGAGCCTTATTCTAGCATGTCCCGAACTTGGCGCTGGGGCGCGAGTCCTTACTTAATGAGCCGCGCTGCGGCGCGACTCTCCAGAAATTTTTGGTACTGTACATGGAGCTACGGCGCGGGTCATTTGCCTTGGGTTGGCGCCGCGGCGTCAACTCTGTGCACCAGATAAAAATTTCAGTTTTTAAATTTTGTGAACTTCCCGGACGCATAACTTCTTTGTTATAAGTCCGAATTGGCTCGTTCAAAAGCCTACGGTTCACAAAATTCGTAATCTACATGATCATCCAAGAATTTTATCTATTTGACTTCGTTTGCTAAAAATTCACCTATTGGTTCATTTTTTTTAATGAAACGATAAACGTTCGTGAACGTTCAACGCTCGTTTCTTCGTTCTAAGTCGGAATTCGGTCATTTTCGAGTTCGCAACTCTTAAATGCCAAATATGACTTAACTCCATTGTAAAGCAATGATTCTGTGATAAAACACAAAATTTGACTTCCATTCCGAGAATTTTACGAATTCGACGATCGTCGTCCAATCGTGCAATTTCCGGCAAATCTTCATTCTTACGATTTGTTCAACATTACAAATGAACTTCATTCATCATGTGAACATCTCAACATACATAATACAACAAATTATTTTCATTGTTGGACTTTGACTCCTCATGAGCTTATAACTTATCAAATTATAAACTCCTTAAGATTGGATTATTCATGACTTATGACAATTAGAGTTTCTTAATCATCATACTTTACATGTGCTTCACCTATAACTTTACTTAGGTATACATAATACATATGATCATATAACTTCTTTTATCTTCATATCAATTCTCTTTTAATAAACTTCTTATAAGTTCATATTATTTTCTCATAAGTTATAACTTATGTTAGCTTAAATGACTTATTGCCAAATTAATTGGCTTAAGTTCATTACTTACTCATTTATGTTTCTTAATCCAACTTTTCTTATTATCCTATCATGGTAGAGATAGAAGATAATTGAAGAAGAAGTCTTACTCTTTGTTGTCTTGGTAAGTAGCTTGCTTATTCTTCTTGGCTTATGGAAGTAACTTATTGTAGCTTATTGTCTCTAACACTTAATCACTTTGAGAAGTCTAGATTATTTGAACAACCAACAAATGCTTGTAAGTCTTCTCTATTTATAGAACTTGCAAAGTTAGGGTAGTTTGGTCTTTAAAACATCCCACCTCCTTAAGCCACCTCCTTACTATTCATTACTTGCTAACCACTCTCTTATCCTTTGCTTGGTCATTACTCATTTAACTTGGTCATTACTCTTAAGTCTTGGTCATCACATTAACTTGATCACCACATATTAACCATATTGATATGGTTTTGCCCCATGGGTCAACCCATTTTATTGGACTTAAGTTTGGGCTAAGATTAGATTAACCTTTGGCTATAAATTAATAAACACTAATTGGTTCATTAATTAATAATTGGGCCTCTCCCTTTAATTCACTTGGACTTGTATATAATTGTTAACCAATCTTCCAAGTCCATTAACATTTCTTAATACATATACTCATAGTTTATGTATTATTTTCGTATTCTAGTTCCTATAGAATTTATATACGAAATTTCATCCTTCATACAACTCGTATAATACTTCATATTATACTCATTTCCATTTCTTTGTACAATACATAGGTATCATACCGTTATTACATATTCATTACTATTTCGCCTTCCTTAACGTTTACAAATTAAGTCCACAAGAGAAATATCGTTTTTTTTCATAACTAGATTTTTATTACATAATCCATCTCACCTTATTATTCCATCATTTCGTATTTCTCGAAAATCCAAAATTATATCCCGAGCAAATACCGATGAATAGTGTTTTTCAGAAAATTTTTCAAAAAACTTTTATTTTCGTCTTGGAAATTCAAACACTTTAATTCATCCACGTAGCTCAAATACTACGACATTCTAACATCAATAGGTTATACAAAGACAACCATCTTGATAACACATAAAATAGGATTTTATTATTATTTAAATTAATAAAATCATTTTACAATAAGATCCGAATTTCTCGGTCGTTACACCAACCATTACCTTCAATATGTTTAAAGTTTATGTGATCTAAAGACACTATCATGTAGTATAAATAATACACTACAACTTAGATGCAAGACCCATCATAAAACATCAAATCACTATCAGATCGAAGCTCTTAAACTTCTTGGCAGACGGTTCTGGGCAAGATCTGGGTTACCTAGAACTTGTCCAGTCATGGTTGGTCAACGGTGTTTGACCACCCATAACTTGTAACCTGCGATAGATCTGATCCTGATTTGAGTTCCAGAGCAAAGATCTCACAGCATACTACATGTTCAAACATTTAAACAACCAAAAACATAAACAAAATGAAATCTATGGGGTCTGACATTCGTTGTCAGACAACAAACAAAAAAAATTTCCAGAATTTTGAAATCTTCAAATCTGAGCCTATAAATGTTATAGATCTAACATCTATTAACCCAAATCATCAATATACATTATATACAACATGTTTTAACACTAAAACATAACTTTTAACAGAGGATATAGGGTCAGATTTTCGATTAGGGTTTATACCCTTATATGAACTATTCTTGATTCTAGGCCACTGATCTGTTAATGGAATCCGCGGGGCTTAATTTTGGAACTGAAATGCTAAAGTATTCCGTGGGTATTGAGAGAGGATAGCTTGGTTGAGTATTTGATGAGCAAATGAGAGAAAATGAGCACTTTTCTCTCTCTTGATCTATATATAGCTTGGATTCAATACATTGGATGATGATATGTGGCTTGTTTGCTGATAATTTAGAGCACATGGGGTTGTTAGAGTAGTTCACCAACTAAAGTGTTGGCCAATTTTGTAATTTAGCTTCAATTATGCAAGAAGGGCAATTTGGTCATTTGGCTTAAAAATGTAATGGCATTTTTGTAAACTTGGCAAACCCTTAGGGTTTGACCCTTAGGGTTTAACCCTAAGGTTTTCCAAAAATTAGTTTTCTAGGATTTCAATTTAGTGTTTAAATTAAAAAAAATTAACTTTCTAATTTTGCAAATTAGGGTTTCTTAATCGTGTTTAAATTCCTAATTACATAGATCATGAAAATTAGATTTAAGCTTCACAAATTATAATTAAAATTACTAATTTAGTAATTAGGGCTTACAATAGTAATTAGGGTTACTAATTTTAAAATTAGGATTTCTAGTTAATTAGAGTTTCCAAAATTTAATTAGGGTTTCCTAATTAATATAAAATCCTATAATACACAACATAAATCATATAACACAATTTACTACTGTAAGACCCCGAATTTTATGAAATAAAAGTATTCAATTTTTCTTATAATTACTATTCAGTAAATAGTTAAATTGATAAATGTTAAAGTTAAGGGTGGTATATGAATTTTTTTCGAAATACGCAAGTGGTTATAAAATATTCATTATTGTCGGGGAATATTCGCTTGGTCGTGGAATATTCTTACTGTCGGAGAATATTCGTACGACGGCGCAGTATTTTGTGGGCCCCATAACGGAAAGCGATTGGATGAAGAAAACGACAAGAGTAAGTTATTTATAAATAATGGCGTAGTTGTTACCGTTAACACTGTTGGAATACTCGGTGGTTAAAACACAGTAATACGTGTTGTTGCACAGTAGCACACGGTATTGCACTAATTATTAATTTTTACGTAAGAAGGCATTACTCAATAATTGTTACAGTAATTACTGTTTAGTATTTTATTTTATTGATTCAATAATTGCTGCGTTGATATTTTATATTACTGTTATTTTAATAATTGTCACTACACGGTATTTTCTATTATCGGAGCAATAATTCATATTATCTGAATAATATTATTAAATAACATTATTGGCAATGTCTAGAAAGTTCTGTCTAAGGAAAGGTTTGGTCATCTAATTGCGCGCCAGTAAGGAAGAGATCCTTATTGGAAAGCCCCCTCTTTCCTGGGAACTGCCTGGTTGTCAATAATGTGATTCTGTAATATTATTTGTAAATAATTAATTATTAATTTATATGATGAGAAAAGTATTGATTTTATGTGGATATAGATGGAGAAAAATTTTAATGTGACAATTGTTGAAAATTAATATTTTATTTTTTCTAATAAAATAATTCATTTAAATATATTATTTTAATAATATATTAATGGTGATATTTTTACAATAAATGTGGGATATATGAATAAATGAGGAGGAATAGTATTTTTGTGGCATTAAATGATTAACACATGTTTTGTGTGTTGGTGGACACAATTCTTGACCGAAAATTTATTATTGACTGTAAAATCGCCCGTTTATGGATTTCGGTCAATTTCTGTTTAGAATTTGGAAAAACTTTCTTCTGTAAAGTTGTAGAGAATTGAAATTCCTATAAAAACTCGCGAGATTCGAATTTTCTGATAAAAGGGCTATTTATTATGAATTATTGAAGTTCCGAAGTTCCGAAATAATTGATTTTTGGAAGTTTTATTTATTTTTATTAACAAAAACGTTTTTTACACTTTGGTGGGCCCCACTTGCACATGTTGATGGCTGAATCCAGATTTTCAAAGGTGGGCTAAGGAAAATTTATAATTATATTATTATTTTATTAAATTTTTTGCTTTGGTGTTCTAAGCAATTTCCTATAAATAGGGTGCTTAGGTTAGAATTAAAAATTACACCAGAAACTGAAGTTTTCTCTCTATTTCTCTCTCTATATTATCGAGTGTATTCTTGTGAGTATTTTGATATCTTGAGTGTTGCTATACGGTGCAAGTTCGTTCAGCGTTATTCCAGTCAAGAGTACTGCTCTTTTGAGGTAAGGGATAGTAATGGATGTTATTTTATCTTAAATGATATTATTTTCTTCAATATCATTATGCCGAAATATTGGTTGGAAAATTTTATCAAATTTGGAACTTTTTATGTCAGAGTTACTATTTATGAGTTACTATTCACGAGTTACTATTCACGAGTTACTATTCACGAGTTATTATTCACGAGTTACTATTCACGAGTTACTATTCACGAGTTACTATTTATGGGTTACTATTCACGAGTTACTATTCATGACAAAATTGGTTTCTTTTTCTAACCAAATTATAGTTGATTTATGAATATTATTCTTGAGATTAAAACTATATGTTGATCATATTATTTTTTTTGTTATCATATATAACATTTTTATAATCCTAATGATGATATTTCTCTTTGACTTGAGTGTAAAGATGGGTGGATTTTTGGTACGATCATGACTATGGGTTCTCTTTGGCCAGTAGTGCAAAGTTGAATTTTTGACTGGTATGATCATGACCATTGAATTTATAATTGAATATCTTTAGCTTAAGTACAAATGTGAAATGATCAACATGGTTATAATTATTGGTTATATAAATTCTGAAATGATTATATATTTCTTTGAGATAATAATATATTTGGCATGTAGTGCAAATATGAACTATTGAGGAATATCTTTGGCCTGTAGTGCAAAGATGAGTTGTTGATGAATATCTTTGGCCCGTAGTGCAAAGATGACTTATTGTTGAATATCTTTGGCATGTAGTGTAAAAATGAACTGTTGATGAATATCTTTGGCCCGTGGTGCAAAGATGAATTTATTAGTATGATTATGAACAAGAACTGTGATTTGGTATAACCATGATATTTGATGTTTCAGGTAAAGACAGGTGATGAAAATTATCTTCGTCTTGGATGCGAAATTTAGAATCACAATTATGATTATGAATTATTTATATGATTGTGGAAAGGAACTGTTGATTGATGTTACAGGGATAAAACATTGTTGGTGGACTTTTAACATAGAGAAGATAATAGACTTTATAGTCTATTTGACTCTTCTAATGGAATGCTCGTTCCGCTGCAACTATGGTTGAAAAGTTTTATCATCTACCATATGTTCTAAATCTCTGATTTAATTCTGTTGAAGGCTATTGATAACTTATTTATCTTTAGTAATGATATTCTTTACTGGGCTAGTTGTGCTCACCATTTTGCTTCACAATTCCTTTTCAGGTAATAAGAGTGTAGCTGGGTCGAGCGAGGGCAACGGAAAAATAGAACGGTGGTCATCATTTAGTAGTTATATTTGGTGAATCATCTAGGGTGAAGCGAATCCAACGTTGGAAGGGTGTTTTGCCGCTATCATACAAGATGTCTAACGACACACAACCTCGTGTCATTATAAGACATGGTTGTGCACATCCACTTGCTGAGTATATCTACGAGCACTACCTATATAATCTTGGTATTTGTTTGAAGTATAATTCTCAATTAGAGACAGTGGAGATAATGATATGTCAAGAAAATACTCACCATTGGGAGGAATATGATAGTAAACTTCTCGTTTTTCTTTGGGGTCTATTGGGTCAACTAAGGATAATTCTGTGGCCATATGATATCTATCATAACCTAGAAGCATGGCCTCCCATGTACGAGGGTTTCCTTAAGCACTTCCCAAAGATTCTAATTTCTAAAACAGTTTTTGACTATACCTTTATGTAAGGTGTCATTGTGACGTGCTATCCAAGGTTGGGACATGAGTCACAGTTGGTATATATTTGTATCCAAACTCACAGCATATGTGTTGTTGTATTTTGCACGACAATTATTGTAATAAAGTTGTAGTTGTTATCTGTACCATGTATTTGGCGACTCAAAATGGGTTGGATGGAATGGACCTGTTTTGGGGGCGTCACAACTACACAGTCTTGAACGCGTATTTAACTTTTGAACTATGGTTTAACAAATTAATATTAGGGTTTTGACATGCTACACCATAATTGACCAACCATTATCAGTCTACGCATATACAGTACATATTTGTAGTACTGAAATAAAAATTAATATTATATTATTAATCTCATTCCTTAGTCAAAACTCAGAATTAGGGTTTGGATTCCATATCTGAATTATCTTGCACATATAACATTATTAATTAAGTTATAATAATTACTTAATTAGTTTGAAATA
Organism: Panax notoginseng; assembly: GCA_016801055.1. NCBI lineage: Eukaryota > Viridiplantae > Streptophyta > Magnoliopsida > Apiales > Araliaceae > Panax > Panax notoginseng. Next base: position 111,696,955 of record CM029020.1, read on the forward strand.
AATTCATATAATAATTATTATATTAAATCTATAATCATCTCATATATTATTTAAATAATATATAATCATATTGTCATGAAAAATAAATAATAAAAACATTTCTACTATAAAATTAATTATTTAAAGAATCTACTTTATAATGGTCAATAATTCTAAAATATATTTATTTGTAATTATTTATGTAATAAATAAATTTTTATTTATCACATATTTATATATACTTTACCTAGCACGTATTCTCACCTTTAAAATAATAATAAAAAAATTTATATGCAAAATTTCTTATTTATTTATATAGAAAATATCGGGTTATTGCATTTATTACTTTGAAATGTAACGGTTTGGAAAGGAGAGAGTCGTGCGTCTATAGAGAGGAACGGATACGCACGTTTCAAATGAAAATGATAGAAGAGATGGGAAAATAAACATGTCTTTTAAAACACTTAAAATTTTCTGACTCCGGTCTCGCGCGCGGTCGCGTGGTGTTTGAACTGAAAAGTGGCACGGGCGTGCGGTCTGTTTTTGTTGCACAGAAATATGGCGCGGGCGCGCCATTTTATACTGAATTCCTTGTGCGGCCGCGCGGCCTTACATCCTGCCATATTAATCTGCATCTTAAACATATCAAAGCAGCGACGAGTCATCTTCAATACACCTGCACAAATGTCAAATATCATTATCAAAGCATGAACTAATGACTATGCAAAAATGGCTATCTTAAAACCATACGGTTAAAATCATATGCACATTCAACTCCCATAAACTTATGTCACACTAGTTAGACTATAACAACTAATCATGAAAATGAAATAACAAATATGATCTAAACAGAATTAACAAGAGAGAATGATAGAAATAATGGGGTGCCTCCCATCAAGCGCTAAGTTATAGTCGCCAAAATAATGCTTTAGCCGCTGTCCATTCAATTTGAACGGCTTATCTGGGAATTTGTCGAATACCTCTACTGCACCATATGGAAAAACTGTCTTCACTGTAAATGGCCCTGACCACCTTGATTTGAGCTTCCCAGGAAAAAGTTTAAGTCTTGAATTGAACAACAAAACTCTTTGTCCCGGCTCAAATACTTTCTCTATAATCTTGCGATCATACCATTTCTTCACCTTCTCCTTATATGTTGATTGATTTCGCAATCAATGAATACGTGCAAGTATACACGGTCAACAAGTAATAAAGTGAAAGTAGAGTATCGTTCCCACGAGAAATTATTTAATAAAAATCACCAAGTACTAATTCTTAACCAAATCAATTTTATTTAAACGACCAATAATTGTGATTTCTAGATTTAAGAAAACTAAATTAAACAAAACAAAATGATTATTCTAAAAGAAAGCAAATAAACAACTAAGAATTGATGGAATTCAAATAAATAAGAATTAAGACTCCAATATCCCCAATTATGAATTATAAATCAATTATTCAACTATCCCAATTATTATATCTACTAAATTGTTAACAGGAATTCTCAAATGCCAAAAGCCCTCTCTCGAGTGATCAATTGCCTTCTATTTAACCCAGATTAATTTTGCTATATCTCTATGCAAAATAATTGAATTAAACTCGCTACAAACCCAATTCCTCTTATGTTACATACGGCAAATAGATATTCTCATTCTATTCACAAACCTAATTATTCACTGTGCAAATAACTAAGTCACATGTCACCAAGCCCAGTTCTAACCCTAGAATTCCTTTCCCAATTCCTTCTAGAGTAACAAGGTAATTACTGATCAAATAATTAATCAATAAGCTCAAAGCAAGATGAACAATTCACTTCAACACAAATAATTAGAATAAATTAAATAATCAATTCAAAACCATAAAAAGTTCAATTGAAATTTTAATAAAAGAGTTAGTTCATAATTAATGAATTAAAATCAAGAATCCACAATTGAATAGACATTAAAAGATAAAAGTATGATAAGAGAAGATAATATGATCTGTTGTCAGCAAATCTGATGCTCCCCTCTTGCTCCTACTCTTGATCTTCAATGATCTCCAAGTTGCTTCAATCTCCAAAATTAATAAGAACTAGGGTTAATGTCTAATCTAATGGAGTATTTAATCTACTCTACTCTATGTAATCCCCCTTTATTTTATGCCTCCCATCATGTATTTATAGGTTACAAGTCAAATTTTTAGGTTAGGAACAAACCCAATCCAATTTGGAGTCAAAAAGGTGTTAAAATTCGCCAAAAACGCGTCCAGGCCGCACCCAGTCCTTCTCCCAGCGCCCCAGTGCTGGGCTCGACGCTCAAAGTCTGCCTTATAGCGCCCCGGCACTGGAAAATGAACTAAGAATAGCGCCCCGACACTGTTACAAGTTTTGCCATTTTCTGCTCCGACGTCCTTTGGGAAAATGGCCATAACTTCTTCGTTCGAACTCCGATTTCGATGATTCAAGATGTTCCGGAAAGAGGAGAAGTAGATCTACAACTTCCATTCTTTAAGTTTTTCGAAATAAGGTCCGTAGAAATACACAAATTAGTTCTGAAGTGACTGCTATGTAAATGGTAAGCCGAAAACGCGAATCTAGCCACCCCGAACGTCGATCCAAGTAACTTTTGTGCCAATTCCGACAAAACAATGTAAAACATGTATGAATGGACACAAACACTAAAAAACTATTCTAAAAGACTTGAGAACAATAATAAATTAAGCCCGAATGTATCCAATTCATGTGTATAAAACTCACTCATCATTATACAACTTGGAGTTTTCATAAGCTTGTAATCTGAATTCATCCAACTCATTGAGTTGGAGTAGGTGTTTTTCACCTGCAGCCTTCAAATCAAAATTGAGCTTCCTAATTGCCCAATATGCCTTATGCTCAAGCTCCATAGGAAGGTGAAAAGCCTTTCCATAAACCAGCTGAAAAGGTGACATGCACAACGGAGTCTTATAAGTAGTCCTATATGCTCATACAACATCATCAAGCTTTAATGACCAATCCTTTCTTATGGGGTTCACAACTTTCTCCAAAATTCTCTTCACTTCACGATTTGAAACCTCTACTTGGCCATTAGTTTAAGGATGATAAGCTATAGCAATGGGATGATTTACCCCATACTTAGCCAACAGAGCTATGGGCTGCCTATTACAAAAATGACTGCCTTCATCACAAACGATAGCCCTTGGAGTCCCAAACCTTGTAAAAATACACCTTTGTAAAAATCTTAGGACCACTTTGGAATCATTAGTTGGAAGAGCTGTCACTTCCACCCACTTTGAAACATAGTCGACTGCTAACAAGATGTATAAATTTTCACATGAAGAAATGAAAGGACCCATAAAATCTATCCCCCAAACATCAAAAATTTTAACCTCGAGGATCGTGTTCAATGACATCTCATTCCTTTTCGATATATTCCCAACTCTTTGATATCTGTCACATCTCTGGACAAAACTCTAAGCATCTTAAAGATCGTCGGTCAGTAGAATCCTGATTGTAATACTTGAGCCGCTGTCCTCTCTCCACCGTAGTGACCGCCATATAATGAAGCGTGGCAATCCTGCAAAATCCCCTCTGTCTCACTATATAGGATACATCTCTTTATCATCTGATAAGCACATTGTTTGAACAAATATTGTTCATCCCATATAAACCACTTCACGTCATGCAAAAATTTCTTCTTTTGATAACCAAATAAGGTAGAAGGAATCATCATGCTCACCAAGTAGTTCGCATAGTCTGTAAACTACGAAACTTCCCCTTTCACCACAAATAATTGTTTATCTGGAAAGGACTCATTAATCACAGTCTTGTCATCTACCTCCCTTCCCGAATTTTCTAGTCGAGATAAGTGGTCCACTACTTGGTTCTTAGTTCCCTTTATGTCCTTAAACTCCAAATCAAATTCCTGCAACAGAAGTTTCCACCTGATCAAACGAGGCTTTGCATCCTTCTTTTCCACCAAATATCGAATTGCTGCATGATCCGTGTACATTATCACCCTTGTACCAATCAGATAAGCTCAAAACTTGTCAAAAGTATACACAACTGCCAGTAATTCCTTCTCTGTGGTGGTGTAGTTTAATTGAGCATCAGTTAGGGTGTTGCTCGCATAGTATATCACATGAAAAATATTTTCCCTTCTCTGACACAAAAAAGCCCCCACAACATAATCACTGGCATCACACATCAACTCAAATGGTAGGTCTCAATTCGGTGCTATAATTACTAGGGCTGAAGTTAACCTTCTCTTTAAATGCTCAAATGCAGACAAGCAATCCTAATCAAACTTGAACTGTGCATCCTTCTCCAATAAACTGCAAAGTGGCTTTGTTATCTTGGAGAAATCTTTAATGAATCTACGGTAAAAGCATGCATATCCTAGAAAACTTCAAACATCTTTTACTGAAGATGGTGGCGGCAAATTCTAAATAGTCTCTAATTTGGCTCTGTCCAGCGCAAGTACCTTCTTCGACACCTTATATCCCAGAATTATTCCTTCTTGTACCATAAAATGGCACTTTTCCCAATTCAACACCAAGTTCATCTCGACACATCTTCTCAATACCATCACTAAATTTTCCAGACACAAATCAAAAGAATCACCAAATACTAAAAAATCATCCATAAACACCTCCACATTATGCTCCACCATATCCAAAAAAATAGCCATCATGCATCTCTGAAAAGTAGTTGGGACATTGCACAGACCAAAAGACATCCTTCTGAAGGCAAAAGTACCATATGGACATGTAAAGGTTATCTTTTCCTGGTCTTCTTGAGCTATAACAATCTGATTGTAGCCTGAATACCCGTCTAGAAGGCAATAAAACTCATGACCTACTAATCTATCCAACATCTGATCGATAAACGACAATGGGAAGTGATCTTTCCTTGTAGCTTTGTTAAGTCTGCGGTAATCCATGCAGACTCTCCACCCTGTTACTGTTCTTGTCGAAATCAACTCATTGTTTTCATTATAGACTACGATCATACCACCCTTCTTCGGTACACACTGTATCGGACTCACCCAAGAGCTATCTGAAATCGGATAAATAATACCTACATCCAGCCATTTTAACACTTCATTCTTAACCACTTCCTTCATGATTGGATTAAGTCCTCTTTATTGTTCCACTGAAGGCTTTCTATCATCTTCTAGTAGGATCTTATGCATATAGAAAGATGGGTTGATCCCTTTTATATATGCTATTGTCCACCCAATTGCTGACTTGAATTCCCTGAGGACTCTTAGCAGTTTTTCTTCCTGAAAAGATGTTAGTGCAGAAGAAATAATCACAGGTAATTTTGAATTTTCATTTAAAAATGCATACCTCAAATGGTCTGGAAGTGGTTTCAACTCATGTTCTAGAGGTGTTTCAAGAGATGGCTTTAATTTAACTGATGACTCTTCAGCTTTCTTTAATGGCTCAACATGAGTCTTGAACTTCCTGAACTGTGGAGTTATGTCAAGTATATGAAAAATTTCTTCAATCTCCTCATCATCTATTTCTAAATTTCCCACAATAGCATTTCTCAAAGGTTCATGATTCACCAAGTTCTCTACTTCACCATTTAGTACTTTTTCCATCAAATCCACCCTGAAGCATTCCTCTTCATCTGTCAGAAATTTCATTGCCTTGAATACATTGAAAGTAACTTCCTGATCATGTGCTCGCATTCTTAGTTCCCCTTTCGGCACGTCTATCAAGGTTCTTACTGTGGCTAGGAATTGCCTTATGTGAGATCCCCAAATCCGGGTCCCAAATCACCACGGATCTGGTACAATCATTCTATAACTGTTGCAGAAGATATAAACATAAATTATTTATACAATAAACTTTACACACTATTCTCCAAGGTCGAGTAACATTCACTTAAAACACAATTCATAACTTATTTGACTTACAATAATATTAATATGCAATACTGTTACAAATCTAACTGAACACGTAAACATAAAGTTGGATCTGTCTTTAACCTTTCCTTGTATCCGACGTATTCGTCTTAATCTGCAATGTTTATAATGAACAATTAGGGTTTCAGATTCCCGAAACTAAAATTAGGGTTTTCAGAACCAGTTTTAAGGTTTCTTATCAATAGCTAGGGTTTTTTAACTGATCGTTGACGTTCTTAATATATATATATATATATATATATATATATATATATATAGGATTTAACACTGATATAGGTTATCTGGTCAACCCTTGACCCTTAACCACATTCTGTACACATACATGACCATGCACACATAACATATACACTTAAACTCTGAATCCTAAATAATTTTTCAAAAAAAATTTAAATTCACAAAATTCCTTCCAGGAAATCTCAAACCCGTTCACTTATTTTCTGTCTAGGTTTATTATTTAACCTTAATTCAATATTTTAAGATTTTATAAATATTCAAATTCTCAGGTTGTCACATTCACCCCTTTTTATAAAAATTTTATCCTCGAAATTTACCTTACACCTTGAACCATTCACCATTCATTCACAGCATCACACGCTACCCAATACATTCCTCACAAGAGTAAAATTTTTTAAATAGTGTTGAGGAGTTATATAGACTATTGTCTGTCATTTTCAAAAAAGGTTATATGGAAATTCATCCACAAACCGTCATAACTTTCGGACATAGTGGGTAATTAGCCTGGTATGCCCTGTACTTATTAAGTACTGCTGGTCTGATCTGTTTCTCATCACTGCCATAGGCACAAAAATTTTACCTCAGTCTTATCGGAATTCGCACCAAAAATAATTTGGTTCGAGAAAATTTTCAAAGAACGCTTAGAGTTTTCATAAACGTTGGGTTAGCCGAATCAAATAGCTTAGACTCATATCAATAATTCAATTCAATCGAAATACGAATGTGTGTAGCCAAATGCCGTTAGAAAATTAAATTTTTGAAAATATTTTGAAAACGACGTCATGATGCCGTACTGTATTAACAGCCCGTTTGAGGATGCCATCATCGAGTGACTTCGTCATAACACATCATGCAATAGTGGAACAACGATTTTAGATCAAATTCAACACTAAGTATTCCTGCATTTACAACTCCATCAACTTTTTATCATCTCTGCACCAGTTTACATGGTACATAAGTGATAAATAAAAATATATTTTGATATTTCAAATCATTATCGTCTAGCCGAAGCAAATAGCATAGACTATTCTTTAAACTGATCAAAAATTCATTTCAAATCTATTTTATCATCTCAACAGGTAATGATGTGTCGGTGGCCCGAAGTCCACGCATGCACAATGGTTATCAAGTGTTGAGAATAAAAATTCATTTTTCAAAAGCATAGAGCGCGTATTTAGCTTGATGTCCAAAATTTTTTGAAGTCTAGCATAGCTAGGAGTTTTGGAACACTTATGCCTCCACTAATGATCAATTGCTTAAACAGTCTATGTATTCCTATTATCCTCAATACACAAAACTATTCCCAGTTCGTCAAACCACACTCATAAGTTCAGGAACTTTTCACAATCATATGAGTTGAAGAACTTGTCCTAGTCAGACCTTTGGCGTCCATTCGCTGAGGGGTTCATAAATATTTCATATAATCATGAGTCACGAACGTATCATAAGTATGAGTTTTAAGAACTCGTACTTAACCTTATATTCTCTACCTATACCCTATCTATATGGTATACACATGAGAAAAGAATCACCTTCTCAATATGTATATAGCAAATAGCGCAACACAGATATTTCAATGATTATCAGTGCCAGAAACTAAGTGGTTTTTACACCAAGTACAATTCAGCTCCCATACAAAGAATCATACAATTTAGCTGCTGACATGAGTCCTCAATTGAAATCCCCACTTAATTCTAACTCCCTTCTCAATACAAATTTCATTTAATTCGTATTCATAATCCTTTCCTGAATCTGTACCAATTCATTGTACAACTTTCACACAACATTCTTGCCGTAAACCTTTCAATCATTCTCTTGATCCTTCTCCATACAATAACCTTATCAGATCACGGGGTGAACTCATCATATATATTACGATTCATTTCTATGCCTTGATTATTTTGTTTTTTGATCTCATGTCCCTGTACTTTTAGTCTTTTAGACTCTATCTATTCACCACTACTGTTTAACTTTAGTATCAGAGTTAGGGATCTCTGTATCTTTATAACTAGCCGAGATTCGTCTTAAATCTTACCGACCAACTAACTCTATGTGAGTTAGATCTTATCCTAATCACTGCGGTTATTGGTCTCAGGTATTCCTACCTAAGCTTCATAACCAACAGCTCTGATACCAACTGTGAAATCCCCAAACCCGGGCCCCAAATCATCGCAGATCTGGTACAATCATTCTATAACTATTGCGGAAGATATAAACATAAATTGTTTATACAATAAACTTTACACACTATTCCCCAAGGTCGAGTAACCTTCACTTAATACACAATTCATAACTTATTTGACTTACAATAACATTAATATACAATACTGTTACAAATCTAACTGTACACATAAACTTAAAGCTGGAACTGTCTTTAACCTTTCCTTGTATCCGGCGTATTCGTCTTAATCTGCAATGTTTATCATGATATAGCAAGGGTGATCATAAGTTTGCCCAGCAAGTATAAGTTTATTTAAGGATATAGCATGATTGAAAGAATTTGAATAATAAGCTGGCTATAATTCAACAATATAGTTGTGAATTAGCATGAACAAATTTTTATAACTGAGCAAACATTGAACATTAATAAATATATCTGGACCGAATGGTAATGAAGGTGATCAGCCTTTCATACCTGAAGAATACATGCAATATACATATAGTACGATTCAACAAATCATACACATGATAATCATGAATGATTATTCATAAGCATATACGTAAAATTATAACTCAGGGTTGAGTTAAAGAAAACTTGCCTGTTTCGTTAATTATCGTTACACATTTTAATAAGCTTTGTCTGAAGACCTAATATATAAATAATATCGATATACCAATTAGAATAATATCATCACAATATAAAATAACCTAAACACATTATCACATAATCCTATATGTCTATACATCACATAAAACCTAACCTCAAGTCAAACTTTTACAGTCTGAGCCGAGTTCGACACAATTCTGACATCTTGACGGTTTAGTCAGATATAAATCAAGTTTAAGTTTAATTAAACTTTGTCTAACACTTAACAATTATCTTAGATAATTATATTATCAGTCAAAATATTTTTCATATGTTCGTAATAATTTTCAAGTAATTATTACCATTTATCATAATTTTTCAATCATTAATATCATATTAATATGAATTAAACACTACTTAATTCCATTATCATTAATATTTATTTAATATTAAATATTAATGAAAATCACGATATAATATTATAATATATTTATAATATCTCAAAGTATTTTTAATATTTTAAAATCATATTTATATAATTTTTAAACAATTAAATCTCTTATCCGATAATTGCTATTAATATTAAAATATTAATATTTTCATGACAAAATATCAAAAGTTATATTTTATAACTTAAAATATTTTTATAACATAAAATATTTTTATAACACTTAAATTATTTTTATATGATTTTTAAATCATTAATTCTATTTTTCTATAATTTATTTAATACATATATTAAATAAATTAATTATCATTAATATTAATTAATTAATGAAAGTCATCATACAATATTAAAAGTCATTAAAAATAACTTAAAATATTTTCTTATACCATAATATAATTTTTCATAATTTTTTATGTATTAAAATTATTTTTAAATAATTTATTTAATATTATAATTAAATAAATTAAATATCATTATTATTCCAAAAATATTAAATATTTATGAAATATATTCAAAATAATTAAAAACTAATTTTCAGGCTTTAAAATAATTTTTAGGAATTTATTTTGTATTTTTAATAATTAAAAACTATTTTTATCTATTTATTAATTAAAATAATTCATTTTAGAAATAAACTGTCGCTAAAGGGTGACTATAGCGACAGGATCGTCGCTATAGGTGTTCTTCGTGTTCTTGAGTCCAAACCCAGAAACTCAAGTCAGTGTGTAAGGTAGGTAGTTTGACCGGTTCTAGATTCTTGGTTATCAAGCTTCTAAGTTTGTAATTTTGTTAGGATTGTACTGTTCATGTAATACTACAACCTCGATTCAATTCCATGCCCAAAACACAACATAACAGTAAACTATAAGCCTCACAAATTCATGTCAGAGCTCTTCTTCATTTCTGGGTTTTCCAGATATGAAGAACAGTTCGTACTGCCTCCTTTGAAGCTTTATTAGTTGGATTACATGCTTTCACAGTGTGATCTAAATGATCTATCTTGTAGTCCTGATACCAGGGAAAAATTCTATAACATGACATCAACCTAAAAACATTACATTAAAGATATAGTAGCCGGTCAAAGTACTGGTCAGGAAACATTTCTTGAAGATTCTGGGTTACCCAGTTCATACGGCCAGTTAGTCAACGGTGGTTTGACCACAAATAATTTTGATTATGAGCAAGATCTGAGTGATCTAATGATTTGAGTATGTAGATTACATGTCAGACAACAACTTTAATACAACAACATGGCTAAAACACTTAACAGCAGCAAGATCAAAGCCTTGCAAAAACGTTGTCAGCGATTTCTGGGTTTCTGGGTTACCCAGAAACCAATTTTCGTGATCGGTCAACGCCATTTGACCGCTTGTAACTTTTAATCTACACTTGATCTGGACTTGATTCAAGTTCCAGATCAAAATCCTTACTACCTACTACAAGTACAAACTTTTAAAACACAAAAATAATTAATAGGTAAGGATCTATGAGCGCTGACATTCGGCTGTCAGGCCAAAAATTTCCAGTTTTCCAGATTTCTAAACTCATAAATTTCAAGCATTTTGATGTTAAGGATCTGGGATATAACAACCCAGATCACTAAATGACACCCTAATACACAACTCTAAACAACAACTAACATCAAAACACAAGATTTACGGAATTTAGGGTTTATACCTTCTAGGTTTAGATCTTTGAATCTGATCTTTGATCTTGTTATTGAAAGGCTATGAACTGATCTTAGCTTGGTTTCTCACTCTAGATTTCGAAAATATAGAGAGAAAAAGTCTTGGAGAAAAATGAAAATGAAAGTATGCATTTTCTCTCTCTTACTCTGTATAAATGACATGATTCAATGCATTTACTAGCAATAGGTGGCTGATAATTGACACATAGCTAGGGCTAGGGCTAGGGCTAGGGTTAGTTCACCAACTCAAGATCATGGCATGATTTGCAAGTTATGCCACAAAAATAAAATAAGTGTATTTTGGACTTTTGGCTTTTAATTTTAATGACCAACTTGACATTTGCCCTAACCTTTAGGGTTTAGGGTTTAACCCTTAGGATTTAGGATTTAACCCTTAGACTTTTGCAATTTAATTTCTAGGATTTCGAATTTAGGTTTTTAAAATAGAAAATTCATATTTCTAAATTATAATTAGGGTTGTCTAATTATATTAAAATTTCCTAATCATAATTCAAGCTTGCTAATCAGGATTAATATTTCCTAATTAAAATTGCTAATTTAGCAATTAAGTTTCATAATCGTGCATTAGGGTTTCTTACTGAACAATTAGGGTTTCAGATTCCCGAAACTGAAATTAGTGTTTCCAGAACCGCTTTTAGGATTTCTTATCAATCGCTAGCGTTTTCTAACTGAACGTTGACGTTCTTAGTATATATATATATAGGGTTTGACACTGATATAGGTTATCTGGGCAACCCTTGACCCTTGACTACATTCTGTACACATACATGGCCATACACACATAACATATACACTTAAACCCTGAATCCTAAATAATTATCCAGAAAAATTTTAAATTCACAAAATTCCTTCCCGAAAATCTCAAATCCATTCACTTATTTTTTGTCTAGGTTTATTATTTAACCTTAATTCAATATTTTAAGATTTTATAAATATTCAAACTCTCGAGTTGTCACACCTTTCAAGAATGATCGGGATACTTCTGTCTTCTTCATAGTCTAATATGATGAAATCTGCCGGAAAGATGAATTTATTCACTTTAACCAGTACATCTTCCACAATCCCCTGTGGATAAGTGATAGACTTGTCAGCTAGCTGTAAAGAAATATTTGTCGGCCTTTGAGCCGGCATTCCCAACTGATTGAATACTGACAACGACATCAAATTGATACTTTCCCCAAGATTGAACAAGCATTTGTTGAAGCTCGTCTTTCCAATTGTACAAGGTATTGTGAAGCTACCCAGATCCTTCAGCTTTGGAGGTAATTTGCGTTGTAGGACTGCACTGCATTCTTCCGTCAAGGCTACTATTTCAAAGTCTTCTAATCTCTTCTTCCTTGACAAGATCCCCTTCATAAACTTTACATAACTAGACATTTGTTCCAATGCTTCAGCGAAGGGTTTGTTGATATGTAGCTTTTTAAATACCTCCAAAAACTTACTGAACTTCTTGTCTTCCCTCTGCTTATGTAATCCCTATGGATAAGGTACAGGAGGATGCACGACTGGTATCTTATTCCCGGGCCTCTCAAAAGAATCTTCTTTATTCTTCTTCTCTTGATGTTGTTCTGAACCTTCATTATTCAAGCAATCCTCAGAAAAATTTTCATGATCACGCGGCCGCGCGGTTTCCCCTTGCAAAAGTGGCGCGGGCGCGCCATGCTGATTTTCTGCAACTTGCTTCCCATACCTAAGTGTAATTTCTTGACATTGTTCCTTCCATCCCCTTCATGGATTAGCCTCTCTGGTACTTGGCAATGAACCCTAAGGTCTGTTGTTCAGCATGCTAGCCATCTTCCCCATTTGAATTTCCAAGTTTTTGATGGCCACTGCTTGGCTTTTAATCATCACTTCAGTATTTGCCATATACTTCATCATCATTTCCTCCATCTCTGACTTCTTCTCTTGTTGAGGTGCAGGTGATGGATGATGTTATTGCTGCTGAGAAAATCCAGGTGGGTAAAGTGGTCTCGGTGCAAACAGTTGTTGAGATAGTTGTGCCTGAAATTGTTGTTGTGGTTGAAACTGACTTTGTTGATTGTTTTGATTGTTGGACCAACTGAAATTTGGATGGTTGCGATTGTTTGGGTTGTAAGAATTCTGAAACTGACTTTGATTCTTATGGTAGTTGCTCACATACTGTATACACGTTGAACTGATAGCACAATGGTCGGTTGAATGCAACCCTGTAAATATCTCACATACGAAAGCAACCGTCTTCGCATTACTTTCTGCCAAAGAGTCAATCTTCTTTGCCATTGATGCCATCTGAGCTGACAACTAAGTGATAGAATCCACCTCTAACAATCCTGCAACTTTGGGCTGTGGCATTCTGGCTGGAGGATTTTGAAAGTCATTAGCTGCCACAGTCTCAATAAGGATGTAGGCGTCTTCATAGCTCTTTGCCCACAAAGCTCCTCTTGTAGCTGCATCTATAATTGGCCTTGACTGCCATCCTAATCCATTATAGAATGTATTTATCACCATTCAATCTGGCATACAATGGTGCGGATACTTCCTAATCATCTCCTTGTATCTTTCCCAGGCTTCATACAGAGATTCACCCTGTTGCTACTCGAACTGAGAGATTGTTATCCTCATTTTAGCGATTTTAGCCATTGGGAAAATTTTGGCTAAAAACTTTTGTGCTAGGCCCTCCCATGTTGTAATAGATCCTGACGGTAGAGAGTGAAACCAACTTCTTGCCTTATCCCGTAATGAAAATGGAAATAATCTAAGTCTGATTGCATCTTTAGTCACCCCATTGTACCTGAAGGTGTCACATATTTCTATAAAACTCAACAGATGCTCATTCGGATCATCTGTAGCAGGACCCCCAAACTGTACCGAATTCTGCACCATTTGAATAATTCTTGGCTTTATCTCGAAAGTGTTGGCTGCTATAGCCGGCCTGACTATACTTGACTGTAATCCATTTATGTTTGGCATCGAATAATCTCTCAAGGCCCTATGTTCCTGTCTTTTCTCTTCTCTTTGCTCTTCTGCTGCCATATTAGATGTTGTGGTCTCTAACTCTGCTTATATATTTCTACGCGCTCTCGATTTCCAACCTCTCCCGTTTATGTTTTCCTGTGCAGGTGTCAACTCGGAATTGGATGATCGTGTGTGCATAAAATATATACAAATTCAAACAAAAACAAAAATAGAAATAAGATAAGATAAGACTTGTCTAAGTCATACAAAACTAGCTTAAAATTGATGACGATAATATTAAAAATAAAGGCCTTTCCCCGGCAACGGCGCCAAAAACTTGTTACCTCCTTTTTAGTCTAACAAAAGGACTCTAACACATGCAAGCATACATGGGTCAACAAGTAGTACAGAGTAAGAAAGTTATCGATCCACGGAGAAAGGTATTAAATCTTAATTATCATACATTAATCATGTCACTATTTTCATATGCTTTGACGAATAACTCATAATTATAATTTATACTAAACTCAATTAATGAATAAAAATATATTACTACAATAATGAAATCAAAATTGGAAATAATGGGATTCTAACATCATTTAATAATTCATCTAAATTGCAACTATCATGTAAAACTTATATATTGATCATGGAAAACTAGTCAAGAGCACAAAGGTGGACATAACCATTTTTCAATGAACTCTGACCTGTTTACATAACCTCGACATATGATAGAAATCATGTAAGCAACATTATTACCAAAATCACAATATATCTATGTGATATTGTAGCAATAATGAATTAAAGCACAAGCTCTTTCAGTACTACATACGGTGAAATGGTATATTTCTATTCGGTTCACGAATTACAAAGCTAAACAACTCAGCCTCATAAACATATGCTATTATGATTATACCCATACTCATATTTTATTTTTCAAATCCATATAAGCATACAAGGTGAATGGTGATCAAACATTCATTCATTACGCTCAATCATAATAGGTAATCCAATGATAAACATACAATCATACAAACAGCTACATAAGTTTAGACTACATATCAAAATCCATTAGAATCCCATAATGGAATTTAGTTCATTTCTGAACCAAAAGCCATTATGGGATTGAAGCAATACATGGAATTAAATAATGCAAATAAGAAATGAAAGAGAAATGATTAAACCTAGTTGCAAAATCTGTTCCAAGGTTTGTTCCAAAGCACCAATAATTTCCAGAAAATGAAACGAACGATTATTGAATAACCCAAAGTGAAGAGAGGATATAGAATGTATCAAAAATTGATTAAAACCTCCCTCACTAGTTAGAACTTCAGAACCCTAAATACTAGATATGAAAAACTGATAAAGACCCAATAATACACGTCTGGTACCTACTAGTATTGTTCAGATAAACCTCAAGCGCTCAATATTCAAATTATAAAAAGTCACCAAAACAGACTGCAGAGAACTCGCGCCACCGCGCGTGATCATAATGTAAAACAGGCGTGGGCACGCGATAGGTGTGTCTGCCAAAGCCATGGCGTAGGCGCGCGAGTTTCCTTCTTTAATAAGGCATGGGCGCATGTAGGTGCAAAACAGTCTGTCTTCAAGTGGCGCGGGCGCGTGTTGTAAGGCTTAATTAGTCGCGCGGCCACGCAGCTACTGCTTACTGTCTTCTACTGTTGCTTCTTGCTTTGTTGTTTGTTCTTCATTCTTTCTTTTCTGCATAGTTTTCATCCTCCATCTGCTCATGTTCCTCTTGCCATCATTTGCTAGCTCCATGTCATCATGTCAATGCCAATCCTTTCCATTTCTTGCTTTTCCACGCCATAGGAATTGTAATACAAGTACTACAAAATAACATAAAATGCAACTAAAATATAATAAAAACTACTTAAGATGAGCACAATTCTCGTGAGTTGACTTCCAATAGGTAGGTATAAAACCTACTTATCAGTTACAGCTTTCTTGATACCATTCGTATCTTACTTAATACTTTTGTTATCCATTACATGAACCCCATGTTCATTACTCTTTCTTAATGTTGAAGCCATACCGTTTGTTGTATGCTAAGACCGCTCGCAACTACGTTACGTTTACGTTCATTACCTTCTTGGTCTTTTAATCTCTTTTAATCATTTCATTTAACATGTACTAAAGGTTTAAATTACTTGTTTAAGTGTTACATTCGATGAACTACACGTTCATTAGCTTTCGTTACACTTCCCCTGGGTTTTGAGCAGTTAAAAGCTCATTACTGGGCTTAGCTCTGCATCGACGCTGCGGCGCCGATTCCCTTTACACTTCTCGCGCCACGGCGCCACTCTGTAGTGGCCAGCTCCCCGGTCTGGCACTGTAGCGCCACCCTACAAGGCATGGCTGGCGCTGCGGTGCCAAACCCTATTTCTTGAAAAATTTTCTAAGTCTTTAAATTGTTCTGAAACGCTTACTTCCCGATCTCATAACTCCTTCATTATAACTTGGAACGAGGTCGTTCCAAAGTCATTCTCTTCCTTATCTTGCATAATTCCATACCCCTTGAATAGAACTTCGATCTGAATCCGTTATCGAGCCATTCGATTTGCTTGATCTTTATCCTTCGTTCATTTTTATGTTTTTAACGTTCTTCGTTCGTTCGTCTGTAATTTGGTCTTCCGAATTCAGAACTCGTTCGTTCTTGAGTCCACGACTCACATTTTCTACATTCTCTTACTTTCTTATAAAACCCTACACTTTCGGGTTCATTTACACACTATCTAATTCTCGTTCGTCTTTTACGAAATTTTTGTCATAACTTTGTTATAGCTTAGTTTAATATGTTCTTCATGAACGTTTCTACCATTCCTAACCAAGTAATAAGTATCTAACTTATACGCGATGGTTTTAAAGTTGTCCATCAATAACAAATTATACTACGACTATTTTAAATTTGTCCATCAACAATGTTCTTCGTGTGTTCTTCGTGTTCTTCGTTTGTTCTTCATGTTTAATCGATATTTTGATTATGATTTCACTTTTTTTTAATTCGATGTTATAAAACACCATTCCTTACTTATTTCACCTAATCGTTCACATGATTCATTCGGATCGCTCAAATTCATTACAAAACTTATACTTCCTTAACAAATTTATTTACTAAACTTCTAATTCTTATTTCTTCTTTTTCTCATGAGTTCAACCATATTAAATCATTACTAACATCTTTTACTTCATATTCTCATTAAGATATGTTTTAAACATATAAAACTTAAAGAAAATTAATTCAGAAGTTAGATTTTCGATACCTTTCTTCGTTAATCTCCTTCCGTCGGACAAAGTTTACTCACTCGCAAGCTTTTCCTCTTCTTCCTCATCCAAAAACTCTCTTTCTATCTCTCTCTCAAATGTTGTAGGATTTTCAAAATCCTAAACAAATGAAATTAAGCTTCCTATTTATAGATTTTTCAAGCTAGGGGCAAAATAGTCATTTTACCCCTTCGATTACTATTCACACCTCCTTACTATTCCACCTCCTTACTATTCACAAAATTTCCCTTGGAAGTTTTGTGGTTTTGTCTTTCGGGTTTCGTCCGACAATTTTAAAAACTGCGATTCTTAGAATCTAAATATTTTTAGATATTTCGTCTTTCTTTTACCAATTAACTTTTACGTATTATTCGGATATCCGAAAAACTAAAAAAACACTTTTTTGCGTTAAGCTTTTTCCTTCACATTTTCCCCTAACGTAGTTAAACGAATGAAAAGTACATAACAATACTTTTTATCGTTTTTATTTCGTCCGATTTCTGCACGTTTTTCGAGAAAAACTTTTATCGGCTTACTTAATTTTTCACGATATATTATCATCAAATCTTTTGACGGAATGTCATTTTGACATACCGAACTCTTGAAAAGGCTTAGGTTATTCAAACCCTAACCCTTAAGTTTCGTCGGGTGAATAGTGCTTATTTCGTCTTTTTCCCCGAAAATATTTTTGTTCCAAGAAAAAATTTATTTTCGTCTTGAAAATTCTTACTCGTTCAATCTAGCTCGTAGCCAGAATCCTCCCGTATTATAATCATTCTAGGTTCTAGAACGATTAATAAACACATAGCACATAATATTATTAATAAAAATTTATTTTATTAATAACTAATTCTTTAAATCTTAATTTATGGACAATCCGATTTTCCAGGTTGTTACAGTCTCAAATGGTTTTCTCACAATATGGCCGTTTCCTGATAAACTACCTATGACACCCCCAAATCTGGGTTTTCTAAGCTCGAATTCGGTGTTCATGATACTCAACAACAAACATACTTTCTAACTAATGCGAAAGAATAAACATACATTGTTTACTATAATAGTAATAAAGTCTTGCAATCATAGTCCCAAGGTTCTTTAACCTTAACTTAAAATGTACTCTTAATATTATAAAGAGTTTACATAACCAAATAACATTTAAAATAAACTAGAACATAAGCCTTCTCAAACATCTACTCTTGAACCTTCCCTTTTCCTTTGTCCCCTTTGGACGTTTCTACCTTAGCTGAAATAAATGTCAAGATATAGCAAGGGAGATATATCATGATTAGAAAGAAGTTTTACTTTCAAAGTACAACAATAACATAAAATTGTGAAAGAACAGGAATTAATAGTCAACATCTGAATATTTGAATAATTGAATAATAGGTACTGAGTGGTTTGAAATAACCATGAACAGTTGCCAAGGTTCTCAGCATTTAAACTGGACCTTTTCATAAGTTTTGGTTATCAAGGGGATCAGCCTTTTATACCCCGTGATTTATTCATAAACACTTAATAAGCTAGCATTGATATCGTCTTTTAATCAAATTCGTCCTTTTCTCAGCCAAAAGTTCTTACCATATCAATTTAATAAGAACAGCTTTTAAAACACATTTGATTTAACAAATTTAGATATGTTTGATCTAGTTGATAGAATTAGTATAGATCTATCTCATAAACAGTTCATGAATGAAAGAACTTTAATTTAATTCATAGTTCAATAATAATAGAACATGAATTCAATTACACAAGGTGCGAATCTCAATAATCAGTATAGTTGTGAATAATCAACAATAATTATTCTCTAACGTGCTTTGAAAATAATAACTCGAGTTTGAGTTTGGGAACTTGCCTCGTTTGTAGGCTACTACTACGCAATTAAATTCTATCCGCTAGGCAGTTTAATTATATTCCTTTGAGAGACATATAGTTAATCTTTCAATTATCCATAGCATAACATTACATTATGTAATCACATATATATTACATATTGCATTTAGTTCTTAGAAATATTATCATGCCTCGATAATATTACTATTAAATAACAACTACTTTTAATTCACTTAATATTATTAATCTTGATAATATTTAATTCACCTCTTAATATTATTAGTCCACTAATAATACTTTTATTCGCTTACTAATATTATTAACATCTTAATAATATTTTAATAGTTTAATAATATTATTAATCCTCTTAATAATATTTTAATCATGCATTAATATTATTACTTTAATAATACCTTACTTATTCTTTAGTATTATTAATCAATTAATAATACTTTATTCATTTACTAATATTATTAATCTTTTAATAATATTTTATTCATTTACTAATATTATTAATTATTTAATAATAATTTACTTCTTTACAAATGGTATTACATTTTTAATAACATTTTATTTAATTTCGAATATTATTATTTACTTAATAATATTTTAATCATCTAATAATACTTTAATATAATATTATTAATCTTTTAATAATATTTTAACCTAATATTATTAATAATATTTTAATATAATATTATTAGCCATTTAATAATATTTTAATCATTTATTAATAATTAAATCAAATATTATTAACAATTCAATAATATTTCAATAAAGTTTTAATCTTAATATATTTATTTACTTAAAAAATATCATATTCATATATTACAAATATCATAGTAACATTTTAATAAGTTATTAGGTTTATTTTAATTGTTTTACCCTTTATATATTAAACAACTTATTTAATACCCATAAAAGGTCATAAATATTATTTATCATAATAGATTACCAAATTACCTCACATATTTCAAATTACACTATAATAAGAGTACCTAAACTTTAATATCCTATTTTCCTCATTTATGACATCATTTAACCATTTATTTCCTTTTAACCATAACTATAACATTATTATAAAAAATAGCAAACATGTTCTGAAAATTATTATCTTCTGGATCTGGACAGTATATGATCCAACAATGATTCACAAATTTTATTGGAATTTTAGAAAGTGATTTACTATATTTAAACTACTCAAAACCTCCGAATCTTGTTACATTTTTCAAAAAGCGAGTTTTACACAGAAAATTCTGAAACTTTTAGGGTACACTCTCATAACATATATTTACAAATTATAAAAAATTCATATTTTTCCAAAGGTATACACAATGAGGAATTCAGGTAAGAATATTTAGGAGTCCTTCACGGTAAAAGCCATTACACACAAACCACACATCGAAATGTGTCCGTTCTTTTCCTACATGTAGATAACTTCTTAAGGTACCTCTGTAATTTTTTCCAGATTTTTAAAAGATTTATAACTGGCCGAAACAGCCTTAGGAAAAACGGGGTCAGTAGACTTTTAGGGTTTTAAAGCTTTAAGTTTTATACCTGGGCAGTTTTGGGAAAACAGCCCCCAAGGCTTAAAAAATTATTGGATTGGTGTTCTACCACTTAGGTTTACTTGCTAACTCATGTATCTAGCACCCCCCCCTCCTCGACGGATCACTGTAGACTTATGTCATATTCCATGTTTTGATGATGACCATATTTTTCCTCTAATCGTGATCTATGAAATTTTAGGAAAAGAAATGGCATTACAGGAACATCGAGGAGGAAAATATAAAGACTTGAAGCTTTTCAAGGATGAACGACATTTTGTGTCCTAGGAAATAAATGTAAGATCTTAGCTTTTATTACTTTCCAATACAAGGCTTTAGGGCATGTTCATTATATACATATAATTATTTTGATCATATATCCGGAGCTAAATAGTGCTATACTAAGATCATAAAGAAAGTAATGATCTTAATTCATGCCTCATTATTTAAGGAAAGTGATTAGATATTCCCACCGACCCATTCTTACGGTAAATCAAATGTGGTATATCGGTGTAAATGGTTAAAGAATTACCATGAATCATGCGTCATAAAAATGCTCCATAATCTAAGGAATCTATTGATTATTTCCACCGATCCAATTTCTGGTAAGTCACATATGGTAATAAGTTAGTGGAGATTTTAAAGTAACCAATATATTGTCCTCCTGTAATTAAGTGGCTGATATATATTTCTAGCAAATCTATCTAACAATAAGGGCAATAATGGAAAGCAGTAAGAGATATGTCTTACCACGTGATGAGTAATCAATCTGGCCTAAACTTTTTCAATCACACTGAAATAGCATAACTACAGCGAAATATCTCTAAATGCATATAAACAGTTTTCTACGGTGGTCATATAACTGGAAAAGGATGTGAGCATATTATGATGTTATCTGGATATTATTTTAACTTGCATGATTTGTGCACTCTTTGACAAACGATCATATTACAGAATTGATACTAAGCAATGGTACTTTGTAGCTTGTAAAAGGACAAAGTCTATTGATAAGAAAACAAGAAATACATACTACTTTTGCTAATATCAAAACTACAATAAACGTTTGTTTCTTCTTCTTCCTACTGTTGACTGCAACTCTATTGAAGAAGTTGTTGTTGTTTATTTTTGAGGTGATCTTGTAGCAAATACTCTGGTAATATCTTTCTTACATATCATTGCATACTAGAGCCTTGCATTGTTAAGCGATAAATTGCTTAGATCAGTAGACCTCTATTTGTATCTTAATTTTCTCATTCAAATCAATATCATCTGAATTGTATTATGGTTTGGATTACTGTATTGTTACAATCATGTTCGAAGAAAGCATAGGTGCTTGAGGGTGCATAGGTGCACAAGGAGCAAAGGTGCTTAAGTGGTTGAAACTTGTATTGTATTTGAAATTGTTTAATAAAAGTGAGTCTCCAATACTAGTTGGTATTGGACGTGGATTAGGCTACTATTATAGAGGATAGTAGTTGAACCACGTAAAAATTCTTGTGTTCATGTGATTGCCTATTGTGCTAAATTATCTCATCATTCTGCTAACTATCCAGTAGCCTGTATTCAATATCTATAAATTTACAAAACTAATGCAGCAAATTATTTTTATATAATCACATCTTGAAAATGGTTAAGTCTCTAAATTACGCATTTTGGAAAATCTTACATCAACTCAACATCTTGTCTTAACATTTTAATTTATAAGGATTTGGAATCCAGCCTACTGCATTGAATATCCAAAGGAATTTTTATTTGTCAAAGGTCGGACATTGTTTGTTCCTACACTTATTAAACCCCCCTTCTAAGTGTGCCTACTTAAATTTCATTTGGTATCAGAGCTTGGCTCTACTTATCTTGGTCTTAAAGGTGACTTGTAGGGAAATATTTTGACATGGCATAATTCGGAAACACTCAAGAAGGACAATCAACAAACCGACCTCCACTACTTTATGGAACATAGAACTACAATTTCTGGAAATTTCGAATGAGGATCTATCTTAAGCGACACCCATGGGAATTGTGGGTGGTTGAGAACGAACCGGTTATTCCAAGGAAAAATGACGACACTCTACTCAACCGAAACCTTTATGGTTTCATACGATTCAAAGGCAATGAACACACTTCTCAGCGGCATGGTACAATCCGAAATAGATAAAGTCTCATCATGCAACACAACAAATGAGATATGGGATACTCTAGTGGTGAGTCAAGAAGGAACATCCAAAGTACGAGAAGTTAAGTTAAGCATGCTCATGCATGACTATGAACTGTTTAAGCTAGAAAAAGACAAAATAATCAAATGGATCAAGCACGATTTCTAGTACTCATAAATTACTTGAAGATACTCGACAAGTCAATTCCACAAAGTGAAATCAATCGTAAGCTACTTCGGGCTATGCCCAAAAGGTTTGCATCCAAAATTACTACTCTTCAAGATTCTGTCAATATTGCATCCATGGATACTTTAACTCTTTTGGTGAACTAGAAGAATATAAACATCAATTAAAAAGATATGATGATGAGGAAGAAGTTCCTCGAAAGAAAGTGTTAGCTCTAAATACAGGAATCGAAGAGGAACTTGAAGATAACTCAGATGATGAAATATCTATGATCTCAAGAAGACTCAAAGGATTACTTCAGAGAAAGAACAAAAGGAAGAACACATTCAATCCAAACAAACTCAAAACCTAGCAAGCCGAAGAAACATGCTTTGAATGCGGACGACCAGGTCACTTCAGAAAGGAATGTTTCCAACTCAAGAACAAAGGAAAGTAAGGTACTAAAGAGATCAAAAAGAACAAAGCCTTCTTAACTTAGAGTGACGATGAAGAATCCGAAGTGGAGATAGATGCAGACAATGAACTAGCTCAAATATGCTTCATGGGACTTGAACTTGAATCTAGTGAGGTATCTCTTTCTAATATTATTATGTTGAAACAAGAAAATGAAAAGCTAAAAGAAAAAAATGTGTATTTAAAAGATCTAGTAAACACACTAATGGGAAAAGTTGAACCACTAATAGATGAACAGAAGGAAATAGGGAAAATAACACACATAAATGAAGAAAAGGTATTAGCTACGAAAAATGACTATTTAGATAACTATAACAAAATACTTTTTAACAAGGTAAAACAATTCAATGATAAAGTTGAAAAATTAACAAATGAGATAAAAATGAGAGATGTATGCATTGATGTGTTTAGTGATGAGTCTCATAGTAAAACACCTCCAACAAATGAACTTCAAAAGGAAATAGAATCACTAAAACTTTCCTTAGCTAAATTTGTACATGGTGAAGACAATTTAAATGTCATGTTAGGGAAACAAATACCTAGTTATGATAAACAAGGTAGTGGATATAATCCAGTGTATAGAAAAGAAGTAAAAATGCTTAAGTTTAAATCATCATTTAAAATAAATTACTGTACACCATTCACTACATGCAAAAATTGTGGCATTAAAGGTCATCTAGAGATAAATTGTTTAAAGAAGAAAAATAACAGAAGAAGAAAAACATTATGGGTAAAGAAAAATGATTTGATTTCAACTAACACAAATGGACCCAAAAAGATATGGGTACCAAAAAGATAAATTGCACCTTCTTTGAACATGTATATTTTAAGGCAAAAGTATCCTCTCAAAAGTGGATTCTTGACAGCGGATGCTCACACTACATGACGGGTGAGAAATCAAAGTTTGTGGAGCTAAATATCAAAAAGAAACATGGAACTGTCACGTTTGGAGACAATCGGTCGTGTGAAATAGTGGGGAAAGGTAAAATTGATAATGGTAAGGTTAATATTAATAATGTTCATCTTGTTAATGGTCTAGAATTTAATCTTATCAGTGTCACTCAATTAATGGCTAATGGACATCTAGTAAAATTTGAAAAAGACAAATGCACAATTCCACATGGTACTAACAATGCTACTTTAGTCGCCCAAAGAGAAGGAAATATATATACTCTTGATTTTGAGCAACAGAGGAAGAATTATACCTTGCCACAATTCAAGATGAAGCAAATCTGTGGTATAGAAGAATGAACATGTTCATATGGACCTAATCAAAAAACTATCATCAAGGAACTTAATGAAAGGATTACCCAAACTGAATTTTGAAAAGAAAGGTATATGTGAGCCCTATCAACTTGAAAAATAAGTAAGAACATCATTCACAGTCAAGAACATGGTATCAACTTCTTCTCCCTTACAATTACTACATCTTGATTTATTTGGACCCGAAAAGCATGCTAGTCTAAATGGTAAATTTTTTGCATTTGTGATAGTTGATGATTGTTCTGGATACACATGGGTACTATTTGTAAGAACCAAAGATGAGGCATTTAAGGAGTTTCAAAAACTAATCAAAAACTTAGAAATAAAATATAGTCTTAATCTCATACAAATTAGAAGTTTTTATGGCATTGAATTTCAAAAGGATTTCATTATATTTTGTAATAAAAAAGAATTACTCATGAGTTATCAGCACCTAGAACTCATCAACAAAATGGAGTGGTAGAAAGGAAAAATTGAACGTTATAAGAAACAACTAGAACCTTAATTCAAGAAAGTAAACTTTCAAAGAAATTTTGGGCTGAAGCTGTAGATACATCATGTTATGTACTAAATAGAGTGCTTATCCGTCCAATTATTTTGAAAACACCCTATGAATTATTAAATAATAGACTTCCTAACATAAGTTATTTCAAAGTATTTGGATCTAAATGTTTTATTCTTAACACTAGTGAGAACTTGGGTAAGTTTGATGCTAGATCATATGAGGGAATATTCATTGGCTACTCTTAAAACAGTAAAGCATATCACATATATAATGTTTAAAAGATGTGTATAGAAGAATCTACCCATATTAAATTTAATGAGTCTAACAACGATATGCGAAAAGAAAGAGAAGAAGATGTAGGAAATCTAGAGACTGCTGCAGATCCAGCCTATCATATAAAGTAAAATAGCAAGACGAAGGAATCTATCCAGTAAGCTGGATTAGACAAGCATCAGGACCAGGAACCTATCCAGCAAGCTGAATAAGAAGACCTGGAACCTATCCAGCAAGCTGGATTAAACGAACAACAAGACCATGATCCAGAAATTACTGACAATCAATAAGAAGAAATTATCCATGACATTCAACTTCCAAAATCAGCAAGATACATCAAGAATCATCTTCCCGATAACATTATTGGCAACATAAATGAAGGAGTTACCACAAGAAGAAGAGCACAAAATATGTGTGCATTTTTAGCATTCCTATCCCAAATTAAACCAAAGAATGCCAAAGAAGCCATACTTGACGAAAATTGGTTACTAGCAATGCAAGAAGAGCTACAACAATTTGAAAGATGACAAGTTTGGGAGTTGATGCCCCTCCAAAAGATGTATCTATTATTGGAAATAAATGGGTGTTCAAAAAAAAGCTTGATGAATATGGAACAATTACAAGAAACAAAGCTAGATTAGTAGCTCAAGGATATAATCAATAAGAAGGGATAGACTGTGAAGAAATATTTACCCCTATAGCCCGATTGTAATCCATTAGAATATTATTAGCATTTACATGCTTCTGAAAGTTCAATCAATACCAACTGGACGTCAAAAGAGCCTTCCTCAACGGGTATGTAAATTAAGAAGTATACGTAAAACAGCCTCCAGGATTCGAGCATGAAAAGTTCCCACATCACGTATACAAACTAAAGAAGACACTTTATGGACTCAAACAAGCTCCAAGAGCTTGGTATGAGAGATTAAGTAAATACCAAGTAAATACCTCCTTTCAAATGACTTTATAAGAGGTAAAATCGATTCTACTTTATTTATTAAACGTCAAAATAAAGATATCATCATTGTCCAAATATATGTAGACGATATAATATTTGGTGCTACTAATAACTTTCTTTGTGAGTGGTTATCCAAATGCATTCATAAGGAGTTTGACATGAGTCTAATGAGAGAACTAAATTATTTTATGGGCCTTCAAATCAAGAAAAATCAGGAAGGTATTTACATTCATGAAACCAAGTATACAAAAGAACTACTCAAGAGATTCAGATTTAACAACTCAAATTCAAAGGCCACACCAATGAGCACATCAATAAAACTCACAGCAGATGATAAAGGTATAGATGTGGAAGTAACAAAATATAGAGGTATGATCGGATCCTTGCTATACTTAACTCCCTCTAGACCTGATATAATGTACAGTGTATGTCTATGTGCCCGCTTTCAAGTAAAACCCAAAGAATCACATTTACAAGATGTTAAACGAATATTTAAATATTTAAGTGGTACCACAAATTTAGGTTTATTTTACCCAAAGTGTAACGATTTTGATCTAATAGGGTACTCAGATACTGACTATGCAGGTTATCAAATATATAGAAAAAGCACAAGCGGTGCTTGTACATTTCTGGGACAAAGTCTTGTCTCATGGCATAGTAAGAAGAAAACATCAGTAGCCCTATCCATCACTGAGGGTGAATATTTAGCAGCAGGGAGTTGTTGCTCCCAAATTTTATGGATGCGTCAAACATTATGTGACTTTGATATTTTATGTGAAAATATGCCTATATATTGTGATAATACAAGCACCATTGATAGTTCAAAAATTCCAGTTCTACACTCACACACAAAACACATAGAAGTTCAACACCATTTTTTTAGAGACAATGTGTCGAAGGGCCTAATCAAATTAATATTTATTCCCATTGAGCACCAATTAACAGACATATTTACAAAACCTCTAGGGGAAGAAAGATTCTGTACTCTAAGAAGAGAACTCGGGATGTGTCTAATATAGATATGGTCTGCATGCTTTAAGGAAATTAGACATAAAATCTAAATATCACGACATGAATTGCTGCCATAAATAAGCTAAATAAATCTACTCAGATTTCCCTTACCAAATACGGCTCCACGACTTCCCATTTCTCGGTAACACGCACACACGTTAAATCAGAGTCTAATTTACTATTTCGGCCTCTTCACTTCTCCCTCATCACTCCAACCGTCTCTGTCCTCATCGCTTGCTCTCAAACTATCTCTGTCAAAATGAGAACCAGACTTTCTAAGCGACTTCGTGATGAATCCGACGACGAGATACCTCCACCATCTCCTTCTTCTTAACCTCCGGCTCGCTCCGCCCAAAAAATGAAACGAAAACAATCGTCGATCACCACACTCTCCGATGACTCCCCTCCTGCCAAATCTGAAGCAAGTCTGCCATCTCCTCCACCGGTTGGGACTTCTACTGGACCCAAACGTCGTTGAATCAAGGAATCGACTCCAGGATCCCCACCAATATCGGTAATCCCTCTATCTTTCTCTTTGTATGACGTTCCAGAAAACTTCTCTAGAGGTCATAATTTTGAACTTTGTTTTAAATCATCTATTTGTCAAAAATCATTTGTCTATGAGAAATCAATTGACATGTTTTATTATTAAAACTCCCTTCTTTAACATCTTCTTGAATCTTGTGGTCTGTCCTCCTTAAGTGTTCCTCCCTCTATGGCTTATCCGAAGTTGGTTCAACAATTTTATGCCAACCTAGAACATAACGGTGATAGCTACACTTCCTTTGTCAAAGGAAAATCATTATTTTTCACTGATATGGATTTAGGAAGCATTATGTCCATTCCTTTTTTGGGTGACTGTCCCTTTACTTTTAAAGGACCAGTTTACTCACCTCTGTCCCCTCTCGACCAACTTCAAACTATAATGGTTGACCCCACTCTGACATTCATAATTCTTCCCAAAACCATTGACGTATCACCTATTGCTATAGTCCTTCACAAATTGATGAGGTATAACCTTTTACCTCGTATTAGTGGTGGGACTGAATTCACATACCAGCACTTAGTCTTAGTTGCTCTGATAATGAAAGGGAAACCTTTTAACTTTCCCCTTATGATGCTCAAACATATGGTTAAATGTGTCAAACATTCAAAAAAATGCCTTCCTTACAGTTGTTTTCTCACCAAATTGTTTACTCACTTCCAAATTCCCCTAGAAAATGAAGAGTCAATCACTATTACTAACTCCATCAATTTAGTAAATCTCAAAAATTCCCATATCACACTGGTAGATGGCAAGTTCATGCGAATTGCACCAGAAATTCCTTCAGTTCCTCCAGCACCTAATTTCATTCCTTCTATTCCACACCCTCCCTCTCCTGAAATTCAAACACTTTTAAACACTCTTGTTAAAAATCAAACCACACTCCATGTTGATGTCGAAGACATCCAACACTGCCTCTCTATGTTAGAAAAGGGAAAACTCCCCATCAGTTGACCCCAACTACACGCTATCTTTCGTGTCCTATGAAATATTGTGTCCTAGGAAATATATGTAAGTCACATATGGTAATAAGTCATTGGAGATTTTAAAGTAGCCAATATATTGTGTTCTTATAATTAAGTGGCTGATATATATTTCCAACAAATCTATTTAACAATAAGGGATATAATGGAAAACTGTAAGAGATATGTCTTACCATGTGATGAGTAATCAATCTGGCCTAAACTTTTTCAATCACACTGAAATAGCATAACTACAACAAAATATCTCTAATTGCATATAAACAGTTTTCTACGGTGGCCATATGACCGAAAAAGGATTTGAGCATATTATGATGTTATCTGGATATTATTCTACCTTGCATGATTTGTGCACTCTGTGACAAACGATCATATTAAAGAATTGATACTAAGCAACAGTACTATGTAGCTTATAAAAGGACAAAGTCTATTGATAAGAAAACAAGAAATACATACTGCTTTTGCTAATATCAAAACTATAATAAATGTTTGTTTCTTCTTCTTTCTACTGTTAACTGCAACTCTATTGAAGAAGTTGTTGTTGTTTATTTCGGAGGTGATCTTCTAGCTAATACTCTGGTAATATCTTTCTTACATATCATTGCATACTAGAGCCTTGCATTATTAAGCGATAAATTGCTTAGATCAATAGACTTCTATTTGTATCTTAATTTTCTCATACAAATCAATATCATCTGAATTGTAATCCTGTTTGGGTTATTATATTGTTACAATTAAGTTCAAAGAAAGCATAGGTGCTTGAGGGTGCATAGGTACACAAGGAGTAAAGGTGCTTAAGTGGTTGAAACATGTATTGTATTTAAAATTATTCAATAAAAGTTAGTCTCCAATACTAGTTGGTATTGGACGTGGATTAGGCTACTATTATAGAGGGTAGTAGTTGAACTACGTAAAAATTTATGTGTTCATGTGATTGCCTATTGTGCTAAATTATCTCATCATTCTGCTAACTATCCAGTAGCCTGCATTCAATATCTATAAATTTACAAAACTAATTCTACAAATTATTTTTTCATAATCACATCCTGAAAAATGCTAAATCTCTAAATTAAGCATTTTGGAAAGTCTTACATCAACTCAACATCTTGTCTTAACATTCTAATTTATAAGGATTTAGAATCCAGCCTCCTGCATTGAATATCCAAAGGAATTTTTATTTTGTCAAAAGTTGGACATTATTTTTCCTATACTTATTCAACCCCATCTTCTAAGTGTGCCTACTTAAATTTCAATCACAAATCCAAGTTGTAAAACTTAAGTTACATGAGATTTAGTGGAAGGAAAACTAGGGTTTCACCCCTAGGAGAACATATGCTCATTT
Organism: Panax notoginseng; assembly: GCA_016801055.1. Lineage (NCBI taxonomy): Eukaryota > Viridiplantae > Streptophyta > Magnoliopsida > Apiales > Araliaceae > Panax > Panax notoginseng. The sequence continues at coordinate 111,727,243 of CM029020.1, forward strand.
TCTTCCTGTAAACCTTTGATCTAACACTCAAGATACTTAGTTATTACATCCTCCCCCCTTTATAAGAATTTCGTCCCCTGAATTACACATAAGGTTACTAAAAAAGACGTGGATAACTTTCCCTCATCTTCTCCTCGAGTTCCCACGTAACTTTGTCAGCATTGTGGTTACTCCAAAGAACTTTTACAAAATGTATAACCTTATTTCGTAAATTTTGGTCTTTTCTATCTAAAATTTCTATCGAAATTTCATCGTACGACAAATCTTTTTAGACCTGAATTGGTTCATACGATATCACGTTCTTGTAGTCAGGCTTATACGATCGTAACACTGAAACATGAAACACATTATGAATATGTTCCAGTTCAGGAGGTAGAGCTACCTCGTATGCCACTTCGCCTATCTTTCCCAAGATCTCAAATGGTCCAATAAATCTCATACTCAACTTACCTTTCTTTCCAAATCTCATCTTCCCTTTCTAGGGAGATACTTTCAAAAATACATAGCTTCCCACTTCAAAATTTTTCTTCTTGCGATGTAAGTCTGCATACTTCTTTTTACGATCTTGAGCTACTACCAGCCGGACTCTTATCACCTTGATGATTTCTACTGTTTGCTGCACTAATTATGGTCCCAACATCCCGTGTTCACCAATTTCATCCCAGCATAAGGGCGTTCGGCATTTCCTCCCATACTGTGCTTTATACTTTGGCAATCCAATGTTGGCGTGATAACTATTGTTGTATGTGAACTCTACTAATGGAAGATGATCCTCCCAGCTACCCTTGAAGTCCATCACACAAGCTCTGAGCATGTCTTCAAGTGTTTGAATCATTCTCTCGCTTTCCCCATCGGTCTGCGGATGATACACGGTGCTCATCTGTAGCTGTGTCCCATTCTTTCTTGAAGACTCTTCTAGAAGTTTAACGTGAATCGCGGATCTCTATCTGATACAATAGATACCGGTACTCCATGTCTCGAGATAATTTCTTTAATATATAATTTTGTTAGCTAGTCCAAAATATACCTGATCTTGATCGGCAAAATGTGAGTTGACATCGTAAGACGATCTACAATCACCTATATATTGTCGTACACTTTTTTCGTTGCTGGAAGTCCCACCACAAAATCCATCATGATGTGATCCCATTTCCACTATGGAATTTCTAACGGCTGTAGTAACCCACTCGGTCGTTGACGCTCTGCCTTGACTCTGTGACAAGTTAGACATCTGCTGACGCATTCCGCAACCTCTCTCTTCATGTTTGGCCACCAAAAGTGTTGATGCAAATCTTGATACATCTTTGTGATTCCTGGGTGTATCGAGTACCTCGTACTTTGCGCTTCTTATAAAATCTCCTCTCTTAGTTCTGGTATTGACGGTACCCAAATTCGTCCTTCGAATCTCAGCAGTCCGGTGCCATCAATCTGGTATTTCAATTCGTCTCCGTCAGTTAACCGCTTCTTGATGTTGTCATAATCTTCATCTTTTTCTTGTGCCTCTTTAACCTTAATCTAATAAGGTCGGGCTTGCTACTACTGTAAATAATTTTTCATCAGTCTCCATCGGATACTTGATTTCCAATTCCCGTCATTCGAAATCTTTCACTAACTCCTCTTGAATGGTCAACTTTAGTAACTTCTCCTTGCCTTTTCAACTCAAGGCATCTGCCACTACATTTGTTGTGCCTGGATGGTAGAATCTCACAATCATAATCTATATACAATTCTAGCCATCTGTGCTGCCTCATGTTTAGCTCCTTTGTGTGAAGATATAATTGAGACTTTTGTTATCCGTATATATCTCATACTTCTCGCCATACAAATAATGCCTCCAAATCATTAAGGAAAAAACTACCACTGGTAACTCCAGATTATGAGTCGGATAACCCTTCTCATAGTCATTCAGCTGACGTGAAGCGTACACAATAACCTTATCGTGATGCATCAGTACACAATCAAGACCCTTGTGTGACGCATCACTATACATTACAAATCCTCCCGTGTCATCTGGTAAAGCCAACACAGGTGATTGACTGAGCCTCTTCTTCAACTCTATGAAACTGTCCTCACATTTCTCCGTCCAAATGAACATCATCGTCTTTCTAGCAAGGTTGGTCAATGACAATGCTATCTTTGAAAAATCCCGGATGAATCTCTGATAGTATCCTGCTAATCCCAAGAAACTTCGGATCTCTGTCTGTGCCTTCGACTGCTCCCAGTTGATAATCACTTCTACTTTTGCCGGATCCATCGAAACTCCATCCTTGTCGATAATGTGACCCAAAAAATGCACTCTCTGCAACCAAAATTCACACTTGGGAGAATTTTGCATACAACTTCTCCCTCCTCAATGTCTCCAACAATATTCTTAGGTGTTCAGCGTGCTCTTCCTCCGTGTCTGAATACACCAAAATGTCATCGATGAATACGGCAACAATCTTATCCAAATACTGCTTGAACACTCTGTTCATCAAATCTATGAATGTTGCTGGTGCATTCGTCAACCCAAATGACATTACCAGAAACTCAAAGTGTCCATACCGAGTTCTGAATGCCATCCTCGAAATGTCCTTCTGTCTCACCTTCAATTGGTGATAACCGGTCCTTAAATCGATCTTAGAAAAGTACTTCCCCTCCTTTAACTGATCAAATAAATCGTCAATCCTGGACAATGGGTACTTGTTCTTAATTGTGACTTTGTTCAACTCTCGGTAATCGATACAAAGCCTTAATGACCCATCTTATTCTTTACGAATAATATGGGCGCTCCCTAAGGTAATACGCTCGGTCGAATGTATCCCTTATCTACCAACTACTGTAGTTGAACCATCAATTTTTTCATTTCTACCGGAGCCATACGATACTGTGCTTTGGATATCGGTTCTATCACTGGTGCCAAATCAATAATAAACTCTACCTCTCTATCTGGTGGCAATCCAGGAATCTCATCTGGGAAGACATCAACGAATTCCCTTACAATAGGTATCTGACCTAGTTTACCCTCAACTGCGCGAGTATCCACAACGTGAGCCAAATAACATATACAACCTTTCCTAAGCAACCTCTTTGCTTGAATCGTAGTCCGATAACAAGATTGTCTTGGCAATTTACTACCATAAAATACCACCTTCGACTTATTTGGAGTCTTCAGGTGTACACACTTTTTTTTTACAGTCAATGATTGCCTCGTGACTCGATAAGTAATCTATCCCGAGGATTACATCAAACTCTCCTAGATGAATCGGTATCAAACCCATGCTAAGCTTAAACCCTCTCAAATCAGCACAACAATTCCTATAAATGTAGTCTACATGGATAATTTCTTTGTTCGCTACTTCTACATTCATTGGGTGCTCTAATAGTTCACGAGGTAAATTTAATCTTTGAGCAAATTTATCATATACAAAAGAACATGAAGCTCCCGAATCGAATAACACATAGACATTTATATCGTTGATCGGAATAATACCTGACACCACCTCCCTAGATGCCACGACATCTTGCACTGTCATGTTGAAGGTCCTTGTTGTTGGCTTGTTTGGCTGGGCTGGTCCTCCACTGGTTTCCCTAGTGTTTTACCCCTATTTTCACTTTTGCTATCCATACTTTTCTTCCTTGGACAGTCTTTGATCCGATGTCCCGCTTCTCCACAATTAAAACAACGTCTTTTCTTCTCATTAGGACAATTGGGTGCAATATGCCCTTCTTGTCCATAGGTATAAGATACCATTTTTCCTTTCATGCACTCTCCTGAGTGACCCTTTCCATAATTCCCATATACCTGCTTCTTCTGTTGCACGCTCCCTTGCTAAATTTCAGAATTGCTACCCCTACTACTCCATTTACGCTTCTTGTTGTTGCTGCCACCACTGCTAACATTCAAATTTCATCCTTCTACCTTCTTCTAGTTCTTTTCCGGATTATATTTTGAAACTGCTTCACTCCCACAAAGTTGAGAACGACGTAATTTGTAAAACCAATACCTTGCTTTAGATCCATGACTTTAACCCATTTTCGAATCTTCTTGCCTTCCTCACCTCAGTGTCCACCTGATGTGGAGCGAATCTGGCCAATTCATTGAATTTTATAGTGTACTCTGACACTGACATATTTTCCTGTTTCAACTCCAAAAACTTGATCTCCATTTTCGCCAGCGTACTCTCAAGGAAGTAGTTCTCAAAAAACAAAGTCTTGAATGCTTCCCATGTCACGATTCCAGTTCTGGCTTTGCTCTGGTTGGCTTCCCACGAAAAGTTAGCCTCACCTTTCATTAGGTAGGCAGTAAAAATTGTATTATGTTCCTCAATGACTCTAGCAGTAACAAAGGCCTTTTCAATCTGCTTTATCCACGTCTTGGCCTCTATCGGGTCAACTGTTCCCCTAAACTCCGGCAGTCCTACTGCCTTAAAGTCTTTAAAATTGGCTAATTGGTTTCCTATCTAGTTTCTTGCGGTTGGTGTTTGATTCTGCATAGCTTATGCCATCATGTTAATAAAGTCTTACATTGGGTTTGGTTGAGCTCCCTCTGCATTGTTACCCGACTCTTCGATCTCTTGGTTTCGTAATACTCGTCTGAGCGGCATTATCTAGTTAAACAAAGTCCTAACACGTTACTCGGGTTTTATTATCATATAAGTATTTAGCATGTAATACAATAATGTATTCGAACAATCACATGATCATCATGTGAGGATTTTAGATTACCAAACTTTGAAATTCTACATCCCCGATTAGTGGGTTAAGTTTGCTAAAAATACTGATTTAGTTTACTGAATTTTCATAACATTAAATAGATAATGTAATACCCGAGATTTTTATAAATTAGAAATAAAAGTGTTTGAATATTTATTTTGAACACATATATATTTTGGTGGGTCATGAAAGGTGAAAATAAAAATTTAATTGAATCATGTTTGAAAGGATTAAGAAATTTATTGATAATATTGATAAGCTTGGTTACGATTGATTAAGCTTAAGTGTAAAGTCTTTTGTGGTGTAATTAAATTCTTAATGAGATTAATTGATGGATAACTTAATGAAGTGTTGGATCTAGGATAAATCCAAGCCCAACATTATTATTGTAACATACTTGCATAGTTGGGAGTTTAGCCCAAGAATTTGAATTGGTAGACTAATGTTTAACCCAATGTGTATAAGTGTTTGTACCTAGCCCAATTCAAATATTAATTTGGACAAACCCAATGTACATGGATTATATAAATACATATATAAGATAAGTATACTTATATATATAGGAATATATATATATATATATATATATATATATATATATATATATATATATATATATAGGTGTAGAGATGTATGTGTAAAGGTAGCAATAAGCTAGCACATGGTACAAATGATGGAATGAAAGTGCAACATATGGAATGCTACCCCTCATGGCCAAAATTTTGGCCCTATTAAGCCTAAGTGATGATTTTTGTTGCACAAAAATTCTTACAAGCAATCCCATGTGGGCTCATGATGAAGAAGGACATAGTTGGTGAAGGAGTTGGTAATTCTTTTTACCTAATCACCTTTTAACCATGGTTAATACCTAGTTGGGTGTACATATACAAGTATTATACCAAGTATTAGTACATGTATTGTATACATAGAACTTGCCTATAAATATAACCCATCCTAGTTCATTGCTTCATTTACTTGAAATTTCATAAGTGTTAGTAGTATAATAAGAGCTAGAGAGGAATTGAGGGAAGTAGAAGGATTCTAGAGGAACTCTTGCACTTTGGTGGTTCAAGAGGAGTTCAAGAAGGAGAAGCAAAGGTGGAGAACTACTTAAGGTTCCTAGCCAAGAGGAAGAAAGCCTACAAGAAGTAAGATTCATAATCTAGCTTTATTTTTGGCAAGCTAAGTTAGTATGTGTAGATATTAGTAAGAATGCATGCTTGATTGTGGGAAGTTTATGTGTTGTGTGATCATGATGGATATAAAAGTATAATGATGAGTATTGGAAGGAGAATATGTGATTTATATGGCTTGGTATGTGATCTAAGTTAAAATGAATCATGTAAAAGCATGTGAGCATGAAACTTAGCTTAGTATGCTTGAACGTTTGATAATCGTGATTAACATATGTAAGAGATATGTGTAATTCTAAAATGTTATATTAAGCATATATGAAATACGATCATAACACAAGTTGAATCATCAAATTCGGTCATAAAACGAACTCGTAGCAAAATAATTGGTAAGACAAGCTAGCATGAGAACCTTTGCTTGGAAAGGTAAATAATTTGATTAAATAAATATTTTGAAAAATTGTTCAAGATATCGCATATTGAAGATATGTAAGTTTATGAGATAATGGAAGTGGTTTGAACTCATTTGGATATGAAATGAGCAAGTTATGAAAGATTGAATCAAAAAGGGTCAAAACTGAAAATGTTGAAAAAATCGGATAATATAGTTCGTTGAGGTGATTTTATGCTATAAGTGGTAATCAACGCTTAAGGCAAGTTCCCTAACTTACTCTCTTTTATATTGAGCAAGTATCCGAACCCTACTCTTATTGTGCAAGTATAATTGCATTCTTTATTCGACGAATACCGTAAACTTATTTCTTTGAATACAAGTTATATTACTTTCTCGTGCAAATGAGTTAATATGCTTAAACCCTTGTGAGAACTATTATTCATGATAAACTTAGTATTGATCTTGAATATTGTGAAAAAGTCGATGCCATTTGATTCGACTAGACTATATGCATGTTTATAATAAAACTGTCCAAACCAATTGATTGGTGCGGAAATCTTGAAAACTGAGTTGAACAACCCTTTTGGTAAGGGGAGTGTATGTTGTTGGAAACCCCAACATATGAATAAATATTATTGTGGTGTTATGCATAACGTGAAGTATTGTAGACTGATCATCTATAGTACTTGATATCTTTGGTTATCAATTTAATATTGGTAACTCTAGTGAAAGTTCAATGGTCTTTAGTGACTGCTCAGTATAAAGTGATTATCCAGTTGGATACATTGTTAGCCGTTGAATTCATATACATCTGTTGAATTATATTGAATTGTCATATCCCTTATTCATGATGTTATCCTGACACTTTGAACTATCTTAGAAATAACCCTTCGATATTTCAAATCTTGTGATATTATATCCTACACCCTTGTTATATATTACTTGCTGGGCAATTTGTGCTCATCCTTGCTTATTTAAAACCTTTCAGCTAAGGCAGAACAGGGAGGTGTCTCTGGGAAAGACAAGGGCAAGGGCAAGGCTACTGACTAGCTTGTCCCTTTTATGTTTAAATCTATCATGTTGTAATAAGACTATTTGCAAACTATGTTTAAACTTAAGTAGGATTATGTAATAAGTCTTTATTCGATATTATTATGTAATCTATTTAGTATTGTAGGTTGCGAGACTTGGGGGAATAATTATAATAAATCATTGTATATTATTCTAAATTAGATCTTTCGCTGTGAATGAGTGATTTTAGTTATTATGGTAATATCTTGAGAACGTGACGAACCGAATTCGGGTGACCAAGTGGAGTTCAGAATTTTGGGGCGTCACAGGTTGGTATCAAAGCTATAGTTATAAAACTTAGGAAACGAGAATCCTTATACTATAACTTAAGAAAACTTAGAAGTTAGGAAGAGGGATAAAACTCATGTAGAGTTTTCCCTGAGAGACTCAGGGTGTCATGAAATGTAACTTCATTCTATACAATGAACTTATGTTTATTTAACATTCTGATGTAGTTGTTGTTTGTTTTGTCTTATGTTGGTGATTGTAGGATGACTGACATGGGAGGACCTAGCAGAGTAGTAGAGGAAGAGCCGCGTGATATCCACGTAGTCTATGAGGCACCCGTGATAGCGGAGCCTATATCGGTTGTTGCCCCTATTTATGACGATGACGAGGAGGAGGAGATGGTGCCTCTACCGGAGGAATCTGATCCTGAGGAGGAGCCTATGGAGGAGGAACCCGTGGAAGAGGAACCTGAGCCCATGGAGGACTCCGACGGGACTACCTTTGAGGATCGGATGCTAGGAGAGTATGAGGAGCGGATTTTGGAGTTAGGGAGTAGAGTCGAAGAGTTAGAAACTGAGACTCTTGAGAGGCAGCTAGTAATGCAGGAGATGGAAGTAGAAATTGCTCACCGTAAGGAGGCAGGGATCCAGATGGGTGCCTTGTTTCACCGATCGGTGGCAAGGAATGTCGAGTTGGCAGGGAAATTAGAAGAATTGGAACAGAGGGCGTTGAGTGAGAAGGCGGAGAAGGAGGCTCTCCGAACTCAGTTAGAGATGGAAGTGATGGATCGGATCCACTTCGAGGAGAAGTGGGAGGATTCTAATGACAGAGTAGGTGATCTTGAAGATGAGGTACGATGCAAGAGGAGGAAGATGAACAAGATGGGCTATGCTCTACGCACGGCCATGGAGAGATTGATCGATGGGGTAAATCACTACCCCGCTGAGCAAGGACAGACCCGACATACCATAAGTCAGGATATGGTGGCACACATCACACAAAAGGAGTATGCAAGCGCCATGGAGCGTGGGATGTTAGATTGAGTCTAGAGGAAAAAGTTTAGTAGTGTAGTATTCTTAATTATGTGTTGTTAAAATATTGTTGAAATCTCAGTCTTTTGTGTAAGATGTGAGATAGTGGTAAACCCCGAACTTTTGGAAAATATTAGAGGGGTAGTAAGTTAGTGTTGTCCCCGTCTTTTGTGATATTAGGGGATATGTGCTTTCATTTATAGCAGTATGCTAGAAAAGAGCATGTATTGTAACCATTTGGCATATGAATATGAATGATCTTATTTCAGAAACGTGTTGTACACTTTTAGATCTTTTCAATTGAGAAATGTCTGAACATGATAGTTGGATAATAAGATGAAATTTTGTGATGCAGAAAATGCCGCCCAGACGTAGAATACCTATTCCAGAAGAGTCAGTTAACGATGAGAGAGGTCCAATAGATCCGATACAGCGACTGGTAGATTTATTGGGAGAAGCTTTGAGGGGAAGAAACGAACCTATACCACCCGTTCCCCGAACTGTCCCAGTAACAACCTTCAAAGACTTTAAGAGTGTAGGACCCCCAGAGTTCACGGGAACTACTGACCCGATAGTTGCGCAAACTTGGATCAAGGAGATCGAGAAGGCCTTCACTATTGCACACGTGGGTGAAGCCCAGAAGACTGTATTTGCCACATACATGATGAGGGGCGAAGCAAACTATTGGTGGGAAGCTAACCAGCAGAGAGCAGGGGACGGAACGATAACTTGGGAGAGGTTTACTACGTTGTTCTTCGAGAACTATTTCCCGAAGAGTATGAAGAGTAGGATGGAAGTAAAATTCCTAGAATTAAAACAAGGTGATATGACAGTGGCGCAGTACGCAGCTAAGTTCAATGAACTAGCGCGGTTTGCAGAACACCAAGTTATGGATGAGGAGAGGAAGGCGAGACGTTTTGAGCAAGGGTTGAAGCCGTGGTTGTATAATAAGGTATCAGTCTTTCAGATTGATTCCTTTACGACTCTGTTGGAGAAGGCAGTCATTGCGGAAGGTGGCAGTGAGGCCTTAAGTCTATATCACAAGGAGAAGAAGAATAAGAACACTGGTAGCGAGCATCGTGGAGGAAGCAGCAGCGGAGGATGTAATTCGGGAAAAAGGAAATGGGAAAACAACAACAACAACCACAACAGCAACAACCGAAATAATAACCAAGGTGGGAGTCACCAGGGAAACTTCAAGAAAAGGAACGAAGCCTGCAATAAATGTGGAAGAAACCATCAGGGAGAATGCTGGAAAGGAAAGACCACTTGCTATAATTGCGGCCAAGAGGGGCACATCTCACCAAATTGCCCAAAACCAAAGAAGATCCGAGGATGTTTTGCTTGTGGATCAACAGATCATCAGATCAAGGATTGCCCGAAGAAAGGAAGCAGTGGAGCTGGCGGAGGCCAGGGAGGAGGGAGCAAGTTAATGATTGGTGGACCTGCACAACCCAACCGATCGACCGCTCGAACCTTTAACATGACTGTCCAGGACGCGGTGGCTGCGAAGGACGTGGTGTCAGGTATAATCCCAATCAATAATATAAATGCTTATGTATTATTTGATTCGGGTGCCACCTGTTCTTTTGTATCTGAAGAATTCGCTAGTAAATTTAGTACACCCCGAGAACGTTTAGAAGATTCCTTGAACATAGAGGTTGAAAATAAGGAAATAATCCCTATAGAATACGTTTATCGAAATTGTCGCGCAAACATTAGAGAACATGAACTGAGCGTAGACTTGATTCCTATTAGACTGGGAGAATTTGACGTAATACTAGGAATGGATTGGTTATATAACCATGCAGCGATAATTGACTGTCAGAATAAGTGTGTGAACCTTCAGACTCCGAGTAAGTTTAAGGTAGTGTTTCATGGTAGCTCATCGCTTAAGAAATCATGTTGTGTTACGATGATGCAGGCCAAGAAGTTGTTAAGGAAAGGATGTGTAGGTTATTTAGCTTACAGAATAAATACTCAGAAAAAGGGAGTAGAGATTAAAGATATACTCGTAGTGAATGAATTTCAAGACGTGTTTCCAGACGATCTGCCTAGTCTTCCGCCAGACAGAGAAATCGAATTCGTAATAGACTTAGCACCGGGAACGGCACCGATTTCGAAAGCTCCATATCGTGTGGCGCCAGTAGAAATGAAGGAATTGATGATACAACTTCAAGAGTTATTAGATAAGGGTTACATACGACCGAGTGTGTCTCCTTGGGGAGCACCAGTGTTATTCGTGAAGAAAAAGGACGGATCGATGAGGCTCTGTATTGATTATCGAGAATTGAACAGAGTAACGATCAAGAATCGATATCCATTACCGAGGATAGACGACTTGTTTGATCAACTGAAAGGAGCAAAATGTTTCTCAAAAATTGACTTACAAACAGGATATCATCAACTGAAAGTGCGAGATGAGGACATACCAAAGACTGCGTTTCGGACCCGTTATGGACATTACGAGTTTTTGGTAATGTCATTCGGTTTAACTAATGCTCCGGCAGCATTCATGGACTTGATGAATCGAGTTTTTAAGCCATACTTGGATAAATTCGTTGTAGTTTTCATCGACGACATTTTGATTTACTCAAAAACAGAGGAAGAACACGCCGAACATCTGAAGATTATTTTAGAGGAACTGCAAAGGGAGGAGATGTATGCGAAGTTTTCAAACTGCGAATTTTGGATGAAGAAGGTTCAATTCTTAGGCCACGTGGTGGATGAGAATGGAATCTCAGTAGACCCCGAAAAGGTTGAAGCAGTAAGTAGTTGGGAACAACCGAAAACACCGACGGAAGTAAGGAGTTTCCTAGGGTTAGCAGGGTACTATCGAAGATTCATCCAAGATTTTTCTAAGATAGCGACCCCGTTGACTAATCTGACGAGGAAGACAGTGAAATTTGTATGGACCGACATATGTGAAGAGAGTTTTCAAGAGTTGAAGAAGAGATTAAGCGAAGCACCTGTATTATCCCTACCAGATGATACGGGAGGATTCGTGGTGTATAGTGATGCATCGCATAGAGGACTGGGTTGTGTGCTAATGCAGCATGGCAAGGTCATTGCATATGCGTCACGGCAATTAAAGGATTACGAAAAACGATACCCTACCCATGATTTAGAGTTAGCGGCAGTAGTTTTTGCGTTAAAGATCTGGAGACATTATTTGTACGGAGAGAAATGTGAGATATACACGGACCACAAAAGTCTAAAATATATCTTCACACAGAAGGAGTTGAATATGCGTCAGAGGAGGTGGTTAGAACTAATCAAAGATTATGACTGTGAGATTCTTTATCACCCGGGGAAGGCAAACGTAGTTGCCGACGCTCTGAGCAGGAAAAGAAGGGAGAAATTGTTTCAACTAACAACTCAGGAGGAGTTAATAAGAGATATAGAGAAGTTGGAAATAGAAGTAAAGGGACCCGAGAGGTCTGAAGAGAAGTTATTTGCAATGGAAGCTCGTCCAACATTGTTGGATAGAGTAAAGGAAACACAGGAAAATGATGGAGAGTGTGAGAAGATCAGGAAGAGGATTGCGGAAAATGAGGAAGAAAAATTTCGAATAGATAAAGATGGTATTTTAAGATTCGAAGAGAGAGTGTGGGTACCGGCGGTAACCGAGTTAAGAGAAGAGATTCTACAAGAGGCACATAATACGGCATATTTCGTTCATCCGGGAGGCACTAAGATGTATCGAGACTTGAAACAACATTTTTGGTGGCCCAATTTGAAACGGGAAGTCGCAGAGTGGGTTGGTAGATGTTTGACTTGTCAACGCGTAAAAGCAGAGCATCAGCGGCCGAGTGGGTTACTTCAACCGTTAGAAATACCAGAGTGGAAATGGGAGCATATTACGATGGATTTCATGGTAGGACTTCCGGTCACGCAGAAAGGTTTGGATGCCATTTGGGTTATCGTGGATCGACTTACAAAGACCGCACATTTTCTACCGATCAAGATCCGCTACAGTTTGAATCAGTTAGCAAGTCTGTACGTAAAGGAAATTGTTTCAAGACATGGAGTGCCGGTATCGATTGTTTCTGACTGAGACCCGCGTTTCACGTCAAAGTTTTGGAAAAGCTTGCAAGAGAGGATGGGAACACAGTTGAGGATGAGTACAGCTTATCATCCTCAGACAGATGGACAGAGTGAGCGGACAATTCAAACGCTAGAGGACATGCTTAGAACTTGCGTGATGGACTTCAAGGGAAATTGGGACGACCACCTACCCTTAGTCGAATTTGCATATAATAATAGTTACCATGCGAGTATCGGCATGCCACCGTACGAAGCTCTTTACGGAAGGAAGTGCAGGATGCCATTATGTTGGGATGAAGTCGGTGAACGACGAATACTCGGACCAGAATTAGTACAACAAACCGCGGATGTGGTGACAGTAATAAGGGCTAGACTTGTGGCAGCTCAAGATCGCCAGAAAAAGTATGCAGATTTGCATCGGCAAGACCGCGATTTTGAAATCGGTAGTTTTGTATTTTTGAAGGTATCTCCATGGAAGGGAAAGATCCGTTTCGGCAAGAAAGGGAAACTGAGTCCAAGATTCATAGGACCGTTCGAGGTACTCAAGCGAGTGGGCGAAGTAGCATACAAAGTTGCACTACCACCCGAGTTGGAGCGTATCCATAACGTTTTTCACATATCTGTGTTGCGTCCGTACAAGCCAGACTACTAGCACGTGATTTCTTATGAACCCATTCAGGTGGAGAAGAACTTAGCATATGAAGAGATTCATGTCCAAATTCTGGATAAGAAAGAGCAAACTTTAAGGAACAAAGTCATTTCTTCTGTAAAAGTACTTTGGCGTAACCATGATGTCGAGGAGGCAACATGGGAGTTAGAAGATAAGATGAGGATGGACTATCCCAATCTATTTGTGTAACCTTGTAGCAATTCCGGGACGGAATTTTTATAAAGGGGGGGAAGATGTAATACCCGAGATTTTTATAAATTAGAAATAAAAGTGTTTGAATATTTATTTTGAACACATATATATTTTGGTGGGTCATGAAAGGTGAAAATGAAAATTTAATTGAATCATGTTTGAAAGGATTAAGAAATTTATTGATAATATTGATAAGCTTGGTTACGATTGATTAAGCTTAAGTGTAAAGTCTTTTGTGGTGTAATTAAATTCTTAATGAGATTAATTGATGGATAACTTAATGAAGTGTTGGATCTAGGATAAATCCAAGCCCAACATTATTATTGTAACATACTTGCATAGTTGGGAGTTTAGCCCAAGAATTTGAATTGGTAGACTAATGTTTAACCCAATGTGTATAAGTGTTTATACCTAGCCCAATTCAAATATTAATTTGGACAAACCCAATGTACATGGATTATATAAATACATATATATATATATATATATATATATATATATATATATATATATATATATAGGTGTAGAGATGTATGTGTAAAGGTAGCAATAAGCTAGCACATGGTATAAATGATGGAATGAAAGTGCAACATATGGAATGCTACCCCTCATGGCCAAAATTTTGGCCCTATTAAGCCTAAGTGATGATTTTTGTTGCACAAAAATTCTTACAAGCAATCCCATGTGGGCTCATTATGAAGAAGGACATAGTTGGTGAAGGAGTTGGTAATTCTTTTTACCTAATCACCTTTTAACCATGGTTAATACCTAGTTGGGTGTACATATACAAGTATTATACCAAGTATTAGTACATGTATTGTATACATAGAACTTGCCTATAAATATAACCCATCCTAGTTCATTGCTTCATTTACTTGAAATTTCATAAGTGTTAGTAGTATAATAAGAGCTAGAGAGGAATTGAGGGAAGTAGAAGGCTTCTAGAGGAACTCTTGCACTTTGGTGGTTCAAGAGGAGTTCAAGAAGGAGAAGCAAAGGTGGAGAACTACTTAAGGTTCCTAGCCAAGAGGAAGAAAACCTACAAGAAGTAAGATTCATAATCTAGCTTTATTTTTGGCAAGCTAAGTTAGTATGTGTAGATATTAGTAAGAATGCATGCTTGATTGTGGGAAGTTTATGTGTTGTGTGATCATGATGGATATAAAAGTATAATGATGAGTATTGGAAGGAGAATATGTGATTTATATGGCTTGGTATGTGATCTAAGTTAAAATGAATCATGTAAAAGCATGTGAGCATGAAACCTAGCTTAGTATGCTTGAACGTTTGATAATCGTGATTAACATATGTAAGAGATATGTGTAATTCTAAAATGTTATATTAAGCATATATGAAATACGATCATAACACAAGTTGAATCATCAAATTCGGTCATAAAACGAACTCGTAGCAAAATAATTGGTAAGACAAGCTAGCATGAGAACCTTTGCTTGGAAAGGTAAATAATTTGATTAAATAAATATTTTGAAAAATTGTTCAAGATATCGCATATTGAAGATATGTAAGTTTATGAGATAATGGAAGTAGTTTGAACTCATTTGGATATGAAATGAGCAAGTTATGAAAGATTGAATCAAAAAGGGTCAAAGCTGAAAATGTTGAAAAAATCGGATTTTTGCTTCTGCAGGGGAGCGCCTAGGCGCTCAACCCAGGCTTATTTCAAGCGCCTAGGCGCTAGGCCATTTTCAGTGTTGAGTCAGTTTGGTTCGGGTCGGGTCAAACGGGTCAAGACTTGTTTTTTTTGGATATAATAAGATAAAATAAGATTAATAACAAGATAAAAATATAATATTAATACTAAGTAAGGTAAGAATACTATATTTATGTAATGAGACATGGATAAATAAAACCAAGTGAACAATTGATTAAACAAGTAAAATGATAGAAGGTGTCTTCGGGTTCGGAGATGAAGTCTTCGACTTCGTAAGATGTCTTCGGGTTCGAACGTGGCGGGATGTCTTCGGATTTGGAAACAACATTGTGACATTGGGAAAGGCGGGATTAATTGATAAATATTATCAAATTGATATATGTTACCCACGCATGAACTAAACTAAAATTTTAAGTAGAGGGTTATACTAGCTGCGTCCGAATAAACTTAATTTAAAAGTTTCTTGGCACGTATGTGTGAACGACGTAATATAGAATGCGTAACTCAAGTAATGTTTCACGTATACAAACATGAAATGAGTATATGAGACTTAAATTTGCTAAAATGTTGTTAAGGTTTTTAAAAGTAAGAACAATCTGAATTATACATCTATGAGTTCTAAGGTGTATGGATAGATATATGTGTAATAATTGCATGTTGAAATTTATGTCAGGATGTGTGGCTAATGAGTACCTATACATACATAAATAGGATAATATAGTTCGTTGAGGTGATTTTATGCTATAAGTGGTAATCAACGCTTAAGGCAAGTTCCCTAACTTACTCTCTTTTATATTGAGCAAGTATCCGAACCCTACTCTTATTGTGCAAGTATAATTGCATTCTTTATTCGACGAATACCGTAAACTTATTTCTTTGAATACAAGTTATATTACTTTCTCGTGCAAATGAGTTAATATGCTTAAACCCTTGTGAGAACTATTATTCATGATAAACTTAGTATTGATCTTGAATATTGTGAAAAAGTCGATGCCATTTGATTCGACTAGACTATATGCATGTTTATAATAAAACTGTCCAAACCAATTGATTGGTGCGGAAATCTTGAAAACTGAGTTGAACAACCCTTTTGGTAAGGGGAGTGTATGTTGTTGGAAACCCCAACACATGAATAAATATTATTGTGATGTTATGCATAACGTGAAGTATTGTAGACTGATCATCTATAGTACTTGATATCTTTGGTTATCAATTTAATATTGGTAACTCTAGTGAAAGTTCAATGGTCTTTAGTGACTGCTCAGTATAAAGTGATTATCCAGTTGGATACATTGTTAGCCGTTGAATTCATATACATCTGTTGAATTATATTGAATTGTCATATCCCTTATTCATGATGTTATCCTGACACTTTGAACTATCTTAGAAATAACCCTTCGATATTTCAAATCTTGTGATATTATATCCTACACCCTTGTTGTATATTACTTGCTGGGCAATTTGTGCTCATCCTTGCTTATTTAAAACCTTTCAGCTAAGGCGGAACAGGGAGGTGTCTCTGGGAAAGACAAGGGCAAGGGCAAGGCTACTGACTAGCTTGTCCCTTTTATGTTTAAATCTATCATGTTGTAATAAGACTATTTGCAAACTATGTTTAAACTTAAGTAGGATTATGTAATAAGTCTTTATTCGATATTATTATGTAATCTATTTAGTATTGTAGGTTGCGAGACTTGGGGGAATAATTATAATAAATTATTGTATATTATTCTAAATTAGATCTTTCGCTGTGAATGAGTGATTTTAGTTATTATGGTAATATCTTGAGAACGTGACGAACCGAATTCGGGTGACCAAGTGGAGGTCAGAATTTGGGGGCGTCACAGATAATTTACTATGTAAATTCTCAAACACATATCATAATAATGCATTTATATTCTTAAACCAACATTAGTGTCTTACACGTTCATCACATATAGATTGTTGTAAATGCTACCATTGTTGCGTCCTTTTTAGTCTTAATAAAAGGACTCTAACTCATCCAAGCATACATGGGTCAACAAGTAGTACAGAGTAAGAAAAGTATCGATCCACGGAGAAAGGTTTTAAATATAAATTATCATACATCAATCGTATCACTATTTTCATATGCATAAATGAATTCTCATAATTTTAAATTAATCTAAACTTAAATAATGAATAAAAGAATAATACTATGATAATGTATCAAATTGGAAAGAATGGGATTCTAACTTCATTTCATACTTCATCTAAATATTACCATCATATAAGCTTATACATTCATCATGAAAAATTAGCCAAGAGCACAAAAGTAGACAACCATTTTTCAATGAATTATGGCCTATTTACATAACCTCCACTTGTAATAGAAATCATGTAATCAACAATATTACCACAATCACTATATTTCTATGCGAAATAGCAGCAATAATGAATTAAAGTGCAGGCTCTTACATTACTACATACGGTGAAACAGTATATTTCTATCTGTTTCACGAAGTACAAAGCTAAACATCTCAGCCTCATAAATGTATGCTATTATGATTATAACCATACTCATATAACATTTTTCAATTCCATATAAGTATACAAGGTGAATGGTGATCAAACATCCATTCATTATGCTCAATCATAATAGATAATCCAATGATAAGCATACAATCAAACAATCAGGCATTTAATTATAGACTACATATCAAAATCCGTTAGAATCCCATAATGGAGTTTAGTTCATTTCTGAACCGAAAACCATTATGGGATTATAGTAACACATGGAGTCAAATAGCATAAATGAGAAAGGAAAAAGAATTGATTAAGCCCAATTGTAGAATCTGTTCCAATGTGATGCTCCAAATCACCAATAATATTCAGGAGATAGTACTACACTTTATTTAATAATCTAGAATAAGAGAAGAATTATCCTGATCAGTGCTCCAAACTTTCTTTCTAGAATAGCTAATCCGTCAGTACCCTAATTACTTAGATAAAAACTAATAAAAAACACAGTCATCCACGTCTGGTGCCAACCAGAATAGTTTAGATAAGACCAAGCACTCACATTTCAAATTTAAAAATTAAGTCAACAAACAACATCAGATGACTCGCGCGGCTGCGCGTAATCTCAGTATAAAACGAGCGCGGCCGCGCGATGTAAATGTATGTCGAGTCTCCAGCGCGGGCACGTGATGTGCCTTCTTGTTTTAGGCGCGACCGTGCGTGTTAGGGATTTTAGCTTCTGTAGGCAGATAGCGCGGGCGCACGAGAATTGGCTTGTTTAGCAGCGCGGCCGCGCTGCTTCTGTGCCCTGCACTCTGATGTTCTGCTGCTGCTGCTTGTTGTTCTGTTGTTTGTCCTTCATCTTGCCTTTCTAAATAACGCTCATCCATTGCTTTAATTCATCATCTACCCATGTCCATCATGCGTAGTCCTTGTCAGCTCGTGTCACCATGCCAATCCACATCTTTCTTTGCTTTAGGAGGTCAACTACAAGAAATGCTAAACAAACGTACAATGCATAAAAACATACTAAAATCTACTTGAGATGAGCATAATTCTCATGAATTGATATCCAATAAGTAGGTATAAAACCTACTTATCAAATACCCCAAAACTTGAACTATTGCTTGCCCTCAAGCAATGCATACGACATTAAACAATGAAATGCAACTACATGATATGCAACTGAATTACGATGCAAATACGTCCCAAGTCTTTCCAACTAAGTTGGAATTCTAATTCAATGTGCCTTAGTGAATTATCCAGATTCAAGAATAAAATTTCTAACTAAACTATAAACATAATATCATACAATCAAATAACCCATATTTGCTATAAAGATGTTGTGTATGCGTGTGTGTTGTGTTCACCAAAAACTTGACTAAGACAAAGAATTCACATGTTAAACTGCTCAAAACAGAAAATTGTAGTATAAATCAAGATCCATGTATACTAATGCAACAAAAACTAATCTAACACATCAACACAAACTAAGGTTCAACAATGGTTTTAAACTGCTTTATTTTTACTGATAGGTTTTGCGAAAATCAAAGTAGCAATCAAATTGTAAAAATAGCGGAAACAAAATAAAATCAGATTTTAATATTTTTCACAAACCAATTACCCGGATCATCCTTTATGCATATTATTAATTAAAACGAAGAACACAAAATTATGAAATCATACCCTTGTAGATACGAACTTCCACAGGTACGAGTTCACCTCCTACTTCTCCGCGATCTCCTTGAATCTCCTGGTAGATTCCTTCCTTTGATCAATGTTAGCCACCCAAGTGTATGGCCTCTAGAAGTGATCCACCAAGGAAGAATAATTTTCAAGAAGAAGGGTGTAGTGACTCAAACCCTAGTTTTTTCTATCTCTATAGAAAAAGGGGCGTACTCTCCAACTATTGGATTTACGTATATCTAATATCTGATTTAAGATGTAACAACCCGATATTTTCTATATAAATAAATCAAAAATTTTGTGTATAATTTTTTTTTATATTTTAAGGATGAGGATTTGTACAAGATAATGTGTATACGTAATTATGTGGTAAATAAAAATATATTTATTACATAAATATTTACAATTAAATTTATTTTAGAATTATTGATTTTTATAAAATATATTCTTATAATAATTAATTTAAAATAGAAATATTTTTATTAATAATTTTCCATGAAAATATAATCATATATTATTTAAATAATATATGGAGTGATTTTTAGAATAAATATAATAATTATTTTATTATATGAGTTTTAGTACAGATTATCAATTTAATTATTTTACCTTAATTATTAAGGTTAAATATGAAGAGTAAATTAGATATGGAATCCAAGCCCTAATTTTGGATTATTATCAAGGTATGAGAATAATAATATAATATTAATTACATTTTAATTTTTTAGTGCCATAAATATGTACTGTATGTACGTCTTGATGATGATTGGTTATTTTCTATAATTAGTAACCCTAATTAGAAATTATAAAAACCTAACTGCTAATTGTAAACCTTAATTGCTAAAGTTATAGGGCTAATTATAATTAGTGATATTAAACCCAAATGTTCCTGTATAAATTAATTAGAAACCTAATCTAATTAATAAACCCTAATTTTCTAATTTTAGAAACTAAAATTTCTGTATTTTTTTTATTTATTTGTGTAAACCTTAAAATGTTATTCTATAAAAGCTAATGTTGGAAAACCTTAGGGTTAAACCCTAAGGACCAAACCCTAAGGGCTTCTAAGGATTACAATAATGCCCTTAAAATTCCATGCGAAAAGACTAAAATACCCCTCTTTGGATATTTTATTGAGATAACTTGTAAATCTATACAAAATGGAGTGGGTGACCAACTTGTTTGACAAATGTGACTTTACATGACAACAATCAGCCACTCAATCAGCCCATGCATCCAAGACTTCTATAAATAGATTTGGAGAGAGAGAAAGTCACATTTTTTGCTCATTTTGCTCAAACATCCAACCAATCCTCTCTCTCACTAAAACTAACAAAATATTGTAGTATATCAGCTCCCAAACCAAGCCCCACTAACACACGTCACAAATCAGTAGCCAAGAAATCAGATTTGCTCATTTAAAGGTATAAACCTAACCAAGAAATTTGATCTTTGATTCCATGTTAGATATTAGTTTTTGTATGTTAAACATGTAGTTTGGAGTCCATATAGTTGATCTGGGTTGGTAGATGATGGATCAATAATATTTAAGTGCATGAATTTGAAATTTTTCAAAATATGGAAAAAAAAAATTTGTGTCTGACAGCCTAATGTCAAACCTTGTAGATCTTTCTCTGTTTATGTTTTTGGTTGTTTAAATGTTTTAACATGTAGTCTGTAAGGATATCTTTGATCTGGAATTGAAATGATGCTTGAATCAGATCCAGGTTGCAAGATATTCGTGGTCAAATTCGGTTGACCAAGCATGACCAAGAGTTTCTGGGCAACCCAGAAACTCCATTTCAGTGTCTGACAAGATATTGCACGGTTTAAATCTGTTAGATGTTAAGTTTGTTGTTGTTGTTGTTGTTGTTGTTGTATCAGTAGTGTAGTATGTTACATGAACTTCAAAATCATGCCTTTATATAACCTAAATGATTAGTAGAAAAAAAGTAATGGCCGGTCAAAGTAGCTTAGTTGATCACGTTTGCTGTTTTTTGAGAAACCTAGAAAACGTATGAGCATGTTTTCTGACAAGCTTTGACCGGGCTAGATATAATGATTGTATTGTTTTTATATGTGTTTTATGTAGTAGATCTCTACACTTACATGTTGTCTACAAGCTAGAAATTTTAGATCGCAAAAACAACACTTATATCACAAGTTGTGGAAGCTCAAAGTAGGCTACATGAACTGTTCTTCATTTCTAGGTAAACCAGAAATGAAGAACAGCCTCTGACAACTACTTTGCTAGGTTAGATCCCTTTTGTTATGTGTGGTATGAACTTGATTGTTATTGGATCTTGTAGTCTTGTATTAGAACTACATGATCTGATAAACAACTTCTCGAGAAACACAACACACACGAAGTTAGACCTGGTCAAACCTGGTCACTCGGTAATTAGCTTGATGTTATGGGTTTCATGAAGAACACCTCAAGAACACCTATAGCGACAGTTTCGTCGCTATAGGGCCCTTTAGCGACAGTTTCCTTATAAACTTAATTAATTATATTAAATAATAGAAAAAAATAATTTATAATTATTAAAAATACCAAATAAATTATTAAAAATTATTTTGAGGTCCGAAAATCAGTATTTAATTATTTTGAATATATTTCATATATATTTAATATTTTTAAAATATTAAAAGTATTTAATTTATTTAATTATTATATTAAATAAATTATTTAAAAATAATTTTAATACAAGAAAAATCATTTAAAATTATATTATGATATAAGAAAATATTTTAAGTTATTTTAAAATGACTTTTAATATTTTGTGATGAAATTCATTAATAAATTAATATTAATGATAATTAAGTTATTTACTAAATGAATTAAATAAATTAATTAAAATGATTTTATTATATTAAAAATTATTTTAAATAATAACAAGTTATTTAAAAATATTTTAAGTTATAAAATATAACTTTCAATATTTAAAAGCAAAATTTCATTAATTAATTATTATTATTGATATTAAGGTTATTTAATAATAATATTAAATAAATTAGCTTAAAAATGATTTTAATATTATAAAAATTATTTTAAATAAAAACAAAGTGTTTAAAGATATTTTAAGTTATAAAATGTAAATTTTAATATTTAAAGGATAATTTTATTAATAATTTAATATTAATGATATTAATTTAACATTAATGATATTAAATTTGTTTAATAATTATATTAAATAAATAGTTTAAAAATAGTTTTATTAATTTAAAAATAATTTAAAAGGAGATATAAATGAATTAAAAATATTTTAAGTTATGTTTAATGACTTGTAATATTTAGATGAATAGTACATTAATAATTTAATATTAATGATAATTATTTAAAAATAATTTTAAATGTTTTAAAAATCATTCAAGGTTAATATTAATACTTTAAAAGTATTTTAAGTTATTATACATAACTTTAACATTTTAGAAATGATTTCATTAATAGTTTAATAATTATTAAATATTAATGATAATAGAATTGATTAATATTTAAATCATTTAATAATGATTCCGATGTTTGAAAATTCATGATAAATTATAATAAATATTTTAAAATTATTATAAGTCATTTAAAAATAATACGATTGATATTTACAAATATTGAGTTACAGATTGGAGTCTTAGACTCGATAAATACCCGATAAAGCTGTCGGTACCCCGACATGTTTCAGAAATTGATCTAGAATTAGATATTTTGATTAGATATGTATTTATTTGTGATTCAATGGTTGTTGAACATGTGTGATAATGTGATTATGTTATGTGCTAACTGTGAAATGCAGTACTATGTGTTATAGTATATTGTTTTAATCGAACGAATGATCTGATTAATGATAGGTCGTGATTGAAAAGATAAAACTAAGTTACAAATTGTGAGCAGCGCATCAGGCAAGTATCTTACCTTTGTATTTTCTTTATGCAATGGACATGAGTAAGAAGTTTCAGAATTATATTATTGCTGTACATATTACTAACCCTATATTATATACGCTCATTAATTATCAACATGTTAGTATATGGTAACTCAGATATATATTATGTTTATTAATTTTTATAAATGGTTATACAAGTGTCCCCACTTGGATAATCATTGTATTTAATCACATGTTGATACACCTTTGTCAATTACCCATATATATATATATATATATATATATATATATATATATATATATATATATATATATATATATATGTTGAATTATAGATTATTGTTGAACAAGATAAAATATTTGATTTAGAACCCAGACACGTACGAACATCCCTACACGGGAAAACTTTTATGCGCCCAAGACGGACAGAGTGAACGATACCCTCGTTCTTGCATGTAGTGTTGATCAATACAGGGTACAACGGGCTGATCACCCCCGTGCCCGTAAGTCATGACGGTTTACAGAACCTTTTCGAAAATGAAAACAATGTTCATAGTATGTCAATTTAATCCTATTTATAGTCATTACGTAGTTTCAAAAAAAATTGAAAGAGGATTGTTATGTTATTAATATCAGTTCAGATTACTTCATAACTATTGACTTGTTGTAGGAGGGTAGTATAAAGAAGACATTTAAATTCTTTCAGCTTATATATATATAATTGCTATTACTTGTTGGGCACTTAAATGCTCATCCTTGCTTAATTTAAATATTTTCAGCCAAGTGTGAAGAACCAGAAAGCTCATGCAGAAACAAAGGAAAAGGAAAGCTAACCAAATAAGATTTGTGGTAGTTTATGTAATAGTTTGATATTATTAAGACAAGTATGACATATATTATCTATCATGGGTTGTAATGAATGTATTAAAGGTTGCGTACTTGGGAGCTAGACTCTGATGATTATGTAAATTAAGTTTGACTTTTATATTATTGTTATTATTATTAGTATTATTTCGCTCATAGAAATGGTATTGTAAAGCATCAAGTTCGGGTTTCAAGTACCCAAATTTGGGGCCTTACAGGTTGGTATTAGAGCTTAGGGTTAAAAACCATAGCTGGGTTAGACCTTAGGCTATAACCTTAGAACAGAGGAAAACGTTGAAAATATAAATAACTCATATAGAGTTTAAAAAGAGGTGAATTGAATAAATTCATCGTCAAACAAAACAAAAGATAACTTATATAAAACAATTATTTGTTGTGTGTATATACTATATGCTAATCAGGATAATTTATATGTGTAGATGTCTGGTGGAAAAGGTTTGTTATATGCATATAGCATGAAGAAGGATCAAACCCATACACCCGAGCTAATATCGAAGCCAATAGCTAAAATAGAGGCTCACGATGAAAACAACTCAGACGTTGTGGTTATTATAGAAAACGTAATACCAGATCCGGAAATGGTAGAGCTGACAGATAGTAATTCGGACACTAAAGTTGAAGCTGACCAAGCATCAACGGAGGTGCAAGATCCGAGGAACAAGGTTTCTTCTCTGGAGAGGCTATGGGAAATAGAAAAGATGCTAAATAGTCAACTGCATCAGGCATTAATAGAAACAATAGAAGAAAAAGATAAGCTTAAAATCCAAATTGATCAAATAGGAGCCACGAGCAACTCTTCGTGTGCAGCTCCGAGCAAGAAGGGGAAAAGAAAGATAGGAGACCAGGACTTAGGAAAACCTGATAAGAAGAAAGGGAAAAGTATATGTTACCTTTACGGTTATGAAGGACATACCACTCTGTATTTTCCTGACTACAAACCAAGAACATGTTTTATCTGTGGGATAGAAGGTCATCAGGCAAAAAGTTGTCCAAGGAAAAAGGCATAGCGAATATGTAGTATAGGTTCGGTGATATAGGTGTGTTTAATGTAATATGTGTGATTAGTATGTATGTGTAAGGATATATTCTAAAACTTTTGTAATTATCAAGTTATAAATCCCGACTTTTGTAGTCACAAAGGGATGAATGATGTTAAAAGTAGTATGTGCTATGTTATGTAAATATTCGTTAAATGAATATGAATCTATATTTGAGTAATGAAACAAGTTTAAAATATTAAACTTATATGATAAGGTTTAGAATGTAAGTTAAATTTATAATTTTATTTAATCAGATAAATGCCGCCAAGACGTCGAACTCGAAATCAAAGGGCAGAAGAATCTGTCAACAACGTTGAACGACAACAACAAGCAGACCCAATGCAGAACTTTGCGAACATGATAGCTCAGGCTATGCAACAAGGAATTCCAGCCGTAGGGAACCAGCCAGACAACTGCTTGGCGAATTTTAAAGATTTTAAAGCTGTAGGACCGCCGGAATTCAAAGGTACAACTGACCCTGTAGAAGCCCAAACTTAGGTTAAGGAGATTGAGAAGGCGTTCTTAATAGCTAGGATAACTGAGGGGCAAAAGACCTTTTTTCCACCTACATGATGAAGGGTTAGGCAACTTTTTGGTGGGAGGCGAATCAGGCGAGGTAGGAGAAGGTGTAGTCACACGGGATAGGTTTAAAACCTTATTTTTTGAAAATTATTTTTCACCTAGTATGCAGGCGAGGATGGAGGTTAAATTTTTAGAGTTGAAGCAGGAGAATATGACGGTGTCTGAATACGCCACCAAATTTAATGAGTTAGCTAGGTTTGCCCTGCATCAAGTAGATACGGAGGCTAGAAAAGTGAGAAGGTTTGAGCTGGGATTGAAACCCTGGCTCTATAACAAAGTGGCGATGTTACAGATTCCTACATTTGCAGCACTCATGGAGAAAGCGATTATAGCTGAGGAGGGAAGTGTGGCCATGAGCCTTTACAACAAGGAGAGAAAGAATAAGGGTAAAACTGAAGGAGCTGGGAAGGTAGGAATTAATAGTGGGAATAGGGGTGATAGTAGCAAGAGGAAGGTGAGCAATTTTGGAAGTGTGCAGGTGAAGCAAGAAGGTATGAAGAAACAGACTGTGCCGTGTAAGACTTGTGGAAAGAACCACTCTGGAGAATGTTTGAAGGGGAAGTTCGTGTGCTACAAGTGTGGACAGGAGGGTCATATCTCTCCCAACTGCCCCAATCCTAGGATGAATAGTGGATGTTTTCTGTGTGGATCGACATAACACAGGGTGAAGGATTGTCCGAAGAGGAGGGTGGAGGTAAGTAGTGTGAACATTGGCACTGGCAGCGGGACTTTGGCAATCACGGGACCTACGTCATCGAGCAAGCCAACAAAATCTACTGCAAGGGTCTACAATATGACAGTCCAGGATACGGCATCAGCTGGTACTGGAACTCCAAGTATTATTCGTATAACTTTTATTTTCTTATATACATGATTTTCATATATATAGTAAATTATTTCTAAAGAAATTTTAAGGGAGGAATTTGAGTTCTTTTAGAAATCAAATTTCCGTTTAATCAGAAAGACAAGCTTTATGTGAATAGTTAAAGATCAGTTCGATCAAATTATGATTGAGATCTACTTGCAATGATTGTGTATACTATGTACCCTTGTATGTATAGGTTTTTAAAATGGTGATTTCGGGGACGGGATCTTTATAAGGGAGGGTGAATGTAACAACCCGATATTTTATATATAAATAAATCAGAAATTTTGTGTATAAATTTTTTTTTATTTTAAGGATGAGGATTTGTACAAGATAATGTGTACATGTAATTATGTGGTAAATAAAAATATATTTATTACATAAATATTTACAATTAAATTTTTTTTAGAATTATTGATTTTTATAAAGTATATTATTATAATAATTAATTTAAAGTAGAAATATTTTTATTAATTATTTTTCGTGAAAATATAATCATATATTATTTAAATAATATATTGAGTGATTTTTAGAATAAATATAATAATTATTTTATTATATGAGTTTTAGTACACATTATCAAGTTAATTATTTTACCTTAATTAATAAGGTTAAATATGAAGAATAAATCAGATATGGAATCCAAATCCTAATTTTGGATTATTGTCAAGGTATGAGAATAATAATATAATATTAATTAAATTTTAATTTTTCAGTGCTATAAATATGTACTGTATATACGTCTTGATGATGATTGGTCAATTATGGTGTTTAATTTCAAAACCCTAATATTTATAATTAGTAACCCTAATTAGAAATTAGAAAAACCTAATTGCTAATTGTAAACCCTAATTGCTAAATTTGCAAGGCTAATTATAATTAGTGATATTAAACCCAAATGTTCATGTATAACTTAATCAGAAACCTAATCGAATTAATAAACCCTAATTTTTTAATTTTAGAAACTAAAATTTTTATATTTTTTTATTTATTTGTGTAAACCTTAAAATGTTATTCTAGAAAAGCTAATGTTGGAAAACCATAGGGTTAAACCCTAAGGACCAAACCCTAAGGGCTTCCAAGGATTACAATAATGCTCTTAAAATTCCATGTGAAAAGACTAAAATACCCCTCTTTGGATATTTTATTGAGATAACTTGTAAATCTATACAAAATGGAGTGGGTGACCAACTTGTTTGACAAATGTGACTTTACATGACAGCAATCAGCCACTCAATTAGCCCATTCATGCATCCAAGACTTCTATAAATAGATTTGGAGAGAAAGAAAGTCACATTTTTTGCTCATTTTGCTCAAACATCCAACCAATCCTCTCTCTCACTAAAACCAACGAAATATTGTAGTATATCAGCTCCCAAACCAAGCCCCACTAACACACGTCACAAATCAGTAGCCAAGAAATCAGATTTTCTCATTTAAAGGTATAAACCTAACCAATAAATTTGATCTTTGATTCCAAGTTAGATATTAGTTTTTGTATGTTAAACATGTAGTTTGGAGTCCATATAGTTGATCTGGGTTGGTATATGATGGATCAATAACATCTAAGTGCACGAATTTGAAAATTTTCAAAATCTGGAAAAGTATTTTTTTTGTGTCTGACAGCCTAATGTCAGACCTTGTAGATCTTTCTCTGTTTATGTTTTTGGGTGTTTAAATGTTTTAACATGTAGTCTGTAAGGATATCTTTGATCTGGAATTGAAATGATGCTTGAATCAGATCCAGGTTGCAAGATATTCGTGGTCAAACTCGGTTGACCGAGCATGACCAAGAGTTTCTGGGCAACCCAGAAACTCCATTTCAGTGTCTGACAAGATTTTGCACGGTTTAAATCTGTTAGATGTTAAGTTTATTGTTGTTGTTGTATCAGTAGTGTAGTATGTTACATGAACTTCAAAATCATGCCTTTATATAACCTAAATGATTAGTAGAAAGAAAGTAATGGCCGGTCAAAGTAGCTTAGTTGATCACGTTTGCTGTTTTCTGAGAAACCTAGAAAACGTATGAGCATGTTTTCTGACAAGCTTTGACCGGGCTAGATATAATGATTGTATTGTTTTTATATGTGTTTTATGTAGTAGATCTCTACACTTACATGTTGTCTACAAGCTAGAAATTTTAGATCGCAAAAACAACACTTATATCACAAGTTGTGGAAGCTCAAAGTAGGCTACATGAACTGTTCTTCATTTCTAGGTAAACCAGAAATGAAGAACAGCCTCTGACAACTACTTTGCTAGGTTAGATCCCTTTTGTTATGTGTGGTATGAACTTGATTGTTGTTGGATCTTGTAATCTTGTATTAGTACTACATGATCTGACAAACAACATCTCCAAAAACATAACACACACGAAGTTAGACCTGGTCAAACCTGGTCACTCGGTAACTGGCTTGATGTTCTGGGTTTCATGAAGAACACCTCAAGAACACATATAGCGACAGTTTCGTCGCTATAGGGCCCTTTAGCGACAGTTTCCTTATAAAATTAATTAATTATATTAAATAATAGAAAAAAAATAATTTATAATTATTAAAAATACCAAATAAATTATTACAAATTATTTTGAGGTCCGAAAATTAGTATTTAATTATTTTGAATATATTTCATAAATATTTAATATTTTTAAAATATTAAAAGTATTTAATTTATTTAATTATTATATTAAATAAATTATTTAAAAATAATTTTAATACAAGAAAAATCATTTAAAATTATATTATTATATAAGAAAATATTTTAAGTTATTTTTAATTACTTTTAATATTTTGTGATGAAATTCATTAATAAATTAGTATTAATGATAGTTAAGTTATTTACTAAATAAATTAAATAAATTAATTAAAATGATTTTATTATATTAAAAATAATTTTAAATAATAATAAGGTATTTAAAAATATTTTAAGTTATAAAATATAACTTTCAATGTTTAAAGGCAAAATTTTATTAATTAATTATTATTAATGATATTAAGGTTATTTAATAATAATATTAAATAAATTAGTTTAAAAATGATTTTAGTATTATAAAAATTATTTTCAATAAAAATAAAGTGTTTAAAGATATTTTAAGTTATAAAATATAACTTTTAATATTTAAAGGATAATTTCATTAATAATTTAATATTAATGATATTAATTTAACATTAATGATATTAAATTTATTTAATAATTATATTAAATAAATAGTTTAAAAATAGTTTTATTAATTTAAAAATTATTTAAAAGGGGATATAAATGAATTAAAAATATTTTAAGTTATGTTTAATGACTTTTAATATTTAGATGAATAATACATTAATAATTTAATATTAATGATAATTATTTAAAAATAATTTTAAATGTTTTAAAAATTATTTAAGGGTAATATTAATACTTTAAAAGTATTTTAAGTTATTTTACATAACTTTAACATTTTAGAAATGACTTCATTAATAGTTTAATAATAATTAAATATTAATGATAATAGAATTGATTAATATTTAAATCATTTAATAATGATTCCGATGTTTAAAAATTCATGATAAATTATAATAAATGTTTTAAAATAATCACAAGTCATTTAAAAATAATATGACTGATACTTACAGATATTGAGTTACAGATTGGAGTCTTAGACTCGATAAAGCTGTCGGTACCCCGACATATTTCAGAAATTGATCTGGACTTAGATATTTTGATTAGATATGTATTTATTTGTGATTTAATAGTTGTTGAACATGTGTGATAATGTGATTAGGTTATGTGCTGACTGCGAAATGCAGTACTATGTGTTATAGTATATTGTTCTAATCGAACGAATGATATGATTAATGATAGGTCGTGATTTAAAAGATAAAACTAAGTTGCAAATTGTAAGAAGTGCATCAGGCAAATATCTTACCTTTGCATTTTCTTTTTGCAATGGACATGAGTAAGAAGTTTCAGAATTATATTATCACTGTACAGATTACTAACCCTATATTATATACGCTTATTGATTATCAACATGTTAGTATATGGTAACTCAGATATATATTCTGTTCGTTAATTTCTATAAATGGTTATACAAATGTTCCCACTTGGATAATTATTGTATTTAATCACATGTTAATACACCTTTGTCAATTACCCATATATATATATATATATATATATATATATATATATATATATTGAATTATAGATTATTGTTGAACAAGATAAAACATTTGATTTGGAACCCAGACAAGTATGAACATCCCTACACGAAAAAACTTTTATGTGCCCAAGGTGGACAGAGTGAACGATACCCTCGTTCTTGCATGTATTGTTGATCACCCCGTGCCCGTAAGTCATGACGGTTTACAGATGAAGTTCTGTTTAGCATTTTTGAAAATGAAAACAATGTTCATAGTATGTCAGTTTAACCCCTATTTATAGTCATTACGTAGTTTTAAAAAAAATTGAAAGAGGATTGTTATGTTATTAATATCAGTTTAGATTACTTAACAACTATTGACTTATTGTAGGAGGGTAGTATAAAGAAGACATTTAAATTCTTTCAGCTTATATATATAATTGCTATTACTTGCTGGGCACTCAAATGCTCATCCTTGCTTAATTTAAATATTTTCAGCCAAGTGTGAAGAACCAGAAAGCTCATGCAGAAACAAAGGAAAACGAAAGCTAACCAAATAAGATTTGTGGTAGTTTATGTAATAGTTTGATATTATTAAGACAAGTATGACATATATTATCTATCATGGGTTGTAATGAATGTATTAAAGGTTGCGTACTTGGGAGCTAGACTCTGATGATTATGTAAATTAAGTTTGACTTTTATATTATTGTTATTATTATTAGTATTATTCCGCTCATAGAAATGGTATCGTAAAGCACTGAGTTCGGGTTTCAAGTACCAGGATTTGGGGGCCTTACATAAGACTCCTCTTATAAAGATATCAGGTAACCCTATTTAATTAAAATAAGGTATTATTTATTTAATTAAACTTTTTTAATTAAATGGGCTCCCTAATCTTATTAGGAATAATTAATTAAACTCATTTAACTAATTTTCCCCCATAATTCTATTAGGAATAAATGAGAGTACTTATATTAAATTAATTCCTAAACTCTTTTAGAAATTAAAATAATAATAATTGTAATAATATTAATAAGACTCCTCTTATTAATTTATATTTAATATTTCTAAAATATTAAATAATAAATATTAAGCTATTTAATTTATTCTATCACCATAGATTAAATTAAAAATACTTAACATATTATTACGATTATGCCAATAACTTCTTAAACAATTATTCTTCCTTTTATGGTGCGACTCTTTAGGTTCTCCATATTAAACCGGTTATGAATAAATCAATTGGAACAATTCTAATCTTATTTAAATAAATAAATTAAACGATTAATTTATTTAAATAAATAATATTTATTCTACAATAGGGATAAGTCTCCCTAGCGATCAACGACTTTTCAGATAATATAGATTTCAACATTAATCATAAAAGAACCTTTGAGTTAATAGTTAGCATACAATTCAATCATTCCACCATACAATGTCCCAATTAAAATAAGACATAGAATTACTGTCAAGTCTTATTTTATTTAATTATATGTATTTCGATTCCTAAATGCACAACTCCTAATGAATGCAAAATAGAAACTACTTTCTATTTTCATTCCACCTTGGCCAAGGATTCCTGGGTTGTCATTTATCGAATCACATAGGACATTTCTCTTTTTTACTAGAAGTGGTAGATTCTTTATTGATCATTTATTTTCTTCATATATAACTTATTACACCCAAGCATACCCTTTGATACACTCTAAGAGTCTTAAGGAATAAGTCAAAGTGAAATTCAATATATATAAGATACTATGATGATCTCAAGTCTAAGGATCATTTGTACTATATCACTACAGGAATTACTATTGACATGCAAGTAAAACTTCATTAGGTATTCCTTAGCGAGTCACGTTCAATGAACTTATTCTCTAATAAACACCTAAATTCTTGCTTTAGTATCTCCACACAAATGATCATGAGATCAATCATCCTCATCCAATGAGCAAGCAACGTACGCACCAATCTATCCGGATTCAATAATCCCCGTTTTAGTAATCCATTGATTGGGAACATTTTAGTTTTAAGCTATCTAAGAATTTAGATCTCATTAGCATGATCTCATCATGATTCTAAAAGAATTGCTTAAAACTATTGGTTTATCACATATTATTAAAACAGGACCATGTAGATAATAAATGCCTTTAATAAATAAATATTTTATTAATAAATAAATAAGATTGATTACAAAGTATATGCTTTATCATTATACATGATTGGCTTGTATGCATACTACTTTCAATCTCCCACTTGCACTAAAGCCAATCACCGTGGTATCTCATATCCATCTTCTCCAAGTGACGATCGAACTGCTGTTGTGTTAACGCTTTAGTAAATAGATTTGTAATATTGTCTTGAGAGTCCACACGCTCCAGGATGACGTCTCCTCTTTCAATGATCTCTTCGATCAAATGAAATTGCCACAACACGTGTTTAGATTTCTGATGAGACCTGGGTTCCTTAGCCTGCGTAACAGCTCCAGTGTTGTCACAGAATAAAGGCACTGGTCCTGTAATGCTAGGAACCACACCAAGTTCGGTAATGAACTTTTTCATCCAAACAGCTTCCTTTGCAGCTTCACTTGCAGCTATGTACTCTGCCTCTGTCACTGAATCAACAACTGTTTTCTATTTGGAACTCTTCCAACTCACTACGCCACCGTTTAAGGTAAACACATACCCCAAAACGGATTTACTGTCATCTTGGTCTATTTGAAAACTTGAGTCTGTGAAGCCCTCTAGTTTCAATTCAGACCCACCGTAGAAAAGAAATACATCCTTAGTTCTTCTTAAGTACTTTAGGATATTTTTCACTGCCTTCCAGTGTTCTTCTCCTAGATTTGACTGATATCTGCTTGTTACACTAAGTGCATGAGCGACATCTGGTCTAGTACATATCATATCGTACATGATAGATCCTATTTCTGAAGTATAAGGAATCTTATTCATACGGTCTCTCTCCTTAGGTGTCTTTGGGGCCTATTTCTTGGAGAGATGTATTCCATGGCTCATCGGCATGAGACCTCTTTTGGAATCTTCCATGCTAAACCTCTTTAGCATCGAGTCAATGTACGTTCCTTGGGACAAGCCAAGCATCCTTTTAGATCTATCTCTATACATCTTTATCCCCAAAATATAAGATGTTTCTCCCAAGTCCTTCATAGAGAAGTGTTTAGATAACCAGATTTTAATTGATTGTAGCATAGGAATATCATTCCCTATCAGTAATATATCATCAACATATAATACGAGGAATCAAACAGCGCTCCCACTAACCTTCTTGTACACACATGGTTCATCCTCATTTTTGATAAAATTAAACTTTGTGATTGTCTCATCAAAACTGATGTTCCACCTACGAGAAGCTTGCTTCAATCCATAAATGGATTGTTGTAGCTTACAGACTTGATTTGTTCCAACCTTTTAAACAAATCTCTCTGGTTGTGTCATATACACATCCTCCTCAAGTTTCTCATTGAGGAAGGCAGTTTTCACGTCAATCTGCCAAATTTCGTAGTCATGGTAAGCTGCAATCGCAAGCAAAATTCGAATGGACTTGAGCATTGCTACTGGTGAGAAGGTTTCGTCATAGTTAACTCCTTATTTTTGTTTGAAACCTTTTGCGACCAGTCGGGCCTTATAGGTCTCTACCTTATCGTCTGCTCCAGTCTTTCTTTTAAAGACCCATTTACACCCAATAGGCTTAATGCCTTTAGGTACTGAAACTAAAGTCCATACTTGGTTTTATACATGGAGTCCATCTCGGATTTCATGGCTTCTTGCCACTTCTCTGAGTCTTTACTACTCATAGCCTATTCGTAATTCAATGGATCATCATCATCTATGATTCGTACCTCATCGTCATCCTCTATGACAAGTCCATACCTATCAGGTATCTTTGGTACTCTTCCGGATTTACGAATAGGGTGTGGTACAGAAGGAATCTCTACTTGGACAGGTTCATCCATTTGATCTGTAGTGGTTTGTGGTTCTTGAATTTTTTCAAGATCTATTTTCCTCCCACTGACCCCTTCAAGGATAAACTCCTTTTCCAAGAAGGCAACATGTTTGGCAACAAACACCTTTTGTTCAGTAGGATTGTAGAAATAATATCCTAAACTTTCTTTAGGATATCCCACAAAAGCACACTTATCAGATCTTGTCCCAAGCTTATCATTCTGAAACCTTTTCACATAAGTTGGACATCCCCAAATCTTAACATGCTTAAGACTAGGTTTTTTCCCTGTCCACATCTCATATGGAGTCTTTGGGACGGATTTCGAGGGAACCTTATTTAGTAGATATGTAGCCGCTTCTAGGGCATATCCCTAGAATGACACTAGAAGATCAGTAAAACTGATCATGGAACGAACCATGTCCAACAGTGTTCATTTTCTTCTTTCAGATACACCATTCAGCTGTAGCATCCCTGGTGGAGTCCATTGTGAGATTATACGCCTTTCCTTTAGCCTTCTTGAATTTCTTCTTTTCAGAAGATACCTTGGGCCTCTTCCTTTTTTTGGAAGAATCATCCACCAGTAAGACATAGTTCTTCTTGGATGGCAAGTGACCTTCAGCAGTTTTCAACATGTTAAGTAATTCAGGCAAGTTGACATCTAATTTATTCATGTGAAAATTCACAACAAATTGTAAGAAGGTGTCTAGGAGTGATTGCAAGACTAAATCTTGACTCAACTCCCCATCCATGACGAACCCAAGCTGTCCAAGATGTTCAATCAGATTGATCATCTTTAAGACATGAGTCTCAACGGTAGTGCCCTCGGTCATCCGAGATCGGAAGAGCTCCTTAGATATTTCATATCTAGCAGTCCTACTTTGCTCACCATACAACTCTTGAAGGTGCAGTAGCATTGTAGGAGCATCCATATTTTCATGCTGACGCTTAAGCTCGTTACTCATGGATGCGAGTATGATGCATTGAGCCACTGATACATCATCTTGCCACTGTTTAAAAGTAGCAATCTCTTCCTCAGAGGTTGTCTCTGCAACTTTTGCAGGTACGGGCGAATTTAGGACATAAGAAATCTTTTCAGCAGTGAGAACAATTCTCAGATTCCTTAACCAGTCCGTGTAATTCGGTCCGGTTAGTTTGTTAGCATCAAGTATGCTACGTAGTGAAATTAGTGAATGTGGCATTTTCAAAATTCTGCATGTAAAAAGATAATATTTTAGCAAATATTCATTTAATTAATTACAAAAATAAATTAGGTCTTATTTTATATTGGTATCTCCCACTATTTTCTTCAACCTATATTACCCTCATGAATATAGTTCGGCAATATCTAATTAAAGATTTGCTAGTGAGAATAAGGATCCCATTTCAAATGTATATAGCCTTGTGTGTGCATAACAAACTATATATAAATAAATAGGTAGACAACTCTTGCCAATTACATCATCATGTAACTCCTTATATTTTGCATCTTAAATCATAATGGTCAATTGTGTGCACATCCGAACTAAAATGATTTAAGTTAAGTCATACCCAGCATTTTCATATAAGTGAAGAGAAAACTACAACCCTTGTGTGTGCACAACAAAGCGGTAATGTTCAATTCCTTATAAACATCAAATGTAATAAAAATAACATCTAAAATATTTAATACTCGCCTTGTGTGTGCACAAC
Organism: Panax notoginseng; assembly: GCA_016801055.1. Classification (NCBI taxonomy): domain Eukaryota; kingdom Viridiplantae; phylum Streptophyta; class Magnoliopsida; order Apiales; family Araliaceae; genus Panax; species Panax notoginseng. The sequence continues at coordinate 111,763,562 of CM029020.1, forward strand.
AAACTCATATTAAATATTCAATGCTCTATTTTTTTATCATGCTAGAAGGTGACGTTCGATATTCCAAATATCTTTGAACGTTACAACTTAATATAATTTCATTGAGGGATTTGTTATTATTTGTCTCATCTTGTTTAGCGTGCATGCAAATATATATATAAAATACGCGACATATTATTAAACATGCGAAGCATGTTTGCATAATATATAATATATATAATACTAGCATGCACATATAGAATACTATATTTTATCCGGATTGATTATGGACTTTTATTCTAGTTTGGTTCACTAGAGCCACCAAGCGAACCAAAAGGTCAAATCCTATAGTGCAAGAATAAACATTTAAATATAACTATTACATTTAAACCCGGGCACCATTACAAACGGGTCTTCGAGTGCTCCTTTCTCCTTAATCTCTGGTTCTTCAAAAAATTCTAACTAATCCTATACAATTAAACTATTTAATTTAAATAGAAACATTGATCAGTAGTCAAGGGGAAGTACATAGGGGAGAGATAGAATTTACATCAAGAAGAAAATCAGAAAAGACAAGGTACACAGACTCCATTTAATAAAACCGATTCATTCAAATATCCAACCAAAATAAATCCAATCACATTGGTCAATAGTCCATAATCAATCCCATTTATTATTATACATATCACCATATGTATCAATAAATAAAATCATTCCATATATATATATGCATATCATTTAATGGGCAATTTTATGTTCCATGAAATCCAATTTTAAGATTAAAGTAAACTCTTTTATTTTAATTATAAAATCATTAACAAAACTTCTGTTAATATTATAATAATCGTGTACGACAACATGATATATAGTACTAATCATGTACCGCAACACACACACACACACACACACACACACACACATATATATATATAACGATTATAATATATATATATATATATATATATATATATATATATATATATATATATATATATATATATACAGATTAGTATTAGTATTTCAAAAGTTGATCCTGACAAATATGATTGATTATCACGTGAATCAAGAATATATATATATATATATATATATATATATATATATATATATATATATATATATATCAATCAATATACACGCGGATCACAGATTCACTGTAACGACCGAGAAATTCGGATTTTATTGTAAAATGATTTTATTAAATTAAATAATAAAAAAATCAAATTCTATGTGTTATCAAGATGGTTGTCGTTATATAATCTATTGATGTTATAATGTCGTAGTATTTGAGCTACCTGGAGGAATTAAAGTGTTTGAATTTCCAAGACGAAAATAAAAGTTTTTCGAGAAATTTTTCAAAAAATAATATTCATCGATAATTGCTCGGGATTTATTTTTGAATTTTCGAGAAATACGTAATGATAGAATAATAAGGTGAGGTGGATTATGTAATAAAAATCTAGTTATGGAAAAAAACGATATTTCGCCTGTGGACTTAATTTATAATATTAAGTAAGGTGAAGTGGTAAGAAATAAGTAATAAGGGTATGATAATTAAGTATTGTACAAAAGTAATGGAAATGAGTATAATACGAAGTATTATACGAGGTTGTATGAAGGATGAAATAATATATATAAATTTTATATGAATTAGAATGCAAGAATAATACATAAAGTGTATGTATTATGAAATGTTAATGGACTTGGAAAATATTGCTTGGATTTATTATAAGTCCAAGTAAATTAAAGGGTGAGGCCCAATTATTAATTAAGGAATCAACTAGTGGTTTGTTAATATAAAGCCCAAGGATTTAATTAATCCAAGCCCAAACTAAAATCTATGGATTGGTTGACCTATGGGGCAAACCATATTTATATGGTTTAATGTGGTGACCAAGTAATGTAATGACCAAGTTAAGGTAATTGCCAAGTAATAGAAGTAATGGCCAAGCTTTGGATAAGTTTTGTACCTTGCAAGTAATGAATAGTAAGGAGGTGCATGAGGAGGTGGGATGATTTAATGACCAAACTACCCTAACTTTGGAAAGTCTATAAATAGAAGAGCTTGCAAGCCATTTGTTGGTTGTTCAATTAATCCAACACTTCTAAATTGCTTAAGTGTTAGAGAGAATAAGCTACACATAAATCATTCCATAAGTAAGAAGAAGGAGAAAGTTACCTTACCAAGACTTCAAAAGAGTAAGACTTCTTCTCCGTTATCTTCTATCTCTACCATGATAGGTTGATAAGAAAAGATGGATTAAGAAACATGAATGATAAGAAGTAAGAAGAATGTATAAGTCATGAACTTAAGCCACATAAGTTGGCAATAAGTCATTTGAACTTATAAAAGTTATGAACTTATTATAAGTTAACCTTGAATGTTAAGTATGAAAATATGAACTTGTAATGAGTTTATTAAGAAAAGTGAATTAAGAACTTGTATGATTATATATCATGAATACATAAGTAAAAGTTATATGTTGAGAACATATAAGGTATGATGATTAAGAAACTTTAATTGTCATAAGTCATGAACAATGAAATATTAAGTAGTTTATAATTTGACAAGTTATAAGCTCATGAAGAAATAAGTCTAAAATCCAACAATTAGAATAAGTTGTTATAATAAGTAGGTTGAGATGTTCACATAATGAATGGAATTCATTAGTAATGTGGAACAAATCATAAGAATGAAGATTTGCTGGAAATTGCATGATTGGACGATAATTATCGAATTCGTGAAATTCTCGGAATAGAAGTCAAATTTTGTATTTGAACTCGGAACCGTTGTTTTCTAATGGAGACAAGTCATATTTGGCATTTAAGAGTTGTGGACTCAAAAATGACCGGATTCCGACTTAGAACGAAGAAACGAGCGTTGAACGTTCACGAACGTTTATCGTTTTCGTTAAAAAATGAACCAATAGGTGAATTTTTAGCAAAATAAGTTAAATAGGTAAAATTCTTGTATGAATGCGTAGATTACGTAATTTGTGAATCGTAGGCTTTTGAACGAGCCAATTCGGGCTTATAACGAATAAGTTATGTGTCCGGGAAGTTCACAAAATTGAAAAATTGAAATTATTTTCTGGTGCACAGAGTTGGCGCCGCGGCGCCAACCCTAGGCTAAATGAGTCGCGCCGCAACGCATAACAGAAACCGAGCACACTGCAAGAGTTCGCTGCAGCGCGAACCGTAGTACAATTTGTGGCGCCGCAGCGCCATGTACAGTGAAAAAATCTTCTGGAGTGTGGCGCCGCAGCGCGGCCCAGTAACTAAGGACTCGCGCCGCATCGCCAGTCTCAGAACAAAGATAGTAATGAATGTTTCTAAGTACACAGAAAGGAAACCTAATTGTTTTGAAAGTAAACACAACTTAAGGAATGTAATGTAACTTTGTTTAGACTTTGTTAAACCTTAAGGATGTTGTATAAAAGTTGAGATAACTTAGTAGAATATAAATGCAAGGATAATGATAAACCAGAACAAATAATAACTGAATCTAATACACAATTAGATTGAAAAGAAGGGTAAGATATAGTCATAGACATACTTGATTATATGTGACCTAATGTAAGGCATTATATGATCATGTATTGTAGAGACTCGAAAGACTTGAACATAAAGTTAAATTACGGTAGTAGACGCTAAAGGCAAGTATTCTCACTCTTGTCTCAGTTCAATCTGAACAAGTTTTTGAGGTTCATGTATTCTTTCGCATAAATTAAGGTATGTTAAAGTTAAAGCCAATCCCTTGGCTAGACTTGGTAATTCATTCATCTATTATCAAATGTTGTTGTCTTTTGTCAACTACTCAATATGGTTTCCAAAAGAAGACTGAAATGTTAAACAAATGTTTTGTTGATAAAACGACAGGCACGTGAGGTTGCCAAATGATTAAAGGTACATACGTTTAATGGATGTAGTGTTGATCAACATAGAGTACAATAGGCTGATCACCTAGAAGTGCTCGTAAGTAATATCGGGCTTACAGAATTCGTTCCGGGTTGTCCTTTTTCCATGAAAGAATGAACACTCAAGGTCTTTGACCGGAGTGAATGTTTTACTAAATATTGTTAATATTGTAAAACATTTTAAAAGAAAGATGAAGTGATATTTTGAATTATCAATAGTACTTCATAACTATTGTTCAGTTATTGAAGATATACGATTCATACGTGTCAAGCATGTTGTTATTGAATTGTTATACTTGCTGAGCTAGTTATGCTCACTCTTGCTTGAACCATATGAATACAGCTAAGATTGAACGTCTTGAAGGATCGAAAAAGAATAAAGGAAAAGCTAAGGCAGATTGTTAAGCATTCTTGTAATAGAATAGGTCTAATGTTGTAATGTAACTAATATTATGACAAAGAACCTTTGTAATGGGTATAGAACCTGGGAAATGTAAATATTACTTTAAATATATAGAAGTTATGCTCGTTCTTTGAGACTTTCAATTGAATGAATGTATGAATGATTGTACAGTATAGCACCATCTGTCGGGTTAGAAGATACCCGGATTTAGGGGCGCTACAAGTTGGTATCAGAGCCTAGGTTATAAAACTTAAGGGGGAAAATAGAACCTTAAGACATAACTTTAAGAAAGAGTAAAGAAGTAAAAGATGGAAAGTAACCCTATAAAAATGCATTATATTATGTTATGTGTTTCTATTATTTTACTGACGTGTACTAATCAAACTATATTGTTTTATTGTAGATGTCGGGAGAAAATGATATGTATAGAGACATATAGGTAGTGAGTGAGGATTCGGTTAATCGAGTAGAGACACTACCAAATCATGTAGCCGTAGAACCAGAGGTTGTGACAATCGAGTCTGGAGACTCAGACGATTTATACTACATGTCTATATTTGATGACATGCTAGAGGAGGAGGTGGACATGATGTCCTTTGATCAGGTTCCACCTACAGAGGAATTGTTTATGGGGGAATTAATGAAGGCATTGTTTATGTCAGTATTGGATAGAAATATCCATTACTGCCAAGAGGTTGAGGAGTTGAAAGAGGAATTCCAAGCTGTCCGTTAGGACAAGGCTAGCATGGAGGGAATGTGGGAAGAGGAGCACGATGATAGAATTCTAGCTAAGGACAAGGTCCGAGAGCTGAAATGTGAAGTCTTTGAGCTCAAGCAGGAGCTAAAGACTAAACAGCGGAAGTTGGAGACAATGTCCTATAAAAATAGGAGTTCTCATGTGGATTTCCAGCAGCAGGTAGTTGGGTACCCGATAGAAGCAGGACATACCCGACATACTATCAGTAGAGATGTTATTGTCAGTCTGGCCAGCAAAGATTTTGAAAATGCCCTAAGGCAGATGTAACCTAGCAATAGCTAGAGTAGCTTAGATATGTAAATATTATGTATCTAGTAGTGACGTAAAACCCTCTTTTGTATAACAAAGGGTAGTCTTTTGTAAAATCCTAATTTTTGGAAAGTAATTGCGGGATGGTAATGTAATCAGCTAAGGCTGAGTAATGTAAATAATGTAGTGTTATACTACAAGTTATGAATCAATACAAGTCCTTTTATGGAATATATTGAGTAATGAGTATGAGTTATTATTTTATTATAAATAATAACAAACCAACAAGAATAAAGTAATAATGATGTATTGTTTTCTTAACAGCAAAATGCCGCCAAGAAGGAGTCAATGAAATCAAGGCACTAATGTTAACAAACCGGAGGGTGGTCCAATTAATCCAATGCATGAGTTCGTTAATCTTTTAACGAATGCATTTAATAGAGCGGGGGCTAATGTACATGTCATTCCGGGAGTAGTACGAGCTACTACTTTTAAGGATTTTAAAAGAGTAGGTCCTTCGGAGTTCAAAGGAACTACAGACCCTATAGAAGCCCAGACTTGGGTAAAAGAAATCGAGAAAGCATTTGTAATAGCAAATGTTGAGGAGGGTCAAAAGGTTTCCTTTGCAAGCTATTTAATGAAAGGAGAGGCTAACTTCTGGTGGGAGGCAAACCAAGCTAGGGCCGATATAGGAAATCTAACGTGGGAGAGGTTTAAGGAGATTTTCTTCGAGAACTATTTTCCCACGAGTATGCAAGGGAGGATGAAAATGAGGTTTCTTGAATTGAAACAAGGGGATATGATAGTTCCCCAGTATGCCGCCAAGTTTAATGAACTGGCACGATTTGCTCCACATCAAGTGGACACTGAAGTGAGAAAGGCTAGAAGGTTCGAGCAGGGCTTGAAACCCTGGCTCTATAGCCAAATTTCTGTGTTCCAAAGTACTTCCTTTGGAACCATATTAGAAAAGGCAATAATTTCCAAATGTGGGAATAAGGCTCTCAGCCAGTACCACAAGGATAAGAAAAATAAGGGCAAGGTTGATGGAGGAATCAATACCGAGGGAGCCAGTGGAAGTGGAAACGGTCAAAAGAGGAAGGCCTTTAACTCTGGGAATAACGGAGTAAAACAAGGCGATTCTAAGAGAAGGATGGAGGCTTGTAAAACCTGCGGGAAGACTCACTTAGGAGTCTGTCTCAAAGGAAAGGCAGTATATTATAATTGTGGATAGGAAGGGCACATTTCGCCTAACTGTCCAAATCCGAAGAAAAATCACGGATGTTTTGTATGTGGATCAACTGATCACATAGCGAAGAACTGCCCGAAGAAGGGGACGGAAGGAAATAAGGGAACTAATAGCGGTAAGTTGGCTATTAGTGGTCCATCTCAGCCAGGTAAATCAATAGCTCGCACTTTTAATATGACGGTCCAAGATGTTGTGGCATCAAGGAATGTAGTTGTAGGTATTATTCCGATTAATAACATAAATGCATACATACTTTCTGATTCAGGTGCTACTTGTTCGTTTATAGCATGTGATTTTGCTAGACGACTAGAATTATTTCCCAAAAAATTACCTATACCTTTGAACATTAAGGTAGCAAATGAGGAGATAATTTCTGTTAAAAATATTCATAGGAGTTGTTGCGTAGATGTACGGGATTGTAAGTTATCGGTGGATTTAATACCGATAAAGTTAGGAGAATTCGACGTAATTCTCGGAATGGATTGGTTAATTAATCATGGAGCAATTATAGATTGCCAAAAGAAGTGTGTGAGCATCAAGACGTTGAAGCAACCTCCTGTAGTATTTTACGGTAGTAAGTTGCTGGGACGTCCGTGTTGCCTTACGATGACATAAACTAGAAAATTATTAAGGAAGGGTTGTGTAGGTTACCTTTGCCATGTTGTGGATACCTAGAGAGTGGGAGCAACCATGGAACAAATACCTATAGTAAACGAGTTCATGGATGTATTTCCAAGTGAGTTACCGGGGTTACCGCCGGATAGGGAGATCGAATTTGTGATAGACGTTGTGCCAGGAGCGGCACCAGTCTCAAGGGCACTGTACCTTATGGCGCCTATGGAAATGAAAGAACTAATGGTTCAGCTACAGGAACTATTGGACAGAAAGTACATTCAACCAAGTGTTTCTCCGTGGGGGGCACCAGTGTTGTTTGTCAAGAAGAAAGACGGATCGTTGAGACTTTGTATCGACTATCGGGAGTTGAACAAGTTAACGATAAAGAATAAATACCCATTACCCAGAATCGATGATCTCTTTGATCAATTGAAAGGGGAAAAGTATGTTTCTAAAATAGATTTGCGGACGGGGTATCACCAGTTGAAGGTTAGGAAGGAAGATGTACCAAAGACGGCATTCAGGACTCGTTATGGTCATTACGAGTTTCTGGTGATGTCATTTGGGTTGACGAATGCACCAGCTGCATTTATGGATATGATGAACAGAGTGTTCAAACCATATTTGGACAAGTTCATCGTTGTGTTTATCGATGATATTCTAGTCTATTCTAAGATGCCAGAAGATCATGCTGAACACTTAAGATTAGTGTTGGAGACACTAAGGAAAGAGAAGTTCTATGCAAAATTCACTAAATGTGAATTTTGGCTGGAAAAGGTGCAAGTTTTAGGTCATGTCATCGACCAAGAAGGGATTTCAGTAGATCTAGCGAAGGTGGAAGCAGTGATGCATTGGGAACAACCGAAAATACCGACTGAGGTGCGGAGTTTCCTAGGGTTAACAGGGTACTATCGCAGATTTATCCAAGATTTTTTGAAGATAGCTATCACGTTGACTAATTTAACAAGGAAGACGGTGAAATACTTATGGACGGATAAATGTGAAGACAATTTTCAAGAACTGAAGAAAAGATTAAGTGAAGCGCCTGTTTTGTCATTGCCAGATGACACATGAAATTATGTAGTGTATAGTGATGCTTCGCATAGGGGACTTGGCTGTGTGCTTATGCAACATGGTAAAGTCATTGCGTATATGTCACGGCAGTTGAAGGATTATGAGAAAGTTTATCCTACTCATGATCTGGAACTGGCCGCAGTAGTGTTTGCCCTAAAGATATGGAGACATTATCTTTATGGGGAAAAATATGAGATATATACGGACCATAAGAGTCTAAAGTATATCTTCACTCATAAGGAGTTGAATATAAGGCAGAGAAGATGGCTAGAGTTGATAAAGGATTATGATTGTGAAATCCTGTATCACCCTGGAAAAGCCAATATAGTTGCCGATGCCTTAAGTCGGAAGGGTCAGGAAAAGTTGTTTATGTTGACGGCTCAAGATGAGTTAATAACATAGATGGCTAGTATGGAAATAGAAGTAAATATGCCAAGTGATTCGGAGCAGATACTCTTTGAGACGGAGATGCAATCTTCCATCGTAGACAGAGTCAAGGAGGTACAACTCAAGACAGACGAGTGTAACCAAATGAAGAAGCGGTTATTCGAGAAGGAAGATACTAAGTATAGTTTTGATAATGAGGGATTATTAAGATTTGAAGGAAGAATTTGGGTACCGAATGAGATGGAATTAAAGGAGCAAGTGTTACAAGAAGCTCATTGTTCAAGGTACTCGATACATCCTAGTAGCACTAAGATGTATCAAGACCTTCGACAGAGTTTTTGGTGGCCAAACATGAAGAGAGAAATAGCAGAGTATGTGAGTAGGTGCTTGACTTGTCAAAAAGTTAAGGCCGAGCATCAACGACCCAGTGGCTTATTACAGTCATTGGAGATTCCAGAATGGAAGTGGGAGCATATTACGATGGATTTCGTGGTGGGACTTCCGATGACAAACAAAAGGTACGATGCAATTTGGGTAATAGTGGACCGGTTGACGAAGTCGGCTCACTTTTTGCCAATTAGGGTCAAGTATAACTTAGACCAATTAGCTAAACTTTATGTTAAGGAAATCATTTCCAGACATGGAGTACCGGTATCGATTGTGTCTGACCGTGATCCACGATTCACATCGAACTTTTGGAGGAGTTTGCAAGAACAGTTAGGAACACAGCTGAAGTTAAGCATAGCGTATCATCCTCAGACTGATGGGCAGAGCGAGAGAATAATTCAGACGTTAGAAGACATGTTGAGGTCTTGCGTCATGGATTTTGAGGGTAGTTGGGATGATCATCTACCGCTAGTAGAATTTGCGTATAACAACAGTTATCATGCAAGCATAGGTATGCCGCCTTATGAAGCTCTGTATGGAAGAAAGTGCAGAACACCGTTGTGTTAGGATGAGGTAGGAGAACGCCGAATGCTAGGACCAGAATTGGTGCAGCAGACGGCGGATGTGGTAAAGTTAATTCGGATGCGCCTCGTCACAGCTCAGGACAGACAGAAGAAGTATGCAAACTCGCACAGACTAAGCCGAGAGTTTGAGGTGGGCTCGTATGTGTTTCTAAAGGTATCTCCCTGGAAAGGAAAGATACGCTTTGGGAAAAAGGGAAAGTTAAGTCCAAGGTTTGTAGGACCTTTTGAAGTATTAAAACGGGTGGGAGAGGTAGCTTATATGATAGCATTACCTCTAGACCTAGAACGTATACATAACGTGTTTCACGTATCGGTATTACGTCCATATAAGCCGACCTATAAGCATGTAATCGAGTATGAGCCGATTCATATCGAGAAGGACTTAACATTTAATGGAGGGGCTATCATTGTCCTTCTTTTTTCGAATTATGACCATGACGTCTGGGCAATCATCGTCTGGGGTGTATCTGTGTGTATGTTCATCATGAACAATGATGCGCATGCCCGACATTATCCGGACGACGTTTTGTTTTATTCTTTGTTTCTCTTCCTCCACTTTGGGATCTGGAACAAAGACTTCTTGTTCTTTTAACGACACTGGTTTGGGAAATAGCATAGCCATCACGCTGATTGGCACCTTTACAGAAGGTTGTACGGACTCAAAGGTTGATGGCGAACATAAACGCCGTATGGTTGAAGCTGAAGGAATCTGCTGATGCTTATGAGGATTCCTTTGACCAGAACTGGTAGAATAGCCTAGTCCAGCAGTCCCAGTTTGCCTGGCTACTTGGACGGGGTATTTGATACCTTGGTGATCTTTACCCAGCCCTTGTCCTGGATGACCCAAGGACATCATTTCCTGAGTAGCCGACATTACTTCGGCAGAGATCTTGGGTACGGGCAATGACATTCCAATAGCATGGTATTGAGTATTGCTCACTTCCAAAGCATGAAAACTGACCGGTTCAACATCTGCATTAGTACTGATGAATGGCAGGTCCCCATGTTGAGGACACTTCGGTTCAGCATTGATCACGACTAGGCTATTGTTGATAATGTATTTCAGTTGCTGATAAAGGGTGGAGGGGACTTCCCCAGCCATATGAATCAACGGTCTTCCCAAGAGCAGGTTGTATCCCGAATCTATCTCGAGTACATGGAAAGACACGCAGAATCTATGGGGAGCAATTTCGATTGGCAACTCAATTATTCCGACTACATTCCAGCGGGATCCATCAAAAGCTTTGATGATCGTATGGCTACTTCGGATTCGGTTGAGATTGACGTTCATATTCAGCAAAGTAGCATAAGGACATATATTTAGAGACGAACCTCCATCTACCAAGACTCCAGTTAGAATGTATCCGGAGGACAAGACCGCAATGTGTAACGGCTTGCAATGACCGGTCCCTTCGGGCGGTATGTCATCATCAGTGAAGGATATCACATTGTTGTTGAAAATGTGATCAACCAGGTGTTGAAATTTTTCCGTATCCACTGATGTTGGTAAATAGGCTTCTTCCAAAACTTACAATTGAGATTTGGTGTGGAGCTTCTCTTAAGCTTACAACCACCTTGGCTTCGTTATGACCCATAGTTTGGAGGAATTTTTTAATCTTCTCCATGGGTATTTTCCCCTTTGATTTGATGGTAGACTTCATCACCCGTTAGGGAAGATACAGTGGATTCTCCATCGACACTGAAGCGGTTGTATACGAGGTGGATCCTTCACCTTCTTTATAATTCCACGGAACTGTGTGCAAGCTAACAATAAGATATTGTGCTCTGCATGGTAAGTTGATTGGTTCGGGAGCGGCCACTTTCAAAGGATTGTGCTTCCTCTGAGTTGAATTGTTGGTATAGTGAGTGGCTTGACAATTCCATCAGCCTTAGTGGAGATAACTGCTACCAATCCATTCCATTTAGTAGGATAGATGTTCTCACTACCACATAGCATAGTATCATCGTCTACTAGCTGCAGGACACTGCTGTCAATGAGATTCTGTATAAGGTGGCGGAGTGCCCAGCATTCTTCTTTGTTGTGGCCGTGAGAATATGAGTGATATTGACAGACTCCATCAGAATTGTACCATCCTAAACGGGGATTGATTTGAGGTAGAAGGGAATTAATCCTTCCTTCATTGATTGGCATCTGAAGGATTTCCTCCATGGGTTGGCCCATATATATAAATTCCCTTCTGTTGGTAAAATCCCAATGAGCTTTGGCACTGCTCTCTTTGCCACTTTGTCCTCCATCGTTTCACTTTCTGGAGGTGACGAGGGAATATTCATGACAAGAGGAAGGAGACTAGCATGCTCCTGGCTTACTAATTGGCATGTAACTTGATGCTGGTAGGTCACCAGTTCTGCCAATTGCTCCATTTGTTTGCAAAGAGCTTTTATCTTTCGTTCCATTGCGAACTAGAACTTGGCATAATCCCACTTGTCAACACCGTCTTTGATGATCTGAGATGACTCGCCGCTGAAATCGGAACTCTATCCATTACTCCAATTGATCATGTTAACCTCTTCCTCTTTGTGTTGAAGAAGAGGGTTGTCTTGAACATGAGGTTGATCCGGTTTAGTGACCACGATCTCCCCGTTGTCTATCAAATCTTGGATCTTGTGTTTCAAGGCCCAACAATCTTGAGTATCACGTCCAGGTGCCCCAGCATGATAAGCACATTTCTGAGCAGCATTAAAACCCCTACCATTAGGGTTGGCTGGTGGAAGAAGATGTGTGATTTTCTTCTGCGTGGTCAGAAGAGTGAGAATATTCTCGAGAGAGTCCCCTAAGGGTGTGAACACTCGAGGGCGTTTGACTTCTCCAGCTTTTGGTATTGGAGGGTTTGACGATTGTGCTGGAAAGGGAGTGTAATTTCTCCTCTGGATAGGCATGTTCTGATTGCCTTTTTGACCCTGTAGTATCAGGGAAACATCCTCTTCTTTCTTTTTATTGACCCTCCGGGGGTTGTTTCCATAATTTTCAGATTGGATGTGCTCAACAACAGCTTTAAGGGCAGCTAGGTCTTGAATCTTTCTTGACTTCAATCCCATCTCAGCCATCTTCCCATGTTTGATTATTTCAAAAAATGGTTTACCGATGCCGACTAATACTCTTTCATAGAAAGGAGCTTCTTGTATGTCTATGAAGGTCATGATCATTTTTGATTCTATCATAGAAGGAGTTACTTGAGCAGCAAGGCGCCTCCACCTTTGGGCATACTCTCTAAAAAACTCGTTAGGCTGTTTCTTGACCTTGGTAATCTGGTACTGGTCAGGAGCCATTTGAGACTGGAAGCTGTATTGCGCAAGGAAAGCGTGTGCCAGCTCTTCCCAGCTATGGATCTTTGCATTATTTAGTCTAGTACACCATGAACGGGCTTCCCCAGTCAGACTCTTTTGGAACAGCTACATTCTGAGCTTCTCGTCCTCTGCATAAGATCCGAGTTCTCCAAAATGAAAACCTTCAAATGGGTGTAAGGATCTCCTAACCCGCCATACTTTTTGAAGTCAGGAGTTTTGAACTTTTTTGGATAATGAACACCAGGGAAAATACAAAAGTCAACATATGAAACACTCCTGTGTGCTCCAATTCCTTTGATAGCGCGAAGGGTTTCTTCCATTTAAAGAACTTTCTTTTTGATGTCACTGGTATCTGGATCTCTTGTGAGATGGGCGGCATCATGACTTTTGTTGGTTATATCCAACTGCAGTTCAGGTATGGTAATGGCTTTATCAGAACCTTGAGTTCCTCCTTATGTGGAGGATTCAGCATGGACGGGTATTTTTGGACCCTCCGTAGATTGATGTAGTTCTTTAAGCAGAACAGCCAAATCTGTAATTTGTTTACTTAATCCGTCAAATTCCTCGCGAGAAACTAGATTAGACTGGTCAGATGAAGACATGATTGGCTGTAGGACTGCGACCTTTTTGGACTTTGACCGGGTAATAGGTCCGAATGTTTCCCTATGACAAAACTAGCATAGTTTAGTTTTAGGGATGGTGTACATGTTAACATGATATGTGATGTGTCCGTTTTAGGAATTTTGTCCTGCAAAACGGATGTTAGTTGTTTGTAATACATGATAGCATGTTAATTTAAATATGTACATGCACATATTTCGTCATATTTCTCATTACATGGAGATGAATATGGAATGTAAATTACAAGTAATTGACTTTATAAGTAATTTGAAATGAGAAAGCATGAAGAGACTTTCCTCCACGTTTGGTTTATCAGAGGCTGACCTATCTTAGGTTACTCTCGCCGCTTTTTGGCATGAAGGTTCCCAAATCATCGCAATTTACTCAACGGGAAGTTAATCCGGTCTTTCAACTAGAGCTAATTTGGGTGGTGCCTTTCCTGAGCCTCGCGGGAATTAGTCTTCCTACGAGTCCAGTAATCAAACACCAACAGGATAGCCTCCTGGTGGAGGGACAATACAACATACATTCACATACATCGCGTCTCACCGTATATGAAAATGATGACATGTGCGAAGCACTAATATCACAAGCAGATATAGTGTAAAGCATTAATCACAGTAAAGATATGCATTCATACACATTCATCATAAATGTAAATGCAACATCCACACACAATCATATAACAGTTTTGAAAAGTTTGTAATAGCAGCTTAAGTCCTCTTACTAGAGTCCCAAGCAGAGTCGCCACCTGTTGACGTCGGGATTTTTATCTGTCCCTTTTCGTTACCTGTTTTTTTGTGTTCTCATGTTAGGTGAGATTTGTTTGAAAAACCAAGTGAAAAAGGTCCGACATGTATAATGTCGATGATTGGACTGTAAGAGTCGCCAGTTGGTGTTGTGACACTGCAAAATGGGTCGGTGAAACTGAAATTCAATTAGGGTTCGGGGACTTGCTTGTGCGGAGGGAAGGTGTTAGGCACCCCCCGACATCCGTGTTGCCACGGTGACCGCCACTTTTCAAGAAACTGTTATATGAATGTGTGTGTGGGGGGGTCAATGTGCTTTTATTTAGAAGTAGTGTGAGGCCTCATTCGCATCTATATACACAGGGTTTGAATTTGTATAAAAATTTATTTTTTAGCAAGATATGGCAGTGATGTTTTAAAAGAGGTTTTTCAAACCTAATGCTCAATAGTAATTGAGACCTTTTACACTTTCATTTTATTACTATTCGTCTTGGTTGATTTTATTTTCCAAATGCGAGGCATCTGTAAGAAAATAATGTACATAAAAGGTGTCGAACTCCTCGTGGGTATGAAAACCATCTGAGAAAATGCAAACATTACAGATAAACTTACAAGCTGCTTACAGCTGAAAAGATCCATCACGGGAACCGAATCTAGATTCAGTGGACTGAATCTGTGATCACATGATTCCTAGGCTCACATGATGTCGCAGTTGATATAAACGCAGTAAGCAGGTATATATATAAAAGTTGTAAATATATATATACAGACAGGATCACCAACCACGAAGCACCTCCATGGGGGATCATAAATGTAAATAAAGCTATAAAAGCTATCTACCGCCACGGAGGAAACTCCAGGCGGGATGAAATGTACAGAAAGTAGTAAAAACGGTCAACCACCACGAAGTAAACTCCAGGTGGGTTGCCAAAGAAGACTTCTATATCTTTAAAGTAGATAAACACTAGCTTCCACAGGTACAGAAATAGCTATATGAGAGCTCACAAGTGTTTAAAATGAGAAAGCACTCAGTATAGGGTGAGTACAGAGCAAATTGGGAAGGGCTTCCTTTCCATCGCCTCCTTAAAATGGCCACCCCAAGCCCTCTATTTATATAGGTGGAGCCGCAGGTGTACCTGCAGCTGAGCCGCAGGTGTGCCTGCAGCTGAGCCGCAGGTGTACCAGAGGCTGCCCGGGGTGTCCCGGGCTTCGCGGGTCCCGCCGTCTCGAAGTACGTACACGCATACAACGTGATGTCCGCTCAAACTTTCAGAATTGCAATTTGGGCATCCATTGTCGAGAGTTACGCAATGACATGTGATTAGAGGTTGTACGAAGTCATGAAGATGGGACGATGCCCTCCGGTCTTCAGCTTCAAATTCTATCCGGGGTTATAGCCAGTTGGGCTGATAAAGCAGACGTTGCTCAGAGTTATCGCTGATATTGGACTGCTGCAAGTTTTGAAGGTCCTCAGTGTCATCTCTGAGGTGTGACTTTGCCCCCGGTGTTATCTCCGGGTTGGTACTGAGAATCTCATTGTGAGCACCGAGATTGATGCTGATTGCATTTGAAAAAAGTATTTTCGGGGTTATTGCCGAAACTACATTCCTTGGGGTTATCACCAAGGTTGATAGCTACTCCTATGGTTGAGACTGAGACTGGAACATCTCGGGGTTATCTTCAGGATGAATCGGTCTTCTCTGGTGTGTGTTTCGGTATTGGAACTGCAGGCCTCGTTGTCATTGCAGAGTTTGGAACTGTTACTCCCGGTGTGTGTTCCGGGGTTGAGGCTGTTACTCCCAGTGTGTGTTCTGGGGTTGAAACTGAGCTTTCGGTAGTATCTGAACTGGATGTGAACTATCTTCCAGGGTTATCTTTGAAAGACAAATCTGCGTTCTTGCAATGTCAGTAACAGGTGTGTAGAAAATTTCGAGTGTCTACACTCAGCCTAGATCATCAACAATTTAAGCAACATGCATTGTATCAAAAGACTATATATTGATTGAGAGAGAGAAAAGTCCCAAAAGTAGCTTATTTGATCACAAACCTCTAACCAAACTCTCTCAACCTATTAGCCACGAAATTATTAAGTGGACCAGTCCTTATTCAAGCCCTTATAACATCAAGAACAGATCATGATGATCAGATTCGAGATCAAAGCTCAAAGAAGGTATAAACCCCTAAATTTGGAAATCCTTATATTTCATGTTAAACATTATGTTTAGATGCTTAGGGTTGTGTATTAAGATGTTATTTAGTGATATGGATTGTTATATCCCAGATCCATAACATCAAAGTCAACGAATTTAAAGATTTCTCAAATTTCGAAAAGTTGGAAAAAGTTGTCTGACAACCATATGTCAGACCTCTTAGATCTGTGTGTGTTTGGTGATATATGTGTTTTATGTTATGAATCTATTCTATGTAGTAAGGTCTTTGATCTGAACTTGAATCAAGCCCAGATCATGTGTAGATTGTGAGGGCCCCGAATTCAGGTCCCAAATCACCTCGGATCCGGTTCGATCATTCTATACAACTATTACTATATTTGCGGAAGATATAAACATAAATTATTTATACATTAAACTTACACACTATTCCCCAAGGTCGAGTAACCTTAACTTAATACACATTACATAACTCACTTAAAACATAACCTTAAAATACAACACTTATACAATTTAGCTGCACACATATCCTAACGCTGGAACTGTCTTTAACGTTTCCTTGTATCCGTCGCGTTCGTCTTAATCTGCAATGTTTTATCATGATATAGCAAGGGTGAGCATAAGGATTGCCCAGCAAGTTTAAGTTCAATAATATAACGATATATCATGATTGAAAGAGTCTGGATAATAAGCTAGCTATAATTCAACAATATAATTGTGAACTAGCAGGAACAAATTTATGACTAAACAAGTATTATACATGAACAAATATATCTGAACCAACTGGTAATGAAGGTGATCAGCCTTTCATACCTGACTTATACATGCAATATGTACAGAGTACAATTATACATGGCAATCAGCAATGATTAACCATAAGCTTATCCGAATGAAACAACTCTTAATAGAGTTAAATAAAAACAAACTTGCCTGAACCGTTGATTACCGCTACGCAATTTATATCGCTTTATCCGAAGACCTAATATTAGTAATATAGATCTTCAATATTAGAATAATATCATCACAGTATAATACTATAATATATATACACAGAATAACCTAAGCACATAACATATAACCCTATCAGTCTATAACACACATAGGACTCGGTGTCAAGTCAAACTATTACAGTCTGAGTTAAACCCGACACAAATTTGACATCCCGACGGTCTAGTCGAAAAAACTTCGAGTTTAAGTTCAATTAAACTCTGACTAAACACTTAACAATTAACTTAAATAATTTTAATATCAGTCAAAATATTTTTCGTAAGCTCGTAATAATTTTCACATAATTATTATCATTTATTATAATTTTTCAATCATTAAACTCGTATTTAAATAAATTAAATACCACTTGATTCTTTTATCATTAATATTTATTTATTATCAAATATTAATGAAATACATGTCATAATATTATAATATATTTATAATATCACAAAGTATTTTTAATACCTTAAAATCATATTTATATGATTTTTAAACAATTAAATTCATTATCCGATAATAGCTATTAATATTAAATTATTAATATTTTCATGACAAAATATCAAAAGTTATATTTTATAACTTAAAATATTTTTCTAACACTTAAATCATTTTTATATGATTTATAAAACATTAATTCTATTTTTCCTTAATTTATTTAATACGTTTATTAAATAAACTAATTTCATTAACATTAATTAATTAATGAAATTCGTCACAAAATATTAAAAGTCATCAAAAATAACTTAAAATATTTTCTAATATCATAATATAATTTTTCATGATTTTTTATGAATTAAAACTATTTTTAAAACAATTTATTTAATATTATAATTAAATAAATTAAATACCATTTATATTCCAAAAATATTAAATATTTATGAAATATACTCTAAATGGTTAAAAACTATTTTTCAGACTTTAAACTAATTTTTCAGAATTTATTATGTATTTTTAATAATAAAAATCTATTTTTTTTCTATTTCTAATTAATTTTCAGAAATTCAGTAAATAAATAATAATAAAACCGTCGCTAAAGGGCCCTATAGCGACAGACCCATCGCTATAGGTGTTCTTGGTGTTCTTGGGCTAAACCCAAAACTTCATGTCAGTTGAGAGGGTGAGTAGTTTGACTAGAATTTAAGTTGTGTTCTTAATGGATTATTGGTCGCTTATGGTGTTAATATAGTAGTACCAATGTAATACTACAACTTACAACTAATTTCATGTCCATACAATAACATATCCGTACGATCTGGGTCTCCAAAAAGTCTGACAAGTCTGTTCTTCATTTCTGGGTTTTCCAGAAAATGAAGAACAATTAGGTCCTTAGATCATAGGCTAAAGGTCTGATTTATGATAATTAAAGCTTCACAATTGTAGTTGAGATGTCAAAGAACATCTATATACAATCAGATTAGTCTAACAACAACACCAAATGCAGATTACATCTGGTCAAACTACCTGTCAGACAACGCCTCTTTGAAGATCTGGGTTACCCAGAACCTTCTTCCAGCGTGACGGTCAACGATGGTTTGACTGCTCATTTCTACGATTCGACTACGAATTTGGTTGATCTAAAGCCTTTAGTATGTAGTACTCATGTCAGGCTACAACAAAAACACAATAACTTGGCTTAACTATCAAACATATAGGAGATCAGACGCTATGAACATGCTTGTCAGGGTCTCTGGAAATTTCTGGGTTTGCCCAGAAACCAACTTTCGTGACCGGTCAACGCTATTTGACCAACAATAACTCTCGATCTACACATGATCTGGACTTGTTTCTTGTTTCAAATCATAGTCCTCATGACAAAGAACATATCGATAACATAAAACAACAAATATCAAAAACAGATAAGGATTTATGGCGTTTGACATTAGGCTGTCAGTCGATATTTTTCTAGTTTTCCAGATTTAAGAAAACTTCTAAATCGAGCATTTAGATGTTATAGATCCATGATCTATCGACCGAGATCACTTATAGACACCCTCTAACACATATCTAACCAACAAACAACAACAATAAACATCAAATCTAAGGATTTCTAGGATAAGGGTTTATACCTTCTTTGAGCTTTGATTCAAGAATTGATCCTTGATGATCTGATCTTGGCTTGTTAATACTTGATCATGGCTCAACATTTAACTCTCCCTCACTCTAGATTTTCGAAAGTTAGAGAGAGAAGGGACTTGGAGAGAATGCTAAGTAAAGTAAGTATTTCTTACTTTTTAAGTTATACAATTTGATTCAATGTATCAATTGTTGCTAGGTGGCAAGATTGGCTGATCTTTTAAGATAATAAGCACATGGGATAAACATAGAGTGATGACTCACCAAGATTTCACAAATCTTTTGCTTAAATTTTAAGAAAAGGGCATTTTGGTCTTTTTTTTCTTTTAATTTTAATGGTATTCTAGTAAATGGCCAAACCCTTAGGGTTTAGGATTTGGTTAGGGTTTGGAAAACTTTTAGGATTTAGGGTTTGAACCCTCAAGTTTAGCAAAATTTGATTTTTCTAAAATTTCAATTTAGGTTTCCAAAAATAGAAATTTAATATTTCTAACTTATAATTAGGATTTACTAATTATATTAAAATTTCTAATCATAACTCAAGCTTGCTAATTAGGATTATTATTTCCTAATCAAAATTGCTAATTAAGCAATTAGGGTCAAAATCACGGATTAGGGTTTATAACTCAAAATTAGGGTTTCTAATAGAAAAATAATTTTCTAATTTAAAAATTAGATTTTGTAATTAGATTAGAATTTTATAATTACTTATAACTTGAAATTAGAATTAATATATCCTAATTAAAAGTATTAAATTAACATTTTCGTTTTCCCTAATTATAAATTAGGGTTCCAAAACCAGAAATTAGGGTTTCAAATTTTGAAATTAGGGTTTCTAACCAATTTGTTTATATTAACCCTAATTAGTCTTATAATTATTTACACTTACGCCATTAAGTTCCAAATTTAGGGTTTCATTTATCGAATTAGGGTTTCGGATTCCCAGAACTGAAATTAGGGTTTTCATAACCGATTTCTAGGGTTTCTTGTTAAACGCTAAGGTTTTCTAACCGAACGTTGACGCTCTTAATATATACTTAGGATTTTATACAGATATCGATTATCTGGTCAACCCTTGACCCTTAACCACATCATGTATACATATACACAGAACATAATCACGTATTTCCTTAATCCTGAATAATTCACCTAAATCCTTCACAGAATTTTGAAATCCTCAAAATTCCTTCTTTAAAATATCAAACGAATACATTAATTTTCTGTATAGGTTCTAATATTGAACCTTAAATCAATTAATAAAAATTTTAAAAGTATTCAAATTTCTCGGGTTGTCACATAGATTGCAAGATATGAGTAGTCAAACATGGTTAACCGACCACGACCGACTGAAATATGGGCAACCCAGATTTCCCAGATGGGTCTGATAAGACTTTTGAGACCTCTGATCTTGCTGATGTTTGATGTTTAGGCTACGTTGTTGTCTTCATGTTGTAGTCTGGTATAAGGACTACACAATAATGCCTTTAGCTCACCCAGAATATACATAGAATCAAAGTTATAAGCAGTCAAACTGGCATTGACCAACTACCTTAGACCAATTCTGGAAAACCCATAATTCGTTGAAGAGCAGTTCTTGACCCTTAGTTTGACTGGTCTAGATCGCTTGTATTTGTTGTTGTTATGATGCTTTAATGTTATACAATTGTACACTGATAATAATACTACATGTTTGAACCTTTATAACA
The DNA here is from genome assembly GCA_016801055.1 of Panax notoginseng. Classification (NCBI taxonomy): domain Eukaryota; kingdom Viridiplantae; phylum Streptophyta; class Magnoliopsida; order Apiales; family Araliaceae; genus Panax; species Panax notoginseng. The sequence continues at coordinate 111,784,773 of CM029020.1, forward strand.
TAATTAGAAAGTCCAGATTGTAAGATATAAGGAGCTAAGCATAGCACATTCAACTGTTTTTCATTTTTTGGAAAACCCAAAAATGAAGATCAGTTTTGTTAGAATTTTCTGCAGCATAGATCTTGCTTTTAAGTGATGATTTGGCCATGAACTCAGTTTCTAGTTGTATTATTATATGAATACTACATCATTAAAACTTTAGCCATCCCAGAAACGTAATGAACAAGGATCTATCACTGGTCAAATATGGTAGCTTGAACACTTACATGATGCTCAAGAACACCTATAGCGACGGTTTTGTCGCTATAGGGCCATTTAGTGACACTTAATTTCGAAAAATAAATTATTTTGTTAAATAAATAGATAAAAATAGTTTTTAATTATTAAAAATACAAAATAAATTCCTAAAATATATTTTTAAGTCTGAAAAATAGTTTTTAATTATTTTAAGTATATTTCATAAATATTTAATATTTTTAAAATATAAATGATAATTAATTTATTTAATTATAATATTAAATAAATTATTTAAAAATGATTTTAATACATAAAAAATCATGAAAAATTATATTATAGTATAAGAAAATATTTTAAGTTATTTTCCATACTTTTGATATTTTGCGAGAAATTTCATTAATTAATTAATATTAAAGATAATTAATTTATTTAATAAATATATTAAATAAATTATGGAAAATTAGAATTTATGATTTATAAATCATATAAAAATAATTTAAGTGTTATAATAATATTTTAAGTTATAAAATATAACTTTTGATATTTTACCATGAAAATATTAATATTTTAATATTAATAGCAATTATCGAGTAGTGGATTTAATTATTTAAAAATCATATAAAGGTGATTTTAAAGTATTAAAAATACTTTGTGATATTATAAATATGTTATAATATTGTGTCATGACTTTCATTAATATTTGATAATAAATAAATATTAATTATAATAGAATATTTTGGTATTTAATTCATATAAATACGATATTAATGATTGAAAATTTATGATAAATGGTAATAATTATCTGAAAATTATTGCGAGCTTATGAAAAATATGTTGACTGTTAATAAATTATCTTAGATAATTGTTAAGCGTTTAGATAGAGTTTAATTGAACTTAAACTCAAAATTTAGTCTGACTAGACCGTCAGGATGTCAGATTTGTGTCGGGTTCAACTCAGACTGCAATAGTTTGACTTGATACCGAGTTTTATGTGTGTTGTAGATTGATAGGGTTATGTGTTATGTGTTTAGGTTATTTTAAATACTGTGATGTTATTATTCTAATTTGTATATCAATATTTTTTATATATTTTTTTTACTTAACTCTACTAAGAGTTGTTTCATTCAGATATGCTTATGGTTAATCATTGCTGATTGCCATGTAGAATTGTACTCTGTACATATTGCATGTATAAGTCAGGTATGAAAGGCTGATCACCTTTATTACCATTCAGTCCAAATAAATTTTGTTCATGTGTAATACTTGTTCAGTCAAAAGTTTGTTCGTGCTAGTTCTCAATTATATTGATAAATTATAGCCAGCTTATTATTCAGACTCCTTCAATCATGATATATCCTTAAATAATATTTAAACTTGCTGAGCAACCTTAATGCTCACCCTTGCTATATCATGATAAACCATTACAGATTAAGGCGAATGCGTAGGATACAAGAAAAGGTTAAAGACAGTTCCAGCTTAAAGTTAATGTGTATGATTAGATTTGTAATAGTATGATATGATAATAATGTTATGTGTTAGTCAAGTTATGAATTATGTATAAGTTAAGGTTACTCGACCTTGGAGAATAGTGTGTAAAGTGTATTGTATAAACAATTTATGTTTATATCTTTCGCATTAGTTATAGAATGATTGCACCAGATCCGTGGTGATTTGGGACCCGAATTTGGGGCTGTCACAGTTGGTATTGATGAGTAGGTTTTTAACCTACGATTTATGTTCGTTTAGCTTGATATATTGTTAGTCTTTGGTAATTTCATGTTACTTTTGATAGGTTGTTTGCTTGTTGCATGATAATACAAGGGCTTAATCAAAATGTGGCAATTGGAGGAAGATTTCGAGTAATTTGGATGTTTCTGATTACATAGCGCGGGGTGCACTGTGCTGCAAGGAGCCATAGCGCGAGGCGCGCTGGAGCGAGGAATTCTTCTGGGATAATAGCGCGGGGCGCGCTGCTTGTGCATGTAACATAGCGCGGGGCGCGCTGCGTCGGGATTGTTGGGCAAATTTTGATGTTTGGCTAGAAGTTGGGCTATGTTGGGAACTAATAATTCTTTATATAATGAGATAGTAGTAAAAGTGTATGTGTGGGAGTTTTTGATTCATGAGTGGTTGGTTTTGAAAAGGTCTCATGTCTCCACTTGGTTTCTTACTTGGGGAGTTAGAGTTGGATTAGGAGATGTGTGGAGCTGATGTTGATATCTTTTTATGCTGAGTTTGGAGAGGTTGGTGAAAGAGGAGATACAACAGACGAAGCATAATTCAAGTGCAACTTTGGAGGAGAAATTTTCAAAGACTGTCACGCCGATTACAAATCGAGTCTACGTGAAGGGGTTTTTAATATTTTTCTTCTTCTCTTTAGTCTTATTTGTAATTGGAAGGATGTTTTCAGTAAATTATTCAGTTTTGAGTTCATTCGTTATGAACTAATTCACTTATTAGACTTGTGATGGATCTTTGGGTGAAATGATGATTCTATAGCTTTGATTTCCAATTTAATAATATATCTTTAGTTTTTCTATGTTAATGTGAGCGTGAATTTATGAATTGCCTGATCAACAGTTCTTTGTGGATTTGAATGGAATCGAGAGAGGAGATTCGAATCTAGACCTAGTTAATATAGCATGTGTCATGAATTTTGTCGATAGCAGATTTTTGATTATTGTTAAGGTAGAGATACGCTTGACATCACATGTAATCGTATAGAGAACTTGGACTTAAAACTTCTTTAATTGCAGTTCACATAGAAATATAGTGAGTTGGTTAACTTAGGTGTTTAACAGATTTCTATCTTAATTGTGGATTGATGTTAATACGGTATTTGTGCATCGGGAGGTGGCTAGTATTACATTCGTGTTCTTGATTAATAAACTGGGATATTAAATTGAGTTGGAATAAAGGTTTAAAAATCAGAGTGAAGCTAAGGGTGAAATCATAAGTCTAATTCTCCATTAATTGTTTGAAATTCCAAATTTAGATATTGGTGACTGTTTTGTGATAGTTTGTTTATTTATTAACTTAGTTTCTATAAATTAAAATCATTGAATTGATTAGTTTAATAAAATTAGGATTAATAGAAAATTGATAATTGTGAAGTTAAGTTTCTTATTGAATTGTCTCTGTTGGAACGATACTCTATTCATCACTTTATTACTTGTTGACCACGTACACTTGCGTGTTTTGAGTGTAATTAGATTTTAGCCAACAAGTTTTTGGCGCCGCTGCCGGGGATCTTTTTAGTATAAATCTTAATAGTTTTACAATATCAGTTTAATTAATCCAGTTTTACTTAGCCATTTTTTTATTTTTGTTTTGTTTATTCTATTTCAAGTGTGGAAGCAGTTTATACAAACTCGGTCCAAAAATCCAGATTTGTTGCCTTTTGACGACGACATTGACAAAAGGTTTCAGAGGTTGAGCAAGTGGATCAAGGAAACGAGACAAGAATTTGAAACACCTGAGAAAGAAGAGGAAATGGCAGCCAAAGATAGGAAAGCATTAAGGGATTACGCCACACCCAAGGTGACTGAACTGCAATCAAGCATCACCAGGCCCGCAATAGCAGCGAATACATTTGAAATTAAGCCAGGGATGATACAAATGATTCAGAATTTAGTTCAGTTTGGGGGATTGGCAAATGACGATCCGAACGAGCATCTAGTTAGTTTTTTGGAATTGTGCGACACATTTTGGTTTAATGGGGTGTCAGATGAAGCTGTGAAACTACGATTGTTCCCATTCTCTTTACGGGACAAGGCAAAGAGCTGGTTACATTCTTTACCATCCGGTTCGATAACTACATGGGAGGATTTAGCTCAGAAATTCCTTGCAAAATTCTTTCCGCCGATAAAAACTGCAAAGATGAGAATTGAGATAACGATGTTTGAACAGCAACATGGGGAATCGTTATATGAGGCTTGGGAGAGATACAAAGAATTGCTCAGAAAATTCCCAGATCATGGATTGCCCAAGTGGCTGCAGATGAACACTTTTTATAACGGGTTACATGGGAATCTCAGGACAAGTATTGATGCAGCGTCGGGAGGAGCATTCATGGCTAAGAGTTACGAGGAAGCATACGAGTTGATTGAAACCATGGCGGCAAATAACTATCAGTGGCCCACAAAAAGAATGAAACAAGCGAAGGCAGCTGGGGTGTTAGAAGTAGATAGTATGACAGCAATGCAAGCACATATATCTGCACTTTCAAAGATGTTGGAATCGGTAACAGTAGCACAAGCACAACAAACACAGCAAGTACAACAAGCGGCAATAATATACGAGTTGTGCGCGGGAGAGCACCCAACAGAGCAATGTCCGATTAATCCAGCAGCTGTGTAGTTCATCGGTAGTTATAACAGAATTCTGCAAAACACATTTCAGAACAATTACAATCAAGGAAATAGGAATCATCCGAATTTCTCATGGAGCAACAATCAGCAAAATCAAGCTTCACGACAAGCATATCCACTAGGATTTCAGACCCAGCAACAACCAGCTCAATATCAAGAAAGGAAATCCAATATGGAGGAAGTGTTGGTAAAATTCATGACTAGCACCGATTTGGCTATAAAAAATCAAGCTATTGCTACGAAATCACACGAGATGGCTATCAAAAATCTAGAGAATCAGATAGGTCAAATTGTATTAGCATTGAATAACAGACCACAAGGAACATTACCTAGCGACACTGAGAGAAATCCAAAGGGAAGTCATGAGCAATGTCAAGCAGTTATGTTGAGAAGTGGAAAACATCTCGGGGGTAATAATGCAGAAAATTCAGCGACACCGAAGGAAAAGGTGGATGACAGTAACGTGGGGGAAGGTAACAAGGATTAGGAAATAAAGTTAAACAATAAGCCAATTGTTTACCCTCCACCACCGTTTCAGCAGAGGGTGCAAAAACAGAAGTCAGATAAGCAGTTCGCAAGGTTTTTAGATGTGTTCAAGAAACTCCAGAAGTTTGTGAAAGGAATTCTGTCGAGGAAAAAGAAATGGGAAGAATTTGAAACAGTGGCACTAACAGAGGAGTGTAGTGCGGTGTTACAGAAGAAGCTACCACCAAAACTCAAAGACCCAGGGAGCTTTACTATCCCGTGCACGATCGGGAAAATGTCGTTTAACAAATGTTTATGTGATTTGGGAGCGAGTATAAACCTGATGCCATTGTCAGTATACTCAGAATTGGGTTTGCCCGCGTCAAAGCCTACAAATATTTCATTGTAGTTAGCGGATAGGTCAGTTACATATCCGAGAGGCATTGTAGAGGACATTTTGGTTAAAGTGGATAAGTTTATATTCCCTGCGGACTTTATCATTCTGGATTTCGACGAGTATAAGAACATCCCGATTATCTTAGGGAGACCTTTTTTGGCCACGGGAAGGACACTCATAGACATGCAAAAAGGAGAACTTACTATGAGAGTCCAAGATCAAGAAATAAAATTTAATGTGTTTAAGGCCGTGAAATACCCTACGGATGAGGAAGAATGTTTTCAGATGGATTTAATTGAGCAAATCACCAGCGAAGATATTAGCAAGAGTTTGGTCAACGATCTGTAGGAAACAATCTTGTTGGGGGATGAAGAAAAAGACGACCCAGAATTTGTGGACTTATTACAGATGCTAGACTCTTTGCCACGAGTTAGCTGATTCAGAGCACCGTTTGAACCTTTGGACACGGAGGAAAAAGCTGCTAAAAAATTGAAACCGTCATTAGAGGAGCCACCAACATTGGAGCTTAAGCCACTACCTAAACATCTCAGGTATGCGTATTTAGGCAATTCAAATTCTTTACCTGTAATTATTTCTGCTGCACTTAACGAATTACAGGAAAAAAAGTTGCTGAGGGTGCTTAGGGATCACAAATCAGCGATTGGATGGAGGATTGCGGATATAAAGGGAATTAGCCCGTCATATTGTATGCACAAGATTCTGATGGAGTATGATGCAAGACCATCGGTGGAGCATCAACATCGACTTAACCCAATTATGAAGGAAGTAGTCAAGAAGGAAATTCTAAAATTATTGGATGCCGGGATCATATATCCAATTTCCAACAGTAAATGGGTTAGTCCGGTTCATTGTGTGCCGAAAAAAGGGGGAATAATGGTGATACAGAATGAGGACAACGAGCTAATTTCAACAAGGACAGTGACAGGTTGGAGGGTGTGCATCGATTATAGGAGGTTGAATAAGGAAACCCGAAAAGATCACTTCTCGCTATCATTTATCGATCAAATGTTAGACAGATTAGCGGGACATGAGTTTTACTATTTATTAGATGGATACTCGGGTTATAATCAGATCGCCATCGCTCCTGAGGATCAAGAAAAGATAACATTTACATGCCCTTACGGCACATTTGCATTCAGGAGGATGTCATTCGGACTATGCAACGCAGAGTAACTTTCCAACGGTGTATAATGGCTATTTTTTCAAATATGGTGGAGAAGAATGTTGAAGTTTTCATGGACGATTTCTCGGTCTCCGGAGATAATTTTGATTCATGTCTAGAAAATCTAGTCATTATTTTCCAGCGATGTAAGGATACAAACCTCATACTCAATTGGGAGAAATGTCACTTCATGGTTGAAGAGGGCATAATTTTGGGTCATAACGTGTCGGCTCGAGGACTAGAGGTGGACAAAGCAAAGTTGGATACGATCGAGAAACTGCCTCCACCGAGCTCAGTTAAGGATATTAGAAGTTTTCTGGGGCATGTTGGGTTCTACAAGAGGTTCATAAAAGACTTCTCTAAGATTGCAAAACCTTTATACAGTCTTTTAGAGAAGGATGCTACTTTCAGCTTTTCTACGAAATGCAAGTCAGCGTTTGACCTATTGAAAAAGAAATTAACTACAGCCCCCGTGATAGTCGCACCGGACTGGAAAAAGCCATTCGAGCTTATGTGTGATGTAAGCGACTATGCGGTTGGGGCTGTTTTGGGACAAAGATGAGACAAGGTGTTTCACGCCATATGCTATACAAGCAAAACACTCACAGAGACTCAAATGAATTACACTACCACGGAAAAGGAATTGCTTGCAGTGGTGTACGCGTTCGACAAATTCAGGGCATACTTGATCGGGACTAAGGTGATAGTCTATACGAACCATTCGGCGATTCGGTACTTAATAGCGAAAAAAGATGCTAAGTCGTGCCTTATCCGGTGGATTCTCCTACTTCAAGAGTTCGATTTAGAAATTAAAGATAGAAAGGGGACGGAGAATCAAGTTGCCGACCATTTATCAAGGTTGGAGAATCAGGAGAAAAAGAATAAAGATAAATGTGTAATCAACGAGTCATTCCCGGATGAGCAACTGTTTGGGTTAAATGCAGAATATCCGTGGTATGCAAACTTTGTGAATTATGCGGTGAGCAAAATGCTTCCCCCTAACCTTACACGACAACAGAAAAAGAAGTTTCTTCATGATGTCAAGTGGTATATATGGGATGAGCCTTATTTATTCAAACAGTGCACCGACAAGATGATTAGAAGGTGTATCCCCTACAGTGAAGTGCACAATATATTACAGGAATGCCACTCATCGGCATATGGTGGACATTATGGGAGTGAGCGCACAGCGGTAAAAGTACTTCAATCCGGGTTTTATTGGCCTACATTATTCAAAGACGCCCACAAGTTTGTGAAAACATGTGATAGATGCCAAAGGGTGGGAAACATATCTAAACGGAATGAGATGCCCCTACAAATAATTCTTGAAGTGGAAATCTTTGATGTATGGGGAATCGATTTCATGGGGACATTCCCTTCGTCCTTGAGCAATGAATACATTCTACTCGCGGTGGATTAAGTCTCGAAATGGGTTGAAGCTGCAGCATTACCATCTAACGATGCCAAGGTGGTCCTCAAATTCCTACAGAAAAACATTTTCACGAGGTTTGGCACACCAAGAGCAATAATAAGTGACGAAGGTAGTAACTTCTGCAACAAAGCCTTTACAGCTCTTTTGGCTAAGTATGGGGTTAACCACAAGGTGGCTATAGCATATCACCCTCAAACAAATGGACAGGCTAAGGTTTCGAATAGAGAAGTTAAGAAAATATTAGAAAAAGTCGTAAATCCGAGTCGGAAGGATTGGTCACTTCGGTTGGATGATGCACTATGGGCATACTGGACTGCTTATAAGACTCCAATAGGAATGTCACCATACCAACTATTGTACGAAAAGGCCTGTCACCTACCAGTCGAGCTACAGCATAAGGCCTATTGGGCCATTCAGAAACTAAACTTCAATCAAGCAGCTGTAGGGGGAAAGAGGTTGCTACAACTAAATGAACTAGATGAATTCTGACTTCAGGCATACGAGAACGCTAAACTATACAAGGAGAATGTCAAGAAATGGCACGACAAGAAAAGTATGCACAGAACTTTTGAATCGAGGCAATCGGTATTATTGTTCAACTCTCGGTTGCGGTTGTTTCCTGGTAAGCTGAAGTCAAGATGGTCGGGACCATACACCATTAAAATCGTGTTTCCACATGGCGTAGTCGAACTCTACAGCCGAAACCCAATGGAGACATTCAAGGTCAACGGTCAACGGATAAAGCAGTATTGGGGCAGAGATGTGAACTGGGATGCTGACAACATAACCCTAGCCGATGCTCAGTGACACGAAAGTCATCGTCGGGCTTACGACGTTAAAACTAGCGCTACTTAGGAGGCAACCCATGTTCTACACTTTTGTTTTTCTTGTTTACCTTTTCTTTTTATAGGTAATTAATTTTCGTTGAATTTTTAAAGTAAATTTGTATTGATTTACAGGACAAAGAAGAAAACATTCTGCCATCATAGCGCGGGTCGCGCTTTCCAATAGGTAAAAGCAACGCCGAGCGCGCTACTAGACCAGACAATTCAGACCATACAACGCTGGGAGCGCTAATTTGCCGTCAGCACAGCGCTGGGTGCGCTTGAACCAGCGTGGGGCGTGCCAGATTTACCAGATCTTCTGACCCAATAGTGCTGACCGCGCTGTCTCCTCCTATATCGTAGCGCGGGCCGCGCTGCGTTAATTTCTCAGGCGCCTACTTCTAAAATCGAGACCTTGCCTCACCTTCACCCAATCGAACTCATTCACCTCTCCTTAACCAAATAAAATTCCACCACTTCTCTTCTACTACTTCAAATTCCAATCCTCATTAAATTCACCAAGCATGACAACATCTCATAACTCTTTCTCCTCTTCAACTTCTACTCCATTGCTACCCCTTCACCTTTCATCTTCTATTATTCAATTCACGTTGGAATCCCCTCTCCTATATAAACTCCAAACTTCACTCACCCAATTCATATCAACTATACACTACATCCATTACATACCTTAAACCAATCACTTGGGGAGACATACTCAAACGGGGGGGGTTCAATAAGCGCAAGGAATTACATCTCACCTCTTGCTTGCTCATCTTCTTCAGTCTGAATATCAAGTAAGTAGACAAAATTGGGTATTGGTGTTTGTTTTCATAGTTCGGCCTGCAAGATTACACTAATATCCTATTTTGGGAGAAAAACTAAGTTCACCCACCAACTGTTCGATAAAACGCCTGAACCAAACCTTGAACCCATTCACTCCATAAACCACCATGTCATCCAACAAAAGACAACGTCCATCCTCCTCCACTGCTAGGCCTCAGTATGACCACACTAGGTTTGTTAGTGAGAGGTGTTGGGGTTTCGATACAGAAACGCACAGCGGAAATTAAAATTTAAAGCAATTTCGAAACCCTAGAACAGGATCCATGCGAAAAATAATTAATTCAGTGGTAAGAAATTATACCGATTGTAAAAGCTAGAATCGATGCGGTCAAATCTCCAACGCAATTCAAACGGACTGCGTCTCTACAGTATCCACACGAACGCTCCACACAAATCGTCCTACGATCTGCAGAAGAAGGAAAACGCGGTACTAGCCACCAAGGATGAGGATTTTAAACTATTTTTCTCTAGTCTCTCTCTAAGAGCGGCTAGGTTTTTTTTTTTTGACGTAAAACCTAAAGTGACTGATATATATCATATATATAGCAATTAGGAGGAATTAATCAAAACCTAATGTTATTAAAATCCGAATTTATATATATCTTAATTAAGTCTTACTTAATTAATATACCTATATATAAATTATCCTATTAATTTAAATTCGTAATTTAAAATTATATCAATCATATTGACATATTTAAATCTTTACAATTTAAATTAATTTCCTTTTAATTACGTTCTTTGTGTGTGACCCTATAGGTTATTATTACGTTGGCAATAACCTTAAAATCATATTATAAAGTTATAAACGGTGAGCGACATCTAGTAATGCATCACTGCTACCCAAGTAATAATAAGATCGATGATTCGATGCAACCTTTTCGTGACCAATGTTTCAATGTAATTTAATCCTTTTAACCTTAATATCCAAGATTAAACTCGAGTCATGGAATGTGTCATACTCTTCATAATTTAATCTGAGTTTTTCTTGATCAATGAGTGGACTATATGAAACAAATCATTATTTGAGCATGGCCATGCATTTCATAGTCCTACTCAATCAAGAGGCCTATGGATATCACCCCTAATATATAGGATGGTTAAATTCCATCTAGATCACTTATATTCCTCACAGGATTCATGATGTACCCAATAATCACCTTTATAGTCCACCCTATTAAAGGTGACATTTGATGATATCAAAATACATAAATTCTCGTTGAGTAATATAGTGATTTCAGGTCGGAAGACCATTACATCATTGTCACTATGAGAATTGCTAATGACACTTCGCATAATGCTCCATATAGAATTCTCATGGTGGGTCTGTCCAGTACATCGTTCTCTAATATGTACCTATGCATTGAATTAATATCTCATATATTTATGACCAATGAGATTTGGTCATCAGTCAATCAACATACTAGTCTCAATGTATCATTGTTGTCCCATCAACAATGATACTCGACTAGGGACATTTAAGAACAATGATACTAATTGTAATGATATAATCTCATATTCAAGTCACATACTTTGAAGTATATAATTTGTATCACTATTCTAAGGAATTTTATTATGTTAACAATTATATTATGCAGTAAATAAAACCATAATAAAATCATTTATTTATTCAATCAAATATAATATCAAAATGTTAAGCAATTATATCAAATAATTGGCCTCTAGGGCATAAACTCTAACAAGAGGGCCGCCGACCGATTCAAGACAACCATCGACAAGAAAACATTGGTGCTCAAACGTGGGTTGAAGCCGAATGCTAATTTGGATGGCGACATGGCTTTGCAAATTGTGGAGCGAAATTGGTTTTAGTTGGTCGAACAACGATTTCCAGCGGCAATTAACATAGTGAAATAGTTTTATGCAAATGCAATGGAGCATGTCAATCATGTAGTCATGGTTCGGGGGAAACCAGTGGCATTTCACGTCGATGCTATTAATGAGTATTTTGGGTTAGAGGCACCACAAGATGATAGATATGAAGATGACTTGCCCGAGTTAGACGAATTGATAGTTAGATTATGCAAACCGGGTACACAATGGGTCATTCAAATCGGAACAAATGAAAAGATAAGCTTTCCACACTCTTCACTTAGTCGCTATGGAAAAGCTTGGTACGCATTTTTGTGTGCTCGATTAATGCCCACGCGCCATCAGACCGAAGTCACTAAGGCACGAGCTCGATTATTGTATGGAATTGTATATCACCATTTCAATTTGGACAACTCAATTGCTTTCTATAATGTCGATGTGGGGGAATGTATTCAAGAGTCCATTGACCGGGTGTTACGCGGAAGTACTACTGGAGGCTTGTTGCACGGATTCTTAATCACTGACTTGTGCCGAAAAGCGGGAGTGCAGTGGCAACCTACCGAACCTATCCAACACCCAATGGCAATCATTGATCATGCAACAATTGAGAAGTATAAGGCTTGGGAAGGGGCTAGATCACATCCACGCGGTGAAGGCTATATTATGATCCGACAACCCTCACCCCCAGTGACAGCGGAACCAAGGCAAGAGCCACCACCGAGGACTTCAAGGAATCAATTTCTTTGGTTGGCTCAACGTCAAGATTTAATGCATGAGTACAATGCAAATGCATTTAACACGCTTGATGTTGCGTTTTCTCACTGCAATCCATCTGCACCTCCAATTGTCATGCCTAATCCTCCCAATCTGCCTGCATATTTTCCAGAGGACGACAATGAGCAGTAACTCGTTTACAAGGAAGGCCTCATACTTTTCTTTGAATTATTTTGGCGTAATGAGGTCATTACTTGTTTTAAGTTTGGGGGTACTGTTTCATGCTTTTTAGTCATATCTGTTTTTTAGTTCCATATGTTAAAAATAAGCTCTACAAAAAAATTAAAAATATTATCGTGGGCATATAGTTGCATGAATCCAGTTATTAGATTGTATATGTGATTATTGGCCAATGACGAAACTGAAATGGTGTAGACAAGTATATTACTAAGTATAAGAATCTTGATGTGGTTTTTATTATGATGTGGATATTGTTCTGCTTAAAACTAGTATAATAAGGATAGCACGTTAATAACATCTGTGTTAATGGATTGGTTCAAATTGTTACATAACAATTTTCTAAAGGATAGTGCTAGTATAAACAAAAAGAATGACAGAGATAGCATTAACCTAAGTTTGGGGAAGACTGGGTTATATAAGCTCTCAAAAAAAAGTGGTATGAAGAAAATATTAGGAATTAGTTGAGTCTTGTGGTGGGTTGAGAAGAAATACTCCCCATAAACACAAGCGTGAGACGGAGCGTAAAACGCACTCACCAACCATCTATCTAAAAGAAAAAAAATTGAGATGAGAAGAAAAGACGGGAAAATAAGGGTAATGAGCCCACCATCTATGAAATAAAAAAATGGTGCAAAAGAAGTGAGCATGAATACCCTATTCGGAACTTGAGTTTGAGTAATTGTTTAAGCTAAGCTTGATCTGGTTTGATTTTAGAATTTTTTTTAGTTTATACTGTATGATTCCTGATAAGAAACTGGTTATGTAACTGAATTTGATTCAATATCAGTTGGCATGGGTGTTGCACACACACACTGTATTAGTTATAACAGGGTAAGATGTACAGATTGATAGCAAGTGCGGAATGATTTTGATATGAAGTATGATGGGTTTACATGTTTTTCTGAGGCCGTATGAGCAAATCATATTTATTATCTTAATTCTGGATTCATAGTTAGGTTAGTACATTGCATTGCATTTTGCTTGAGGACAAGCAACGATTAAGATTGGGGGAATTTGATGAGTAGATTTTTAACCTGCGATTTATGTTCATTAAGCTTGATATATTGTTAGTCTTTGGTAATTTCATGTTACTTTTGATAGTTGTTTGCTTGTTGCAGGATAATACATGGGCTTAATCAAAATGTCATCAAAATGTGGCAATTGGAGGAAGATTTCGAGTAATCTGGATGTTTCTGATTACATAGCGCGGGGCGCGTTGTGCTGCATGGAGCCATAGCGCGGGGCGCGCTGGAGCGAGGAATTCTTCTGGGATAATAGCGCGGGGCGCGCTGCTTGTGCATGTAACATAGCGCGGGGCGCGCTGCGTCGGGATTGTTGGGCAAATTTTGATGTTTGGCTAGAAGTTGGGCTATGTTGGGAACTAATAATTCTTTATATAATGAGATAGTAGTAAAAGTGTATGTGTGGGAGTTTTTGATTCATGAGTGGTTGGTTTTGAAAAGGTCTCATGTCTCCACTTGGTTTCTTACTTGGGGAGTTAGAGTTGGATTAGGAGATGTGTGGAGCTGATGTTGATATCTTTTTATGCTGAGTTTGGAGAGGTTGGTGAAAGAGGAGATACAACAGACGAAGCATAATTCAAGTGCAACTTTGGAGGAGAAATTTTCAAAGACTGTCACGCCGATTACAAATCGAGTCTACGTGAAGGGGTTTTTAATATTTTTCTTCTTCTCTTTAGTCTTATTTGTAATTGGAAGGATGTTTTCAGTAAATTATTCAGTTTTGAGTTCATTCGTTATGAACTAATTCACTTATTAGACTTGTGATGGATCTTTGGGTGAAATGATGATTCTATAGCTTTGATTTCCAATTTAATAATATATCTTTAGTTTTTCTATGTTAATGTGAGCGTGAATTTATGAATTGCCTGATCAACAGTTCTTTGTGGATTTGAATGGAATCGAGAGAGGAGATTCGAATCTAGACCTAGTTAATATAGCATGTGTCATGAATTTTGTCGATAGCAGATTTTTGATTATTGTTAAGGTAGAGATACGCTTGACATCACATGTAATCGTATAGAGAACTTGGACTTAAAACTTCTTTAATTGCAGTTCACATAGAAATATAGTGAGTTGGTTAACTTAGGTGTTTAACAGATTTCTATCTTAATTGTGGATTGATGTTAATACGGTATTAGTGCATCGGGAGGTGGCTAGTATTACATTCGTGTTCTTGATTAATAAACTGGGATATTAAATTGAGTTGGAACAAAGGTTTGAAAATCAGAGTGAAGCTAAGGGTGAATTCATAAGTCTAATTCTCCATTAATTGTTTGAAATTCCGGATTTAGATATTGGTGACTGTTTTGTGATAGTTTGTTTATTTATTAACTTAGTTTCTACAAATTAAAATCGTTGAATTGATTAGTTTAATAAAATTAGGATTAATAGAAAATTGATAATTGTGAAGTTAAGTTTCTTATTGAATTGTCTCTGTGGGAACAATACTCTATTCATCACTTTATTACTTGTTGACCACGTACACTTGCGTGTTTTGAGCGTAATTAGATTTTAGCCAACATGTATCAAAGCTGTTGGTTATGAACCTTAAGTAGGAATGCCTGAGACCAATAACCACAGTGATTAGGATAAGATATGACTCACATAGAGTTAGTTGGTCGATAAGATTCAAAGACGAATTTCAGCGAGTTATAAAGATACGGAGTTCCCTAACTCTGATAATAAAGGTGAACAGTAGTGATGAATAAATCAAGTCTAAAAGACAAAAAGTGTAGGGATAGGAGATCGTAAAACAAAATGATCAAGGTATAAAAATGAATCGTAATATATACGATGAGATCACCCCGTGATCTGATAAGGTTATAATATGGGAAAAGAATCAATCTGATGATTGTTTCGAGTTCGGGAAGGATTGTTTCGATCCGATTGACACAAGGACTTCCAAGAGGACTTAAAGACATATAAAGAGACTTTTAAAAGGAGGAGAATCACAAGGATTAGGGGAGATGAGAGATTATAGAGATTAGAGAGGATTCCATTAGATTAGATTAGAGTAGAATAGCAAAACACTAGTTCTTATTAGATTTGGAGATTGAAGCAACTTGGAGACCATTGAAGATTCTAAGTAGAAGTAAGGAGGGAGCGTCAAATCTACAGACAATAGATTCTATCTTCTTATCTTCTTCTATCTTTGTCTTTTAATGATTATTCAATTGTGGATTCTTAGTTTTAATTCAATAATCATGAACTAATTCTTTGTTTGAGATTACAATGGATCTTATTGTGTAGTTTATTTTAATATGCTTTGCTATCAACTATTATATTCTATTGTGAGGATTGTCTATTGTGATTTGGACTTAATTGCTTAATTGATTGGTCATCAATTACCGTGATAATCTATATGAACTCGAGAGATGAAGTATTGATTTAGATCTTATCATGATAGCGTGTGTTCAGGATTTTGTTAGTAGCTTAAACTTGATGAGTGTTAAGGTAGAGATATGCTTGACATCGCATGTAATCGGATAGAGAACTTATTCTTCAACCTTCTTCAGTTGTAATTCACATAGAGATATAGTGGGTTAGTTGATTAAGGTGTTTAACAGATTTCTATCTTAATTGTGGATTGACGTTAATATGGGTATTATGCATCGAGAGGTGGTTTTATCTGCTTTAGTGTTCTTGATTAACAATTCAGGATAGAGAATAATTAATGAGAAGTGTGTTAACTTAAATGAAGCAATAAGTGAAGTTGTGATCTTAAAACTCTGTTATCTTAATTTAACTAGTGGAATTTAATAGTAGTTTAATTTATATAATTTGAAATTCATTCGTTTAAATAAGATTGAGTTGGTTACGGGTTAGTACTTGGTGATTTTTGTTAAATAATTCTCTGTGGGAACGATACTCTACTTTCACTTTATTACTTGTTGACCACGTATACTTAAGTGTTGTGCATAATTAGCAACCCAGATTTCCCAGATGGGTCTGACAAGACTTTTGAGACCTCTGATCTTGCTGATGTTTGATGTTTAGGCTACGTTGTTGTCTTCATGTTGTAGTCTGGTATAAGGACTACACAATAATGCTTTTAGCTCACCCAGAATATACATAGAATCAAAGTTATAAGCAGTCAAACTGGCGTTGACCAACTACCTTAGACCGAATCTAGAAAACCCAGAATTCGTTGAAGAGCAGTTCTTGACCCTTAGTTTGACTGGTCTAGATCGCTCGTATTTGTTGTTGTTATGATGCTTTAATGTTATACAATTGTACACTGATAGTAATACTACATGTTTGAACCATTATAACATAATTAGAAAGTCCAGATTGCAAGATATAAGGAGCTAAGCATAGCACATTCAACTGTTCTTCATTTTCTGGAAAACCCAGAAATGAAGAATAGTGTTGTCAGAATTTTCTGCAGCATAGATCTTGCTTTTAAGTGATGATTTGGCCATGAACTCATTTTCTAGTTGTATTATTACATGAATACTACATCATTAAAACTTTAGCCAGCCAAGAAACATAATGAACAAGGATCTATCACTAATCAAACATGGTAACTTGAACACTGACATGAAGCTCAAGAACACCTATAGCGACGGTTCTGTCGCTATAGGGCCCTTTAGTGACATTTAATTTCGAAAAATGAATTATTTTATTAAATAAATAGATAAAAATAGTTTTTAATTATTAAAAATACAAAATAAATTCTTAAAAATTATTTTAAAGTCTGAAAAATAGTTTTAATTTTTTTGAGTATATTTCATAAATATTTAATATTTTTGGAATATAATTGATAATTAATTTATTTAATTATAATATTAAATAAATTATTTAAAAATGATTCTAATACATGAAAAATAATGAAAAATTATATTATAGTATAAGAAAATATTTTAAGTTATTTTCAATGACTTTTGATATTTTGTGAGAAATTTCATTAATTAATTAATATTAATGATAATTAATTTATTTAATGAATATATTAAATAAATTATGAAAAATTAGAATTTATGATTTAAAAATTATATAAAAATGATTTAAGTGTTATAAAAATATTCAAAGTTATAAAATATAACTTTTGATATTTTACCATGAAAATATTAATATTTTAATATTAATAGCAATTATCGGGTAATAGATTTAATTGTTTAAAAATCATATAAAGGTGATTTTAAAGTATTAAAAATACTTTGTGATATTATAAATATGCTTTAATATTATGACATGACTTTCATTAATATTTGATAATAAATAAATATTAATGGTAATAGAATATTGTGGTATTTAATTCATATAAATACGATATTAATGATTGAAAATTTATGATAAATTGTAATAATTATCTGAAAATTATTGCGAGCTTATGAAAAATATTTTGACTGCTAATAAATTATTTTAGATAATTATTAAGCGTTTAAACAGAGTTTAATTGAACTTAAACTCGAAATTTAGTCCGACTAAACCGTCGGGATGTCATATTTGTGTCGGGTTCAACTCAGACTGCAAAAGTTTGACTTAATACCGAGTTTTATGTGTCGTAGATTGATAGGATTATGTGTTATATGTTTAGGTTATTTTAAATACTGTGATGATATTATTCTAATTTTTATATCAATATTATTTATATATTAGGTCTTCAGACAAAGCGTTATAAATTGTGTAACCGTAATCGACCGAACATGCAAGTTTTACTTAACTCTACTAAGAGTTGTTTCATTCAGATATGTTTATGGTTAATCTTTGCTGATTGTTATGTAGAATTGTACTCTGTACATATTGCATGTATAAGTCAGGTATGAAAGGCTGATCACCTTCACTACCATTCGGTCCAGATAAATTTGTTCATGTGTAATACTTGTTCAGTCAAAAGTTTGTTCGTGCTAGTTCTCAATTATATTGATGAATTATAGTCTGCTTATTATTCAGACTCTTTCAGTCATGATATATCCTTAAATAATATTAAAACTTGCTGAGCAACCTTCATGCTCACCCTTGCTCATGATAAAACATTGCAGATTAAGGCGAATGCGTCGGATACAAGGAAAGGTTAAAGACAGTTCTAGCTTAAAGTTAATGTGTGTGATTAGATTTGTAATAGTATGATATGATAATAATGTTATGTGTTAGTCAAGTTATGAATTGTGTATAAGTTAATGTTACTCGACCTTGGGAAATAGTGTGTAAAGTGTATTGTATAAACAATTTATGTTTATATCTTCCGCATTAGTTATAGAATGATTGTACCAGATCCGTGGTGATTTGGGACCCGGATTTGGGACTGTCACATCCATCACGCAAGTTCTAAGCATGTCCTCTAGCGTTTGTATCGTTCGCTCACTTTGCTTGTCAATCTACGGATGATAAGTAGTACTTAACCTCAATTGTGTTCCCAACCTTTCTTGTAAGCTTTTCCAGAATTTTGACGTGAAGCGCGGATCTCGGTCTGAGACAATCGATACTGGCACTCCACATCGTGAAACAATTTTCTTTTCGTACAGATTCGCTAACTGATTCAAACTATATCAGATCTTGATTGGTAGAAAATGAGTCGTCTTCGTTAGTCGATCTACGGTAACCCAAATGGCGTCAAAACCTTTCTGCGTGACTGGAAGTCCTACCACGAAATCCATCGCAATATGCTCCCATTTCCACTCCAGTATTTCCAATGGTTGGAGTAGAGCACTCGACCTTTGGTGCTCAGCTTTGACCCGTTGACACATAAGACATCTATTAACGCACTTCGCGATTTCTCGTTTTAGATTTGGCCACCAAATATGTTGCCTCAAATCCCGGCACATATTCGTGCTTCCTAGATGAACGAAATATGTCGTGTTGTGTGCCTCGTGCAAAATTTCTTCCCTCAACTCAGTTACCGATGGTACCCACACTCTCCCTTCGAATCTTAAAATACCCTCACACTCCTCATCATTTTCTTGTGATTCCTTAATTCTATCCAACAAGGTTGGACGAGCTTCTTCTGCAAACAATCCCTCTTCAGACCTTTCCGGTCCTTTCACTTCTATCTCTAATTTCTCCATATCCTTTATTAACTCCTCCTGAGTTGTCAATTTAACTAATGTTTCCCTTCTTTTCCTACTCAGCGTGTCGACCACTACATTTGCCTTTCCCGGGTGATTAAGAATATCGCAGTTATAATCCTTGATTAATTCTAACCATTTTCCTTGACGCATGTTGAACTCCTTTTGTGTTAAGATATATTTCAGACTCTTGTGGTCCGTGTATATCTCATATTTTTTTCCGTACAAATAGTGTCTCCAAATTTTCAACGCAAAAACTACTGCCGCTAACTCTAAATCATGAGTAGGGTATAGTTTTTTGCAATCCTTCAATTGTCGTGAAGCATGCGCAATAACTTTGCCATGTTGCATTAGCACACAGCCTAGTCGTTTATGTGATACATCACTATACACCACAAATCTTACCGTATCATCCGATAATAATAATATAGGTGCCTCACTCAATGTGACGCCCCCAAATTTGGGTATCTTCCAACCTGACAGATGGTGCTACACGGTGCTATAGTTCACATATACATTCAATTGAAATACCTCAAAAGAGTGAATATATCTTCTACATATTCCAAAACAACATTCCCATTCCCAGGTTCTTTATAACCATTACATAGATTCTTTGTCATAATATCAAATAATAACACTATTACAAATGTAATCTATTGGTTCGCCTTAGCCTTTCCTTTATCTTAACCGGATCCTTCAATCCGTTCGGTCTTAGCTGCATTCATATGGTTCAAGTAAGAGTGAGCATAACTAGCTCAACAAGTATGCCAATTTCATTTAAACAACAGGCTTGAATCATATAAATCGTATATCTTAAATAACTGAATCAATAGTTATGAAGTACTATCGATAATTCAAAATAACACTTCTCTTTTTCTTTAAAATGTTTCACAATGAATAACATTCATTAAACATCAATATTGGTCCAAGACCTTGAACATTACATTCTTTCTTTGAAAAGGATAACCTGACACCAAGTTCATAAGTTTGGTATATCTTACAAGCGCGTATAGGTGATCAGCCTATAGTACTCTATGTTGTGCAACACTACTTTCTTTAAACGTATCTACGTTTAAGTTTTGGTAACCTCACGTGCCTGTCGTTTGACGACAGAACATTTGTTTAAGCATACTCAGTCTTTCTTTGAAATCAATACCAAAATAGTTTGGCAAAACTTAACAACATTGACAATAGTTCGATAGATTATAAGAAATCCACAAACACATTAAGTCTAGCCGGAGGAATTGGCTTCGACTTCATCATACATCAATTCATCCGTAAGGTATATGAATTACAAAGCTTGTCCAAAATGAACATAGACAAGGGTTAGAACACTTGCCTTTAGCGTCTTCTACAGTAAATATACTTTTCCTTTGAGTCTTTAAGGATTTTACTATACATGATCACATAATATATCACATTAGGTCATATACAATCATGTATGGTTACTAATATATCTTACCCTTTCTTCTCAATCCAATCATTCCTTAGAATATTTATTGTTCGTTATGGTTTATCACATTACATTGTTCGTACGTTTACTCAATCGTTCGTCAACCTTTAGTTATAACTTTTAAGGTTTCAAGTATCTTCAATGATGTTACTTCAAGCCAATTAAGTATATAATTCATTACTAATTAATTTCTGCCTTCTTTATATACTTAAGCATTCTTTACTGGTTATTTTCTAGTGCTGGCGCTGCGGCGCCAGCTTCCTTCACACAACTCGCTCTATAGCGCTGTTTTACTACCTCTGCCTCGACCTCGGCACTGCGGCGCCATCATACTATATTACAGCCGCGTTGCGGCACCACTTCATAGTGGTAGGGGTTCCGGCCTGGCACTGCAGCACCGACTTCAACTCTTTGGCCCGCGCTGCGACGCCAACCTGTCCTCGAAGAAATTTTTGACAGATCTTCTTTTTCTGTGAACTTTCAGGCCTCATAACTTATTCGTTATATGTCCGAATTGGCTCGTTCAAAGGCTGTTAGCTCACAAATAACATGTTCTATGATTTCATTAAAAAGTATTTCATTTTCGAATTTTTAACACAGAATTAACCGATTAGTTCGTTATTACGCGTTCGTTAAACGTTCGAAGACGTTCAAAGCTCGTTTCTCCGTTCTAAGTCAGAATTTGGTCATTTTTGAGTCCACAGCTATCAAATACAAATTTAGACTATTCTTCATCGAAAACCAACGTTTCTTAGCTAAGTGGTGACTTTTGAATTTCATTTCGAGAATTTAACGATTTCGACGATTATCGTCTAATCTCGTAAATTTCGCCATAACTTCGTTACTTGAGATTTTTACATCGTTCAAAATAGATTCATTTCATATCTCTAATCATCCTAACTAAATATATTTCAACCATGAAATGATCGTTCAATATATGTTCTTCATTAGTTCATCACTTCTATGATTATGCGTATCTTACAACATGGTTTATTAAAGTTTAAGTTCTCTAATAACCATCCTTATTACTTCTATGATACATACTCCATCAATCATCACTTCTCTATCAAGCTACAGTTGAAGAGAGGAAGATTAATTATCTTAGAGGTTCTTACCCTTGATGATCAAGATTGGTTCTTCTTCTTCTCTATTTGATATAGCAAGTCTAGCTCTCACTTTTCTCTCTCAATATATAAGCTCTAAGTTTGTTGGTTAAATTGAACAAGGCATAAATGAACATCCAAGCTCTTTTATTTATAGGATTTCAAAGTTTAGGGTATTAAGATCTTTTAGGCCATCCAACTCCTTACTTCCACCTCCTTACTATTCCTTCCTTGGGCAACACTCACCTTATCTTTTGTTTGGCCACCATACTTGGTCAACCATGACTTACCTACGGGGCCCACATGGGTTGCCCCATAGGTTTTCTTTCCCATTTACCCATCGGTTTGATCCACGAATACAATTCTTAGTTTGGGCTTTAGGTTTAATTACCTTGGGCCTAAAGTTGGAATTGCATTTCATATCATTGGACTTTAACATAATTTCAATTGGGCTTGCACAATTCCTACACAAATCCTACAAGTCCATTATAATTGGCTTAATTCTTTTAACGTATAGTCTACATATTCTTCTCTCATCCTAAGTCGTATAATCATTCATCATATACGTTATACTATCTTTCATATATACTTGTATAATATTTCGTATCATACTTGTATTCATTACCTCGTATAATACTCGTATTCATTGCCTCGAATAATACTCGCTATTATACGATCATCATTTAATCCCTCTTTACTTTCCTTAACATTCTTAAACTTAGTTCGCTAGCGAAAAACTGCGTTTATCATAACTAAAATATTATTACGTATTACATCCTTCCTTATTATTCTATCGTTACATATTTCTCGGAAGTTCAAAAATAATTCCTGAGCAAAAATTGGTAAATAGTATTTTTTTGGAAAATTTCTTGGAAACCTTTTATCTTCGTCATGGAAATTCAAACACTTTAATTCCTTCGTGTAGCCAGAATACTACGATATTCTGATACATTTAGGGTATAGAACAACATTCATCTTACTAACACATAATATTAATATATAATATAATTTTATTCATTATTTAATCAAATAAAATTATTTGACAAATTATCCAATCTTCTCAGTCGTTACATCCTTCCCTCCTTATAAGGATTTTGTCACCAGAATCTCGCTAACAATTACATAAATAACTGAGGGTAATTCTTCTTTATTTTTTCTTCAAGTTCTCACGTTGCTTCTTCGACATCGTGGTTCTTCTATAACACCTTTACCGAAGGTATAACTTTGTTCCTTATAGCTTGCTCTTTTCTATCAATGATTTGAATAGGCATTTCTTCATACATCAAGTCCTTCTCGATGTGAATAGGTTCATATTCTATCACGTGCTTATAATCTGGCTTATAAGGACGTAACACAGATACATGGAACACATTATGTATTCTTTTTAAGTCTGGAGGTAATGCTACCACGTAGGCTACCTCTCCTACACTTTTTAATATCTTGAAAGGTCCTATAAATCTTGGACTTAACTTTCCTTTCTTTTCAAAGTGTATCTTTTCTTTCTTGGGAGATACCTTTAGAAATACGTACGAGCCTACTTCAAACTCTCGGTTCACTCGATGTTAATCCGCATATTTCTTTTGTCTGTCTTGAGCTACTACCAGATGCATTCGTATCAGCTTGACTATATCCACTGTCTGCTACACCAATTCTGGTCCTAGCATTCGACGTTCTCCCATTTCATCCCAACACAATGGTGTTCTGCACTTCTGTCTGTATAAAGCTTCATAAGGCGGCATGCCTATGCTCACATGATAACTATTGCTATACACAAACTCTACTAACAGTAGATGATCATCCCAACTACCCTTGAAACCCATGATGCAAGATCTCAGAATATCTTCTAGCGTATGAATTGTCCTCTCGCTTTGCCCATCAGTTTGTGGATGATAAGCCGTACTTAACTTTAGATGCATCCCCATCTGTTCTTGCAGACTCCTCCAAAAGTTTGATGTGAATCGTGGATTGTTAAACCCCATATTTTATGAATAAAGATTAAATTTTTTTGAAATATTTTTTAAATATTATGGTGTGAATTTGAGATAATGTTGTGGGTAGTATTTATAAATTTTACAAAGAATGCAAGTTGTTGTATTATATTTGATTGGTCGGGGAATATTATTTTTGTCGGAGAATATTCGTACGACGGCACAATTATTGGTGGACCCCACAACAGAATTATTATCGAATTGAGAAAACTACAAAAATATTTTATAAAAATAACGGCGGAAGTTTTATCGTTAATACTGTTGAACTACTCGGTAGTAAAAGTACAGTAATACGTGTGGTTGCATAGTAGCATACGGTATTGATTATTGAGGCTTACGTGATAAGTCACTCAATTTTGTTTTATTGGTATTATTAATGTAATAAAACAGAAAAGATTTTATATAAAACAGAATATTTTTATAAAGTTATTCGTTTTATTAGGCTAATAGTAAAATCTTTTTATATAAAACAAAATACTTTTGTAAAGTTATCTATTTTATTAGACAATAATTAGAATATATTATATTTTATTATGCATAGTATTTGCATAGTGCCTGCATAGTATTTGTATAGTAAATTTTTTTATAAAGTTATTAGTTCTATTAGATTATAAATAGAATATATTATATTTTATTTAAAAGATTTTGCTTTAAATATGGACCGTCAGATTAAAGTAAATCAATCTGGACCGTTCATGAGTTAGTTACTATGCAGTCCATTTTTCTATAAATAGAAGCTCATTCCTTCATTATTTTTTACGAATTTACTAAAACTCTAGAGAGAGAAAATTATAGAGAGAGAAGAAAAGTGTTTTGTGATAAGTGGTTTTATTCCTACTTATCGGGTATCTATTACTTGAATTATTTGCTTAATCTCATGTTTCTTAGTTACTTTTCATACGTTTTATGTTATTTTGTAGGCGATGACACGGCATTGGCATGAAGAAGCAAGGGAAAGAATTCGTACATCTTTTGGACTAAACTACGCAAGAAAATGTTATTAGGGAATATTGAAGGACTTTTAACATCAAGTTGGATGCATGTTCTTGGTTTGAAAATTGGAATTTACGGTAGCTCTACTTCTTAGCTTTCCGGAACATCTTGAATTTTCCCAATCGGAGTTCGGATGCGAGAGTTATGACCTTTTTATCAACAAAGATCAAAGCTAAGAGTTGTCATGCTTGCCATTTACACAACATCTACTTCAAGCTCGATTTCCACCTTGTTCTAGCCCGAATCTGTCAATTGTTAAAGAATGAAAGTTGTAGATCTCGTTGATATCTTCAATTTGATAGGTGGCAGGCCCCGTAACTCCAAGCGGATCAAAAGTTATACCTGTTTTACCAAAGGACGTCGCAGCAGAAAACAGGGTAGCGCGGACCGCGCTAGGCGGCCAGATTTTCTGACCCTGTAGCGCGGACCGCGCCCAGAAAGGCTTAGCAGCGGCGCTGAGCGCGCTAGGCGGCGGGAATGCAGCGTTTTTTTGGTCATTTGATGTCCAATTTGAGCTAGAATAGGATTCTTAGTTGCCTAACTTGCTTGGGTGTCCATTAGAACTATAAATACATAATGAGAGACATAAAAGAGAGGGGATCTAGGCTAGTTTTAGAGGATTCCATTAGATTAGATTAGAGTAAATTAGATAAAAACCCTAGTTCTTATGGGATTGGGAGATTGAAGCAACTTGGACACCATTGAAGATCAAGAGCATGAGCTTGAGGAAGATGGAGATTTGCTGACAACAAATTTATTCTTTACTCTTCTCTTATTTTTGTCTTTTAATGATTATTCAATTGTGGATTCTTAGTTTTAATTCAATAATAATGAACTAATTCTTTGTTTGAGATTACAATGGATCTTATTGTGTAGTTTATTTTAATATGCTTCGCTATTAATTATTATGTTCTATTGTGAGGATTGTCTATTGTGATTTGGACTTAATTGCTTAATTGCCTAGTTAACAATTACCGTGATAATGTATATGAACTCGAGAGATGAAGTATAGATTTAGATCTTATCATGATAGCATGTGTTTGTGATTTCTACATAGATGGAATTCATGATTCGTGTTTAGGATAGAAATATGTCTTTACGCCATATGTAATCTTATAGAGAACTTGTGCTTTAAATTCTTTTTAATTGTAATTCACATAGAGATATAGTGGATTAGTTAATTAGGGTGTCTTGCTTGATTCTATCATCTGTGGATTTAAGTGAGTATGGGTATTATGCATCGAGAGGTGGTTTTATCTACTTTAGTGTTCTTGATTAACAATTCAGGATCGAAAATAATTGATGAGAAGTTTGTTAACTTAAATGAAGCAATAAGTGAAGTTGTGATCTTAAATCTCCGTAATCTTAATTTAACTAGTGGTAATTAGAATTAATTTATTTATAAATTGAAATTCATTCGTTTAAATAAGATTGAGTTGGTTACGGGTTAGTACTTGGTGATTTATATTAATAATTCCTCGTGGGAACGATACTCTACTTTCACTTTATTACTTGTTGACCACGTATACTTGCGTGTTGTGTGTAACTAGATTTTACCCAACAAGTTTTTGGCGCCGTTGCCGGGGAATTAGTTAATATATCTTTGCCAATATTAGCTTCAATCAAATTAGTCTTAATTTAAACATTTTTTTTTCTTTTCTTTCCTTTTTATTTAATTCTCTTCCTATTTTTCTCTCTTTTTAGGTACCATGGCTGGATTCAATTATCAGAGGCCATATTCGAGTATGACTCAACCTAGGGGAGCGGGGATTGATGGACTCAATGTATATTCTGCATTATCAGCACAACTAGAGACACTTTCGAGGAGGTTGGACGTTATTGCAGCCCAATGTAATCGAAGGATAGTAGTTACTTGCAATTATTGTGCTGGCAATCACCCGAGTAATCAATGTAATGTTAGTTTTGGGGCGGGACAACACGGTGGTGAATACCTCAACGATTATACATATGCTAATTATCATCAAGTTTGGGGGTATCACCCGAATTCGTCATGGAGCTACAATTATGAAGACCAATACTACGCTCCAAATCAATCATACACACCGGAATTTTCATGTCCACCTCCATTGCCACAAGAAGAAAAGCCAAATCCGATGGATGTAATATTGAAGGGCATAGCAGACCAAGAGGAGAGGATGATGAGTCAAGAAATATCGAGCTTCAATTTTCAGAACCAGATGGAACAACTCAACATTACTTCAAACATTGGTCCTCAATATATGGCTTCCGAGACTGAAACAGAAAATTCAAGGCTCACTACAAGAAAAAGCGCCATCTGCGACCAATAATATCAGCGACCGCCGTATCCGGTCGCTGATAATAGTAACAGCGACTGCTATCTGTGTCCGATAGGATTCTAGTCGCTAGTTCATATCAGCGACCGCATGCGGTCGCTGTTCGGTCGCTGATATGAATTTCCCTCCTAAAATTTGGTGCGAAACTTTGGCGGGGCGACCACTCTCTATCAGCGACCGCGGTCGGTCGCTGATATGTCCACGTCATTAAATATTAGCGACCGCATGCGGTCGCTGATGGCGGTCGCTGATTCTCATGAACTTAATCAAGTTCAGCAGTTCGCTCGATCAGTACTGAAGAAAAAAAAGAGGGGGAGACACTGACGAGAGGGAGAAGAGGGAGTAGGAGGAGAAGAGAAGAGAAGAGGGAGGAAAACTACCGCTACTGCCGACGCCTTCACCACCGACATCACCGGCTGACGCCTTCACCACCGCCGGTAACCCCTTTAATTAATCCCTAAATTAAACTATTTTTCTGTTATTTTTGATTGAATGGGCATGATTTGTTTTTCTGAAGATGTGAATGTGTTGATGTTCTGCTTCTAGATGCCATTTTCTTGAATTTTTTGGGTTTAATTTGAGTTTGACTGAAAATCCAAATGGGTTTGACTGAAAATCCAGTTTAATTTACAGTGACTTGTTCAAAATGGGTAAATTTACAGTGTCTTGTTCAAAATGGGTAGAACCCTAATGGGTATGAAACTTTTGGGATAATCAATGAATTTAAAAAGAGAGATTCTTTTATGAGTTGATTGATACCTATATGTATATATATACACACATACATCATATATGTATAATTTTGTAAGTATATACACACACTTTACACCACAAGAATAATTTGGGAACATGCATGATTAGGTTTCATGTTTTAATATGAGATTATCTAAAGTTGGATAATTTTTTATTACTGAATAACAGTTGTTGAAATTTGGAAAAATTTTGAATATAACATTACTGCTGAATATATTGTTGCTGAAATTTAGATAAATTGTTGTTGATATTGCTGAAATTGGGACAATTTTTGGGCTTCTTATTGTTGTTACTAATATTGGATTCTCCTAAATTATGCCCTGAAATTGGTCAAGTATGCATGCCCTCGTGCATGTGGATAATTCATATTATAGGGGAGACTCTGCCGAAATTTTTTCATATATAAGTCAAATGGCTATATAACTTGAACATTAGGGCTTAACCCAAAACCTGGGTTGTAATATATGATCATACTTATACCAATCCAATAACTTGAACATGAGTATGACATAAAACATAACTAGGAATTAAGTTTATCCATAATTCAATCAAGAAGAAGGTTCAAAGAAGTTTATCCATAATTCACAGTCGAGAAGACATACTTGTCTAAATCTTCATATATAAGTTAAATGGCCATATACGCATTCGTATTCACAGGGGCTAATAGTATGCCTTCTTCTGCAATCTTGATATACGCATCGTTATAGTTTCTAGAACACATTTCAAATTCCATTGGTTGTTCTTCAAACTTGACCATCAAGATATTTTCATCACCTAATGTCCTATCATATGCAGACCATGCATGATGCAATGATTCATATTCTACCCCTAGGAATCTATTGTCTTTAGGTTGTTTTGGCATGTATCCTTGTTCAATTCCCGAATAATCATATATGATGCACACTCATGTTATATATGTATATATACATCTATATGTATTTATAAGCATCATAAATGGGATTGAGCTGAATTGTAAATCTCTAACAAGGGAATACAATAAATTCATGTCAACATAGGTACCGTGCAATCATGGACCTCTATTTAGACCGTAGTTGGATGGCACGACGAAAGTCAAGTGCCCAGATAGGTGCTACAGCTGAATTTAGAGCTGGTTGCCAAGTATTTCATACTAACATCCTAATTTTTTTTATTTATAGATGTCTTCTGAACCTGTTGCACGAAAGCGCGGGTTGGGTCGGGGCCCTAATCATGTGCCGAAGGCCCCGGCTAATCCGGATGATCGCATTCTTATACAGATCCGTCCTCCTCCAGAAAGCACGTAAGTTAAACATCGTGTATATATAAGGGTTTAATATTTCCATTGTTATAAATATATTTTAATGTAAATTATTGTATATTGTAGTGATTTTCAAGATAGTAAAATTGTGAAGTGCATTTCACAATTATGCTTACAGAACTGGCCTACGCCAGTGATTACATGGGCGAGCACACCTCTCGCCCATAAGGATGCAGTTTGGGCTGAATTTCAGGTATATTTATTTAATCACTCTGATAGATAATACATAGTTAATCAACTAATAGTTTAGTAATGTTGGATTATGGTATTATAGTAGTTTTAATATTATTATTGTTGTTTTATTTGCAGAAGCGGTATAGATGGGACGACGCACATGCATCAGTTATTCAATCACTGTTCTGGCAGAAGTGCGCCGTCCGGACTAAAGATAATCTAAACAAAGAACGACAGAAAGCCCTGCACAATGCTGAGATTGACCATCCAGGACAGGGTGAGCAGTATATGCATGAGCATTGCCCCTGGTGGTGCGCACATCCCATATGGGTGCAGATGTGTGAGCAGTGGAGAGCTGAGAGCTGGGTCAAGAGACGTAAGACTGCCGCCTCGAACAGATCCTCAGGTGTATCTGAAGGCGAAAAGGCAAAAGGCACGTACAAGGGCGGCAGTATATCTCAGCTGCAACATATTGCTGCTAGGGTACGTATGTATAACAAGCTTATTGGCTTAGTTATTTGTCTTTATGTTTACAGTCATGTTTTGTAGCTAAAATATCATATGTTTACATATTAATATGAGAACATGAACTGTAGGAGTCTGAGTCTCAAGGTCAACCTATCAATTGGTTAGATGTGTATGTGGCCACCCGTGATGGTCTGCCTGATGCTGTTCAGATAGCGGTAATAAGTTAACTTTAAATATATTATAGTCATGTTTTTTAGCATTTCGTATTTATTTTTAACTATTTATTTGTTGACCTTCTGACAGGACACTTATAAGGGCTTAATGAACGAGCGCTATCCTGAAGGCACCCCGCGTCCGGCGATTGATCAAGAATTGTGGGAGAGGGCGTCCGTCGTGAAGAAAAATTATGTTAAAGGTCAAGGACAAAGACGACGCCCGACCATCAGTGGCACAGGCAGCTCTGCTACCCAGTCTACACAGTCTACACAGTCATCAGGTCATCCAGCCTATCATACTCCTGCTGACTGTGTGAGAGCGATCTGTCAAAATCGTGATCTTCTTCTTATACTGGGCGGGCATCTGCATTCTCTGAATCCTGATGACTTGGCAAAGGCAGTGGCGGAAGCAGCAGCATCACAGCATCAGGGTGGCGACCAGGTACTTTTAATGTTTCATTACGTACATTGTCTATTATTTAGCTTTCTCCAAGTCATAGCAGTATCAACACATGTAACATATATGTTTTATTCTTTTGTTAATTACAGGGTACTAATTTGAATGATCCATGAAGAGCTAGACCAGTCATGCATGTTAGATTTGTAAAGCCTTGTTAGACTTGTTTTTTAGATTTTTAAAGCCTTGTAATCTTTTAAACTACTTATCTTTGGACTGTATTGGTTTACGATTCTATTATATGGATGTTTACGATTGTATTGTGTTGTGTTGATTTAGATTCATTCTTTGGACTGTATGTATGGATGGATGTTTATCATATAGTAGTTATCATGGATGGATGCTTATATATACTGCTGTGTGTTGGGATAAAAAGCAGGTACAAAGCAGGTTATTTTTGGGAAATCAATAAAACAGGAAAAATATTTAAAAAAAAAAAAACAAAGTCAGCGACCGCGTGCGGTCGCTGATACAGTATTAGCGACCGAGTAAGGTGCTTCTACTTCAGCGACCGCATGCGGTCGCTATTACCAGTCGCTGACACGTGTGCCACATCACGTCTGACGCATGACTCAGCATGAGTCAGAATAGCGACAGCTGAGGTCGCTGATAGCGGTCGCTAATAATGCGGTCGCTATTATTGGTCGCTGATGTCTTTTTAGCGACAAGATTTTCTGCGACTACTATTAGCGACTGCATCCGGTCGCTGATACCCATCTGCGACTATATGCGGTCGCAGATGTGCGGTCGCTGATAAGCCTTTTTGTTGTAGTGGCTGGGAGAATTATTATCCAAGTTCATAGCATCAAACGAGGAGAGGAGGATTAATCAATAGCTATCAATTCAGAATCAAGAGATATCAATTCAAAATCTGTAGAACCAGATGGATCAAATGTTCAAAGCCTTGAACAACTGTCCTAAAAACAATTGGTGTTATGACGAGGATTTCGAGATTGATGAAGTGCCCGAGCCAAATCTATAACTGGATGAGACACGAGATGTTGAAAAAGAGGAGACAAGTGGGGATAATGAAAATAAGGTCGGTGAAGAACTAAGTAAGAGGATGAGCCGATGTTATTAGTGCCCCAAGTTCCTTCTCCGCAAAAGATCAAGGGTCCAGTTAGATTTGAAAAATCGTGCCCGCTTGGTAGTCATGTCGTCGGCAAGGCTCTTTATGACATGAGAGCTAGTACAAATATGAAGCCATGGTGGGATGAGGAGAAAAAGATAGAAGAAGAGCCCGTTGTTCTTGCCAAGCCTCAAAGCCCCAAGCGAATCATAGGCTCAACGGACGGAAAAGCACCTAGTTATTCAACATTCTCAATTGGGCACATATTTAAACAAAGCATGCTAGGTGACTTTGATGCATTGGCCATCACAAATGGGAACTTACCAAAAGCTATATTATTTCCGATGGATGGAGGATTTCTCAACTTTCGAAGAGAAATTGGATAGCGTTGACCAGAAAAAGTCTGGCTGAAGGACTATAAATCAAGCGCTACTTGGGAGGCAACCCAAGCTTTAAACCTTTTCTTCATTATTTATTCTTTATATTTTAGTATATAGTCTAGCTCAAATATTTGGTTTTCAAAGAATAATGACTCCATAATGGTATGCTCGCAGGTAAGGCAAGAAAAAGAAAGTCATCATGCCACTGACCCACTAGCGCGGGCCGCGCTACCCAATACATGAATACAGCGCGGGGCGGGCCACTACGCCAGTAACTCCTGACCTTCTAGCATGGGGCGCGCTATCTCATGCATATCCACGGTGCGGGCCACACTGCACCGAAATCCCAACCGTTAAAAGTGGTTTAATTGCACTGTTAGTCAAGTCCAACTCAAGCGTGGTTCCTGATTTATTCCAATGTGTCTGGCCTATTCTTCAGACTTAGCAGACAAGGAGGAAAATGCTTTATTTTAAGGGAAGTCCTCTCTTTTAATTTTTCCTATCTTAGCCATTGAGGACAATATCTAGTTTAAGTTTGGGGGCATTTTAGTGTCATATTGCATATAGTTAGTTATTTACATTGTAGTTCGTATAGTTACATTTAATTTTTGCATTCTTGAAAAAAAAATTTAAAAATAATAGTTAGTTACTATGTTCATCTTGCATGATTCCAGCTGTTAGATAGTTACAGTTTATTTTGGTCAATGATGAGATAGAATTGGGTAGACAGGTATAGTATTGACTATTAGAGCTTTGATGTGATTTCTTGTTATGAATTGAGTCTTTTGCTGTTTGAAACTGGTATAATAAGGATAGCACTGTAAGAACAACTTGTTGATTGATTGAGTTTAAATTGATACATAATGAGACTCTAAAGGATAATGCTAGTTTGAATGAAAGAATGACAAGAATAAGTAGTGATGGCTAAATTTACACAAGAACCTAAGTTTGGGGGAATATTTGAGGTATATAAGCTAAAAAAACGTAGAAAAGAAAAAAGAAAAAAAGAGTTGAATAAATTGAGTCCTGTGGTGGGTCGAGAAGAAGCGTGAAATGCACTCCCTATAACACACAGGCGTGAGATGGAGCGTAAAACGCACTCACTATCCATCAACCAAAAAAAAATGAATAAAACGGGAAATAAGAGCAAAAACCCCCCGTAGATGAAAAATGAAGCATAAGTATCCCATGTTAACCCTCGATATTGGTAATTGTTTAATTTTAGTTGGATCTAGCTTGTTTTTGGATTTCTTGAGTTTACACTGTATGATGCCTTCGAAGAGACTTGTTATGTGTTAAATTTGATTTTATATCAGTTAACATTGTTGTGGAGCACACACACACTATATTAGTGATAACTGTCTAAGATTTGATGATTGATTGAGAAGTTATTGATTGGTTTTGATATGATGTATTATCGTGTTTATTTGATTTCTCTAAGGCCAGTTGAATAGACTTTTTTTTGTCATTACTGCTGGATTCGTAGGCATGTAGATTAGTTTCATTATATGGCATTAGTGTTTTGTGTTTTTGCTTGAGGACAAGCAAAGGTTTAAGTTTGGGGGTATTTGATAAGTGGTTTTATTCCTACTTATCGGGTATCTATTACTTGAATTATTTGCTTAATCTCATGTTTCTTAGTTACTTTTCATACGTTTTATGTTATTTTGTAGGCGATGACACGGCATTGGCATGAAGAAGCAAGGGAAAGAATTCGTACATCTTTTGGACTAAACTACGCAAGAAAATGTTATTAGGGAATATTGAAGGACTTTTAACATCAAGTTGGATGCATGTTCTTGGTTTGAAAATTAGAATTTACGGTAGCTCTACTTCTTAGCTTTTCAGAACATCTTGAATTGTCCCAATCGGAGTTTGGATGCCAGAGTTATGACCTTTTTATCAACAAAGATCAAAGCTAAGAGTTGTCATGCTTGCCATTTACACAATATCTACTTCAAGCTCGATTTCCACCTTGTTCCAGCCCGAATCTGTCAATTGTTAAAGAATGAAAGTTGTAGATCTCGTTGATATCTTCGATTTGATAGGTGGCAGGCCCCGTAACTCCAAGCGGATCAAAAGTTATACCTGTTTTACCAAAGGACGTCGCAGCAGAAAATAGGGCAGCGCGGACCGCGCTAGGCGGCCAGATTTTCTGACCCTGTAGCGCGGACCACGCCCAGAAAGGCTTAGCAGCGGCGCTGAGCGCGCTAGGCGGCGGGAATGCCGCGTTTTTCTGGTCATTTGATGTCCAATTTGAGCTAGAATAGGATTCTTAGTTGCCTAACTTGCTTGGGTGTCCATTAGAACTATAAATACATGATGAGAGACATAAAAGAGAGGGGATCTAGGCTAGTTTTAGAGGATTCCATTAGATTAGATTAGAGTAAATTAGATAAAAACCCTAGTTCTTATGGGATTGGGAGATTGAAGCAACTTGGACACCATTGAAGATCAAGAGCATGAGCTTGAGGAAGATGGAGATTTGCTGACAACAGATTTATTCTTTACTCTTCTCTTATTTTTGTCTTTTAATGATTATTCAATTGTGGATTCTTAGTTTTAATTCAATAATAATGAACTAATTCTTTGTTTGAGATTACAATGGATCTTATTGTGTAGTTTATTTTAATATGCTTCACTATTAATTATTATGTTCTATTGTGAGGATTGTCTATTGTGATTTAGACTTAATTGCTTAATTGCCTAGCTAACAATTACCGTGATAATCTATATGAACTCGAGAGATGAAGTATAGATTTAAATCTTATCATGATAGCATGTGTTTGTGATTTCTACATAGATGGAATTCATGATTCGTGTTTAGGATAGAAATATGCCTTTACGCCATATGTAATCTTATAGAGAACTTGTGCTTTAAATCCTTTTTAATTGTAATTCACATAGAGATATAGTGGATTAGTTAATTAGGGTGTCTTGCTTGATTCTATCATCTGTGGATTTAAGTGAGTATGAATATTATGCATCGAGATGTGGTTTTATCTACTTTAGTGTTCTTGATTAACAATTCAGGATCGAAAATAATTGATGAGAAGTGTGATAACTTAAATGAAGCAATAAGTGGAGTTGTGATCTTAAATCTCCGTAATCTTAATTTAACTAGTGGTAATTAGAATTAATTTATTTATAAATTGAAATTCATTCGTTTAAATAAGATTGAGTTGGTTACGGGTTAGTACTTGGTGATTTATATTAATAATTCCTCGTGGGAACGATACTCTACTTTCACTTTATTACTTGTTGACCACGTATACTTGCGTGTTGTGTCTAACTAGATTTTACCCAACATTCTGCTACTTCACTAATCCTATATCCAGTACTCTTCCTTTCAAGGTAAGGGATATTATTTGGTGTACTCGTAAGGGGTATTATTTCTTTTGTATTCATGAAGAGAACTTCTGTTATTTCATTATTTATTATTCTGTTGGAATAACCTGTATACGCGGGCTACCCTATACTTGGTGAAATTCTTCTGTTATTCCATTCTTTATTATTCTGTTGGAACATCCTATCTGTGCGTTTACGCCGGACCTTGTTCCATTATTTATTATTCTGTCGGAATATCCTGTCTGTGCGTTTTATGCCAGACCTGGTTCCATTATTTATTATTCTGTCGGAATATCCTGTCTGTGCATTTTACGCCGGACCTGGTTCCGTTATTTATTATTCTGTTGGAATAACCTGTCTGTGTGGTCTATCGCATGCCTGGTGATTTCTTTTGTTATTCCATTCTTTATTGTACTCAGTTGGTTAAAGTTTAGGACTTCTATACTCCATGAAATTTGTGGAATATCCTTGATATTTGCGCTTCATCCTGTATGTTTTCATGAAAATATTCTTCTGAGCATTCTTGAATTTTACTCTACAAAGTAGTATCATGTTGACAATTTGGACGTTATCAGTTCCTAGATAAATTAATTCTTGAACTTGTTTTATTGAATTCTTATATCATTGTCATCACCCTCATGTTTATATTTTGTTAAAAGTCATCTATGGCTTGTAGTGCATAGATGGACTTGGTATGATTATGACCAGGGATTATTCGATGTAATCATGACCGTAATATTACAAATGATGTGGAAAAGTCCTCATTGGCCCGTAGTGCATTGATGGACAGTTTTTGGTATGATTATGGCTATGGATTCTCTTTGGTCGTAGTGCAAAGATGAATTATTTTATGGCATGATCAGGACCGTTGATGAAAATATGATTATCTTTAGCCGTAGTGCATGGATAATTCATGGTCGTGATACTAAAGAATATCCTTGGCCGTAGTACAGGGGTGATTCGATGATGTGGATTATTTATTAAGGTGAGTCCCAACGATAAAAGTCATGAAAAACCTTTTAAATCATAAAAGATAGTAGATTTTATTCTCTACTTGACTTTTTTTAATGGATTACTGGTTCTGCTGCAGTTAAACTTGATATCTATTGTATTTTATCAGTTTAACATTGTTGATCACTAATGATAATTTATTCTGCATTATCTTAGTCATAATATTTCTTTCTGGGCTAGTTAAGCTCACCCTTTCTTTCATTGTTCTCTTCAGGAAATGAGAATATAGTTGGGACGAGTCGGAAAACAGAGTGATGGACCAGATGATAGCATTAGTAGTCCTCACTATTCTATGTAATAGTGTGATAATAATTGTAATGAGGACTCCTTTTGAGTATGGATACTCTCTAGAAGACAATATTTGTATTCAAACTCACAGTTTATGTTCTGTCGTATTGTACACGACAATTGTATTATTAAGTTGTATTTGAATTCTGTACCATGTATTTGGCGACTCAAGATGGGTGATGTATACCTAATTTTGGGGGCATCACAGTTGGTATCAAAGCTTAGGGATATGATCCCTGGCTAGGATGTGAGAATAGAACTAGGAGGGGAGAGACGGGTAATTCCTTCGCTAGTATGACCTACCTAAGTTTATTTGGTATTTAATTGGTTGGTCAGAGTATAGGGATAATATGTGATATGTTAATTAACCCTTATTTTGTTGCAGTATTTGAAAATGACTTCTGAAAATGTTGAGATAAGCAATGGAGCATAGGAGACCGTTGAGTCTCCACAGATCAATAATCAGGACAATGTGCAACAGGATGACGATAATCCTCCTGTAAACAACAACACTGATCAATTGACGAACGACGGTAAGTTTAGGAGTTTTTTAGAATTCATGCAACATCAGGCGAAGGCGGCTCCTGTTCGTAATGCAGGAAGAAACAATGGCAACCCACGGTTGGTCACTGCTAAGCAATTCAAGGAGCTGGGACCACCAGAATTTTTGGGAAAGCCAGAACCACTTAAGGCGGAGACGTGGTTAAAGTAGATCACCAAGATATTTGATGTCTTGGGATGCTTCGAGAAGCAAAAGGTTTCCTTTACCACCTTTATGTTGCGTGAAGAGGCAGATCACTGGTGGGAATCTATAAAATGTACCCAGCCTGACGCACTCAAGATGTGTTGGGTGAAGTTCCAAGAGCTGTTCAATGACAAGTACTTTCCCGAAAGCATTCGTCACATGAAGGAGGTGGAATTTATCAAGTTGGAGCAAAACAACATGACCGTATCGCAGTACGAAGCCAAGTTTGCCGAGTTATCCCGATTTGCGTCCCATTTGGTTGATAATGAGGAGAGAATGACGCGAATGTATCTGAGAGGTTTGAAACCTGAGATACGTCTTATCTCTCATAAATTGTGTCTGTATTCAGATGTTGTTAATAGGACTCAGTTATTGGAGCGCGATAACGAGTCAACCCAACCAAAAGAGAGCAGCCGACAAAATGATAATAACGATGATAACAGTCATCGAAGAGGTGAAAATAAGCATGGAGGGAATCAACATGCCAGAAATGGTAACTACTTCAGTGGTAATCATGGCCAGAATAATAAGAATGGGCATTTCAAGAAGGGAAGGTTCAACAATGACGTGAAGACGTCGGCACCAGCACCCGTTTCAAAGGAAGAAGAACGACCACCGGTCATATGTTTCAAATGCGGACAGGAGGGAAACATCCGTCCAACCTGTACGAAGCAATCTAAAGCGTGTTTTAATTGCGAAAGAGAAGGTCACCTAGCTCGATTTTGTCGTATGGTGAAGTCAAGTCCAGCTGGGATAGTGATGCCAAAGGATGTCCCAGACAAGCCAAAACCGGTAGTTTAAGAGAGAACGTTTTTTTTTTCGTGAAAAGGAACCTGAATAAAATTATCACGGGTATGTTAGTCATAAACTCTTGTGAAGTCTATACCGTGTTAGATACCGGTTCTACTCACTCTTTTATTTCACCTAGTTGTGTTCAATGTTTGAAGTTAACTCTGGAGAAGTTAGACTTTGATATATCTGTTTAAACTCAGTTGGGAGAAACCTTCGTTACCTCCACTATTTATAAATCTTGTTCAAATCAACACTTTCACGTTACCTGTCGATCGTATCTCTTTGAAAATACTTGCCTTTGATGTGATTTTAGGAATCAATTGGTTAACAACTCATCATGTTTTTTTTGTAAAGTTGTTAGCTTTCATACTCCTAACTAACCTGTTATGCGAATTCAAAGTAACCAAACCACTAAAGTCAATCATTGTCATATCAAGCCATAAGTAAAGAGCCCGATCCATTCGTTGTTGACTTCCTTGTGTGGAATGCACCAAAGCCAAACTTTCTGTAGACGACGTCGTGAATGATGATGGCAAGTTGATAGGTATCAATGTGACGTGCTATCCAAGTCTTGGATGAGGGTCACAGTTTTGAACGATATTTTTATTGTTAATAAATTTCTTGACGTATTCGTGAAGACTTCTTAGCCTACCCCAGAGCGTGAAATCGAATTTTGTATTGACCCCAGTACAAAACCCATTTCTTAAACCCTTAAATATTTCTTCAACTAAAACGAACGTATTATGCGCCACAGACGTTAGCTCGAGCTGTTGAAGATTACGATCGTACCATTCAATATCATCGTAGAATTGCGAACGTGGTAGCTGGCGCGTTGAGTAGAAGATCGTATGCGAGTGAGATGTTGTTAACACAAAGAACCATTTCGTATAACTTACAAATGATGAAGATAGAGTTAAAGACTCTAGGGACCCACGTGAAGATAACGAATATACGATTAGAATCGACTTTAATCGATAAAGTTAAAGCCGATCAAGCTACATACTCAAAGCTGATGAATGTGAAGAAGAAGGTTCGAGAGGACGTTATTCTAGAAGCAAGAATCGATGAAGAGAGGAAATCTCAACCCTCGATTTAATTGACCCATTTAAAATCCTCGATCGAGCAGGAACTGTGGTTTATAGACTCGTTTTACCGCCAAGTATGTCGAGTGTTCATAACATTTTTAACGTATTGATGTTACGTAAACATGTGGACGACCCACACTACATTATTGATTTAGAACCGGAAGAGATAACGGATAATTTAACGTATAAAGATGTACCTGTTAAAATCCTAGAATGTATTCAACACTCAAAGGTTATACCTCAAGAGTTAGAATCTGACGAAGTGTCCTCATCTGTTCGGCATACCAGGTACGTACGTAAATTTCGAGGGCAAAATTTCATAAGGAGAGGAGATTGTGAAACCCCATATTTTATGAATAAAGATTTAATTTTTTCGAAATATTTTTTAAATATTATGGTGTGAATTTGAGATAATGTTGTGGGTAGTATTTATAAATTTTGCAAAATATGCAAGTTGTTGTATTATATTCGATTGGTTGGGGAATATTATTTTTGTCGGAGAATATTCGTACGACAGCACAATTATTGGTGGACCCCACAATGGAATTATTGTCGGATTGAGAAAACGACAAAAATATTTTATAAAAATAACGGCGGAAGTTTTACCGTTAATACTGTTGAACTACTCGGTAGTAAAAGTACAGTAATACGTGTGGTTGCATAGTAGCATACGGTATTGATTATTGAGGCTTACGTGATAAGTCACTCAATTTTGTTTTATTGGTATTATTAATGTAATAAAACAGAAAAGATTTTATATAAAACAGAATATTTTTATAAAGTTATTCGTTTTATTAGGCTAATAGTAAAATCTTTTTATATAAAACAAAATACTTTTGTAAAGTTATCTATTTTATTAGACAATAATTAGAATATATTATATTTTATTATGCATAGTATTTGCATAGTGCCTGCATAGTGTTTGTATAGTAAATTTTTTTATAAAGTTATTAGTTTTATTAGATTATAAATAGAATATATTATATTTTATTTAAAAGATTTTGCTTTAAATATGGACCGTCAGATTAAAGTAAATCAATCTGGACCGTTCATGAGTTAGTTACTATGCAGTCCATTTTTCTATAAATAGAAGCTCATTCCTTCATTATTTTTTACGAATTCACTAAATCTCTAGAGAGAGAAAATTTAGAGAGAGAAAAAAAAGGTTCTGCTACTTCACTACTCCTATATCCAGTACTCTTCCTTTCAAGGTAAGGGATATTATTTGTTGTACTCGTAAGGGGTATTATTTCTTTTGTATTCATGAAGAGAACTTCTGTTATTCCATTATTTATTATTCTGTTAGAATAACCTATATACGCGGGCTACCCTATACTTGGTGAAATTCTTCTGTTATTCCATTCTTTATTATTCTGTTGGAACATCATGTCTGTGCGTTTATGCCGGACTTGGTTCCATTATTTATTATTCTGTCGGAATATCCTGCCTGTGCGTTTTACGCCGAACCTGGTTCCATTATTTATTATTCTGTCAGAATATCATATCTGTGCACTTTACGCCGGACCTGGTTCCATTATTTATTATTCTGTCGGAATATCCTATCTGTGCATTTTACGCCGGACCTGGTTCCGTTATTTATTATTCTGTTGGAATAACCTGCCTGTGTGGTTTATCGCATGCTTGGTGATTTCTTTTGTTATTCCATTCTTTATTGTACTCAGTTGGTTAAAGTTTTGGACTTCTATACTCCATGAAATTTGTGGAATATCCTTGATATTTGCGCTTCATCTTGTATGTTTTCATGGAAATATTCTTCTGAGCATTCTTGAATTTTACTCTACAAAGTAGTATCATGTTGATAATTTGGACGTTATGAGTTCCTAGATAAATTAATTCTTGAACTTGTTTTATTGAATTCTTATATCATTGTCATCATCCTCATGTTTATATTTTGTTTAAAGTTATCTATGGCCTGTAGTGTATAGATGGACTTGGTATGATTATGACCAGGGATTATTCGGTGTAATAATGACCGTAATGTTACAAATGATGTGGAAAAAGTCCTCATTGGCCCGTAGTGCATTGATGGACAGTTTTTGGTATGATTATGGCTATGGATTCTCTTTGGTCGTAGTACAAAGATGAATTATTTTATGGCATGATCAGGACCGTTGATGAAAATATGATTATCTTTAGTCGTAGTGCATGGATAATTCGTGGTCGTGATACTAAAGAATATCATTGGCCGTAATGCAGGGGTGATTCGATGATGTGGATTATTTATTAAGCTGAGTCCCAGCGATAAAAGTCATGAAAAACCTTTTAAATCACAAAAGATAGTAGATTTTATTCTCTACTTGACTATTTTAATGGATTGCTAGTTCCGTAGCAGTTAAACTTGATGTCTATTGTATTTTATCAGTTTAACATTGTTGAAGACTAATGATAATTTATTCTGCATTATCTTAGTCATAATATTTCTTACTGGGCTAGTTGAGCTCACCCTTTCTTTCACTGTTCTCTTCAGGAAATGAGAATATAATTGGGACGAGTCGGGAAACGGAGTGATGGACCAGATGATATCATTAGTAGTACTCACTATTCTATGTAATAGTGTGATAATAATTGTAATGAGGACTCCTTTTGAGTATGGATACTCTCTAGAAGACAATATTTGTATTCAAACTCACAGTTTATGTTC
This sequence comes from Panax notoginseng, assembly GCA_016801055.1. Taxonomy (NCBI): domain Eukaryota; kingdom Viridiplantae; phylum Streptophyta; class Magnoliopsida; order Apiales; family Araliaceae; genus Panax; species Panax notoginseng. The sequence continues at coordinate 111,826,937 of CM029020.1, forward strand.
TGTCGTATTGTACACGACAGTTGTATTATTAGGTTGTATTTGAATTCTGTACCATGTATTTGGCGACTCAAGATGAGTGATGTATACCTAATTTTGGGGGCATCACATGGATCACGATCTGACACTATCGAAACTGGTACCCCATGTCTAGAAATGATTTCCTTAACATAAAGTTTAGCTAACTGATCTAAGTTATACTTAACCCTTATTGGCAAAAAACGCGTCGACTTCGTCAACCGGTCCACTATTACCCAAATAGCATCATACCCCTTCTGAGTAATTGGAAGTCCCACCACAAAGTCCATCGTGATATGCTTCCACTTCCACTCTGGAATCTCCAATGATTGTAACAAGCCACTTGGTCGTTGATGTTCGGCCTTAACCTTTTGACAAGTTAAGCACCTACTCACATATTCTGCTATTTCTCTCTTCATGTTCGGCTACCGAAAACTTTGTCAAAGGTCTTGATACATCTTAGTACTACCAGGATGAATCGAGTACCTCGAACTATGAGCCTCATATAACACTTGCTCCTTTAATTCCATCTCATTCGGAACCCAAATTCTTCCTTCAAATCTTAATAATCCCTCATTATCAAGACTGTACTTTAATTCTTTTTCATCGGTTAGCCGCTTCTTAATCTGGTCACACTCATCTTTTCTGAGTTGTACCTCTTTGACTCTATCTACAATGGTAGATTGAATCTCTGTTGTAAACAATCTCTGACCCGACTCACTCGGTAATTTTACTTCTAACTCCATCCTAGCTACCTCTGTTATTAACTCAGTTTGAGCTGTTAACATATATAACTTTTCCCGACCCTTCCTACTTAAGGTGTCGACCACTACAATGGCTTTATCAACTCCAGCCATCTCCTTTGTCTCATATTCAACTCCTTTTGTGTGAAGATATATTTTAGACTCTTATGGTCTGTGTATATCTTACATTTCTCCCCGTATAAGTAATGTCTAATATGATTAAAGAGAAGAATAAGGAGATCGTAAAATAAAGCGATCGTAGGTAAAAGGAGAAATGATTACCAAATAAGATCACGACGTGATCAGATTAAATCGTTGAATAACATATGATATGTTAAGTGATTGGAATGATATAGCTGGACGCTATAAAGAGAATATACTATGAAATGGTACAATGTAAACTCAGAAAAGAGTGGTAAATGTTAAGATGCGGATTAAAGAAAATTCGTATTAAGAAAAGAGAAAGTAAGAATGATTTGGATTTCAATTGACGACTCATGTCAGCAGCTGAGTTGTATAATTCCTTGTATGGGCCGGGAATTTGTACTTGGTTTTAGAATCACTTAGCTTCCTGGTCGATATAGTGGTTAGGTAGACCAATTCCTTGTATGGGCGGGGAATTGTCCGCTTAGCTTCCTATATTAATTAGTGGTCGAGTTTGGTTTGACAACCACTTAGTTTCTTACATTGATAATCATTGAAACCTAATGTCGCGCTATTTGCCATATGAATGTTGATAAGGTGATTCTTTTCTCATGTGTATAAATGAATAGGTAGAGAATATAAGGTTAGTTGTGAGTTCTTAAAACTCATACTTATGGTAAGTTCATGACTCATAATCATATGGTATGTTTTTGAACCCCTCAGCGAATGGACGCCTATGGTCTGACTAGGATAAGTTTCGAAACTCATATGATTGTGGAAAGTTCCTGAACTCATAATGTGTGGTAAGTTTGATGAACTGGGTATGAGAAAGTTGTGAATGGAGAATTGAGGATGAAAGATATAGATAGACTTACAAAGTAATGGATCAGTAGAGAAATTAAAATTGATGGTGGAAGTATAGGTATTCCAAATCTTCTAGCTATGCTAGACTTCGAAGTTTTTGACATCAAGCTAAATTCGCACTGATGTGCCTTTCGAAATAAAATGAATTTTTGTTATCAGCAACACAGGGTTACAACTGTGTAGAAGTGGGCTTCGTACTACTAACACATCGTTACTTGTTGCGGCATGATAGCATCAACAAAAATAAAATAAAATGATTTTCAATGGTTTTGAGCTGTTTAAAGAAGAGTCTACGCTAATTTGTTTCGGCTACATGAAAATGATTTGAATGATCAAAATGTATTTTTATATCATTAATGCATCATGCAACCTGGTGCAAAGATGATAAAAATGATGGAGTTATCATTGCAGAATTACTTAGTGTCGGATGTGATCTAAGGATCGTCAGCCCACTATAGTATGATGTAGTATGACAAAGTCACAAAATGACGAAATTCTCAAACGAACTGTATATAAAGTGCGGTATCATGACGTCAAAATGATTTTAAGAATTTTAAAGATAATTTATTGCCAACTGAATTTGGCTAGAAATGTTTCGATTGAAATTCGAATTATTGATATGCGTCTAAGCTATTTGATTCAAGAAAAATGTTTATAAAATTCAAAGTATTCTTTGAAAGCTTATGCCGAACCAAATTGTTTTGGTGCGGAATCTTATGATGAGTCTGAGGTGAACAACCCTGAAAATGGAGATATACTAATTGGATAAAATATTCTAATCTAAGAACGCATATAGTCGTTCCGATTACTAAGGTACAACAGATTGATCATCTAAAGTACCCGCACCGGTAGTTAGTTTATCTTCTTCGTGATTGTAAACATACCAAATATAAAATATTTTCAGAGGTAGGGTACCTTTCTTTCATAATTGAAAGAGGTAGCAGGTAGAAATACCCTAAACCATAAAGTTCATAGTTTTTATGATCCCTCAGACAGATATGAATTTTTTTAAACTCTTTAGAGTAATGTTGTGGTAGAAGGAGATGATGGATATGAAATATTGTGAACTCGTTGCGTACGAGTAGAATCTGAGACGATTGAGTAAATGTTATTATGACAACCTAGTTTTCCTGAATGTTTAGAAGATATAAACTCCTAGTGAGTAGTTATGGTGAAATGTGATAATAGATGAGAAATCCTCAAAGGAGGAAATTGTAAATGTTAAGTTAAAAACCTAGTTTTGATCAAGAGAATAAGCAGAGATTAGTATGCTTTAATTTCGGGGACGAAATTCTTAGAAGAAGGGGTGAATGTGACAACTCGATAATTTAAATAATTATTAAAATCCTAAAATGATTGATTAAAGGTTATAAGATGAACCTAGATAGAAAATAAGTGTATGGAATTGACGTTTCTGTGAAGGAATTTTAAGGATTTCAAAAATTTTAAGAAGAACCTATATGGTTTCTTAATTGAATGAGAATAAAGAAATATGGGTTACAAAATTCCAAAACCCTAGAAATGAATTGATATGTATTTGAATGAATATCAATAATAAGGTATTATGATACCTGTAAAATTTGATGTGAATTGAATAGTGTAAGAAATGTTATACTAATACAGGTGGAATTTTAATAAAGAAACAAGATTTCACAGGAAGAAACGCTATGAGGTTAAACGAAGATGAGTATATGCATAGAAATATATATATATATATATATATATATATATATATATATATATATATATATATATATATATATATATATACTTAGTAAGGTGCTATATATATTTTAGCAAGAGGAATGATGAATTGAGTTAATGATATAAGGATTAAGATAAAACTATGTTAGTAATTAACATAGCTTGAACGTTGGCCTTGGCTGGTAAATAAGAATTTGAATAAGTATAAAGTCGTTAGTTAATACGATTAGTAATAAGAATGGAGTAATTTAAAACTCAAAATTTGAGTTAGACATAGAATTTTGAAGCATGGACTGCTCGGTTGTGTCTGGAACGTCAAGTTTAGTCAAAATGGACAGTAAACACAAAATGTGTAAATGTTGACTTTTGGTCAAAGTTAATAGTTGACTTTTTATGGAGAAAAGTCAAAATTAGTGTGAGAAGTGAAATATGTTATGATATTATGTTATATGGATAGTGGTATAATATTTAATATTATACCGAAGGATGTAAAGTAAAATATGAGATGAGATCAATATATAAAATATGTATATTGGTATCAACTAGTTAGTAAATTAAATTCATATTTGAATAAGTGATTGAATATATTAAATTATATATTTAATAGATAAATAAATTGTTTAAAAACAATTTATGGAGAGGAGGAAATTAATTTAATTATACAATATAAATTGTATAATTTAAATAAGTTATTTAAACTAGGTATGATAATTAAATAACCTAAATGGTTATTGTTATTTAGTGGTCCTAGTATTTTAATTATATACTAGTGACCTAATTTAAGAGATTCGTGGATCATGTCTCAACTTATTAAATTATTTTGTATAATTATGTGAATTATGTATATGATTAAATAAATTTACATTATATAATGTGAATATATTTATTTTGTATATAAAAGTGAATTAAGAATTAAATTATGTAACCTAATATACATATATATATATATATATATATATATATATATATATATATATATATATATATATATATTAGGTGTGATAATTAAATAACCTAAGAGGTTATAATATGGGAGAATATTAGTATATAAATATATATACTAACACTAAGAGATTTATTTTATATATCTCAAAATAATTAATTTTATAACCAAGCCTAATTGGGTTATGAAATTAAAAAGGCATAAGTAAGAAATTTATTTCCAATGTGAGAAATAAAAACCCTAATTAAATAATGAGGATAAAATAGAATTAAAAGTAATGGACTATAATAATATCATAGCCCAATAATTTATTTAGAGTCCAAAAGAATTAGATTTAATGGACTGAGGAAGTTATATTATTTAAACAAGCTCAATTAATTAATTAAGCATGTGACTTGTGGATAAAGTGATTAAGGGCAATTCAATTATTAATCTAGCCCAATATGGCCCAATCAAATTTTGGGTGGAAGCCCAAATTTATTTTGTTAGTAAGCAAAATAATAAAAGTTCAAGCCCAATAGAATTTAATTGATAAGTGGCCCAGTTTTTTTGACCCACTTAAGGAGGGGCTATCTAGTCATTTGTTAAGTTAATTAACAATTAAAATAAAATAAGGACTTGGAAGATGATAAGGCCACTTGGCTACATAATAAGGAAATAAGAGATAAGAAGGATAAGGAAAGAGAAGAAAGAGAAATAAAGAAAAAGAGAGGAACGGGAGAAAGACAATCGAGAAAGAGAAAGAGGAGAAGGTGCGGCAGCCATGAGGGAGAAGAAGAGGAGAGAGAAGATCCTCCATGGAAGAAGGAAGAAGAAGAAGAAGGAAGATTTTGAGAAAAGAGGTAAATCCTAAAACTAGTTTATGAAATTAATTTTAGTTTTTCCAAATCAAAGCTTGGATTTATGTTTATAAACTCAAAAACCATGGGTATCCATGTTGATGAGTGTTTCATGTTTAGATTTACCCATCTTGGGTGTTGATTTGGGTAGAATCAAAAGGAATAGAAAAATAGGATTTTCCGGAAAGCTTAAACTTGAAAGTGTGATCTAGCTTTTGATTTTTGAAATATATGATGGATATTTGTGATTTATTTTGTTGGGATGCTAGATCTATGTATTAAGGATAAAACCCCATTGGAATCACTCAATTATGTTGAAAAATGAGCAAGTTATGGAATTTATCCCAAACTACTCCAAAACTAAGAAAACTGTTAGAGCCACTATTTTGACAGTCACTTTTGGGCTAATTTCTGAGAGCTTAACATGTCCAAATATGAACTGTGATAGATGAAAATTGTAGATTGGTAAGATACGAATCCAACAAAATTGACTGATCGTTAATTAGAGTTATAGATCTCATTTTATTCAAGTTTTAGCAAAGGACTTCAAAACTGCAAATGGACAAAATGCTACTGCCCAAAATTTTAAAAGGACATTTTCGGCCACTTAATTTGTGAGAAAAATTCTGGTCTTTTGGGACATGAAAATATATGATATTAAGTACCTCCTGTCCAAAAATGAGCTAATTTCGACTTAAAATGACCAAGTTATGATCATTTCAATTTTTGTGATTTTCCGACGAAAATCGCTATAACCGGAGTTTTATAACTCCAATGGCCACAAAACTTAAACTAGAGGCTCAAGTTAACACGTATAAGATTGTGTCAAGAGATGAGAATTTCTGGAGTTAAGCACGAGGTAGCTAATTTCTTAAGGAATTAACTAAAAATAATTTTTGAAAAATACCAAAGGAAGTTTGAAAATTATGGAAAAATACTTTTTGTGTATGAAATATATGTATACATGTTTTGACAAAGGATAGAAAAATAATAAGCTGATTTCGTATTTTCATGAATAGGATATGAAATCCAGCTTGCTGGATTGGAAAATCTGATGAATCCAGCTTGCTGGATTGAAAACAGTTTAATGAATTGAAAATATGTTGAATCCAGCTCAATAGATTGCAGTTTGGTTGGCTGAATTAACTATCTAGGTTACTGGATTTGGAATCTACCTAGCTGGATTTGAAATCCAGGTTACTGGTTTGGTATTTGACTTATTAGAGAATGTTAAAACATAATGTATATGATATAGTGATTAAAGAATTATCAAAGGACAATAATAATGCTGATGTGTTAAGATGTTATCTAATAATTGATTAAGTATTAGATAATTTATGGATAAAGTAATAGTATTATGATCTAACATGTATGTTATGCTAATTGAAAGATCAATCTTATACCTGATAGGTCTTTTCAATAAAGAGAATAAATTAAATTACGTAGCGGTAATCGACTATGCTGGCAAGTTTCCTAACTCAAATTTGAGTTGTATGTTCAAAGCATATTAATGAATAATTGTTATTGATTATTCACGTCTATACTGATTATTGACTCGCATGTTGTGCATATTATAAATGTTCATCGGGTATGAAAGGCTGATCACCTTCATTACCATTTGGTTCAGTTAATCTGTTCATGTTCATGCTTGACCATTCATTTTTATTTGAATTGGTCATTCAGCTAAGAAAATTTGTTCATGCTCTTTCGCAATGTTTATATTGTTGAAAGTTAGCTAGCTTATTGTTCAATTCTTTCAATCATGATATATCCTCAATTAAACTTATGCTTGCTGGGCAAATTTGATGCTCACCCTTGCTATATCATGAAAAAATTTTCAGATTAAGATGAAAGCTCGAGTAAAGACGGAAGCAAAGACAAAGTGCAAGATTAAATTATGGTACAGTTAGATCTATTAAATTTTTTGATGAAAATAGCATTGTAAATCTTCTAAGATATTGAAGGTATGTATTAAGTTAAGGTTGTAGACCTTGGGAATGTTGTGTAAAAGTTTAATGTGTAAACAATTTATGTTTATATCTTCCGCAATAGTTATAGAAATGATGTACCAGATCTTAGGTAAAAAGTACCCAGATTTGGGGACGTCACAATTCCTAGCAAGATTTAAACACTTGAATGAATTTTGAATATTACATAAGTCAAAAAGTTAACACAATCTAATTGAACATTGGGTGCTAATTAATAGGAAAGATTATGAGATGTGGAGTAGAGTTTATGTGACGTGCCCAAATTTTGACCTCTACTTGGTCACTCGAATTCGGTTCATCACGTTCTCATGGTAAAACCATAATAACTAAAATAACGCATACACAACGAAAAATCTACTTTAGAATAATATACAATGATTTATTATAATTATTCTCCCAAGTCTCGCAATCTACAATGCCTAATATATTACATAATAATATCGAATAAAGACTTTTTACATAATCCTACATAAGCATAAACATAGTCTGGAAATAGTCTTAAAACAATGTAATAGATTAAACATAAAAAGGGACAAGTCGGTAGCCTTGCCCTTGCCCTTGTCTGCTCCAGAGACACCTCCCTGTTCTTCCTTAACTGAAAGGTTTTAAATAAGCAAGGATGAGCACAAATTGCCCAGCAAGTAATATACAACAAGGGCTAAGATATAATATCACAAGGTTTGAAATATCGAAGTGTCATTTCTAGGATAGTTCAAAGTTTCAGAATAACATCACGGATAAGGATTATCAACAATTCTTGGAATAAGAATGATAATTCAATATAAATCAACAGATATATATGAATTCAACGACTAACAATGTATCCAACTGGATAAACAATTTATACTGCGCAGTCACTAAGGACTATTGAACTTCCACTAGAGTTACCAATATTAAACTGATAGTCTAAAATATCAAGTACTATAGATGATCAGTCTACAATACTTTACGTTATGCATAACACCACAATAATAACATACTCATGTGTTATGGTTTCCAACAACATACAATCCCCTTACCATAAGGGTTGTCCAACTCAGTTTTCAAGATTTCCGCACCAATCAATTGGTTTGGACAGTTTTTATAAACATGCATATAGTCTAGCCGAATCTAATGGCATCGACTATTTCACAATATTCAAGAACAATACCAAGTTTATTATGAATAATTTTTCACAAGGGTTTAAGCGTAATGGCTCATTTGAACGAGAAAATAATATAACTTGTACTCAAAGAGATAAGCTTACGGTATTCGCCGAATCAAGAATACAAAGATACTTGCATAATAAGATAGGTTTAGAAACTTGCCTTACGTGTAGTTTATCCTCATTTAATAATTCAACACTTTCTAATCCTATTTATAGCGCATTATAAGTATACAATGTTCATTAGCTGACACAGTCTTTAATCAAGCTCGACACGATTCAAGTATGCACATATAAAACAAAATCAGTTCATAGGTCATCATGAATTAAATACATAGTTATAAGCGAATCAAGAATGCTCAAGGTAAAGACTTTCTCTACTCATGGACTTTCCATTTCAATATAACACCAACTTAACAACAAAGCATCACACATATATATGTACATCAGTAGGTTTTAGATCACATTTAGCACTATAAGCACCATACAAGTTACTGTCCAAAAGTCAGAACTCAATATCTGGAATTCCAGACTGGTGCAGCTGTGCTATGGCTAAGCCTAGGACTGGCGCAGCTGTGCCGTCCCCTGACCCAGCCAAAACTCAGCTGCTGTCTTGAGGTTTCTGTTTGGTTTGAACACACAATCATATTTGTCATGTTAAAGGCTTTCACATGCTTCTTAGATCATTCTAGGTCCCTTCTTACATAACATGGTTCTAAGTTCGATCATTTCAATAATTTAAGGTCATTTAAGGTCGTGAAACCACAAAGTCTGGCATGCTTGCTTTGTAAACATATAAGATAGTTATAACATTCATATTAAGCATGCGTACTAGTATTCATAACATGTATGTGAAACTAACATCGCTTTAGTTGAAAATAGGTGTTGTTCATGCTTCTCTTGAAATATGCTACACAAGCATGGTATATATATGTTTATGCTACACGAGTGAGTCTAAGAGAGTCATTAAACATGATTACCATTATCAGATTTTAGTCCTTATGGTATCTTGACAATTTTAACATTTAAAGCTTACTAGTAAGTTCAATATACCCATGTTTCCTTTCTAATCACATAAACACAATCTAAAGGTTTAATCATGCATTTCTAAGTTACACTAACATGCTTGCAAGGTCAGTGCACATACATGGCATACATACACAATAAGTTTATTTCTAAGGTCATAAATCCATTTTAAATCATACACTTTTGTATTCATGCGAATCTAGTCTAAACATGCTCACATTAGGTTAACATCTCCACATATACAACATACACATGTTCTCATGCTAGCTTAAGTCAAAACAACTAGCTAAACATGATCAGATTTGAAAACAGATTGCTCAACTGAGTTTAGCAACCGGGGCAGCTGTGCTGCGCCTCAGTGTAATTACGACGCAGCTGCGTTGTGCATGATTCAGGTGCAAAAATAGTAACCTCGGCAACTGTTTAGCCCAAACTCAAAATTTACTCACAAAATTATTCCCAAACACTTATTTATCAGTTCAAACATGCTTGTAAGGTCCTATAACAACAATATCAACATTACTCAATTTCATTAACATACAAATACATGAATTCAAGAATTTGAGTTTTAAGAGTTCAAGAACTCTGTTAACAGAAACGAAAATGGAAGGCAAGGAATGGAATTATATCTTCTTAATATGCAATGCAATTACCCTAACAGAACTCCTAAGCTCTAAGAATGCTTGAATGCTTTCAACTCTTACTTAGCAATATCTCAGATAATTTCCAAGCAACACCACTGATAACCATGGCTGCTATTTATAAAAGAATTGCGGACTGGACATTGGTGTTACACAAACTTGAAATCCATGGTGCAATGAGATAGAACAATGGTTGTTCAAGGGTTGGCCAACCACCCTCAAGCTCAGCCATCATCACCTAGTTCTAGCCATGAGTTCCTATAATTTAGCAGCTAGAAAGTTTACGTAATATAGCTTCAAGTTACTGTTCATGGTACTTGGTGACACTAATTATGGGACAAGAGCAAATCCTCTACAACACTTAGCTCTTCACTTGTACACATTTAGTTACTTTATTATAAGAATGGGTTTAATGTCCAAGTGTTACCATATAAGGAGAATTTAGGGATTAGTTATACACTCACATCATATAGTCCATGTACATTAAACATACGCAATAAAAGAATGCAGTCAGATATTATTGTCTGGGTAGTTCCAAAATTAATTCTACTACTCATGTAATCATATAATAACCTTATTATATACTCCCTCCGTCCCAAATTATCTGCTGTTTTAACAAAAAAAATTTATTCCACAATATCTGTTTTTTCAAGATTTCAATGTATTTTTTCTCTTTATTTTCCAAGTTTGCCCCTTTACCCTAATTAATGATAGTCATTACTCTCATTCATGCCTCTCCTCTTTTTTAAGCATCTTTTCATATTCCCACCAATAAGGATTCATGCGCAGAAAATAAAAAAGTCAGCATATAAGGGTATTTTAGTATTTTTATTACACGTATTGGTATGTGTGTGAAACTCTAGAAAAATAGATAATTTGGGACGGAGGGAGTACTATCTTACTTATTTATGTTAAATAAATAAATTTATTCATTCCTTGATTAATTATCACTTAAAATACTATAGTTTAGTATATAGTCACACAATGTCACACTACACTATATAGTATAGTTGTATTAGCACTCATATGCACATAACGGTGAATATAATATTATTATATTAATAACTTACCTCCTCATGTTAAATAAATAAATCATGCACTTCCTTAATTAATTAATACCGATATTAATTAATCCAACAATTGATTAATATAATTATGAACTTCCATAATCATTATTCATTGATAATATTCTCATTACATTTATAGATATATTGCAAATAATAATAATCACATATTATTAATTAATTACAAAGAAATCCATTTCCCACCATTAATTAATACTAACTAATGATTTAATAATTCCTTTGTTGGACATAACATACCTTATTGTAATATACTCCTATCATATGGTTTCACCCATGTTACACATATAACATTAATGTCCCCAAATTCAGTGCTACAATAGAAAGTAACTAACTCGAACTGACTGATGGTGCAGCTATGCTAGTTTGTACTGCTGGGATGGCACAGCTGCTCCGTGCCCTGACAGTGCCAAGACTGGTGCAGTTTCTGCCCGTGCCAGTTTTCAATGCTAACTTGTTTTACAAGACATGAATTGATCTCCACATGAGTGTTATTACGAGTTTACGAGTGTATTGATTACTTATACGAAATCACATGATCGACACGATTAATCTTCCTAATTCCCATTTTAATCCACTTAATGAATTTTCTCGTTTCACATTATGCCACACAAGGCATTTCAACGAGTTTACCACAAACTCCACATTTTCTCAATTATTCAATTACTCAATATAATTGAGTTGTCTCATTTCATTACACGAAATTGTTCATATTCAATTAATTATTTATTTCTAGTAATATATTCATTTAAATAATACGTGAAAATTCTCGGGTATTACATCCTTCCCCCCTTATAAAAATTTCATCCTGGAATTGCTACAAGGTTACACAAATAGATGGGGATAATCCCGCATCATCCTATCTTCTAACTCCCACGTTGCCTCCTCGACATTGTGGTTATGCCAAAGCACTTTTACAGAAGAAATAACTTTATTTCTAAAGGTTTGCTCTTTCTTATCTAGAATTTGGACAGAAATTTCCTCGTACGCTAAGTTCTTCTCTACTTGAATGGGTTCATAAGAAATCACGTGTTTGTAGTCAGGCTTGTACGGACGCAACACAGATATGTGAAACACGTTACGGATATGCTCCAACTCAGGTGGTAGTGCAACTTTGTACGCTACTTCGCCCACTCGCTTTAGTATCTCGAACGGTCCTATGAATCTTGGACTCAGTTTCCCTGTCTTGCCGAAACGGATCTTTCCCTTCCACGGAGATACTTTTAAGAATACAAAACTGCCGACTTCAAAATCTCGGTCTTGCCTATGCAAATCTGCAAACTTTTTATGGCGATCTTGAGCTGCAACAAGTCTAGCCCTTATTACCGTCACCACGTCCGCAGTTTGTTGTGCTAACTCTGGTCCGAGTATTCGTCATTCCCCGACTTCATCCCAACATAATGGCGTTCTGCACTTCCTCCAGTAAAGAGCTTCGTACGGTGGCATGCCGATACTCGCATGGTAACTATTATTATACGCAAATTCGACTAAGGGTAGGTGGTCGTCCCAATTTCCCTTGAAGTCCATCACGCAAGTCCTAAGCATATCCTCTAGCATTTGTATTATTCGTTCACTTTGTCCGTCTGTCTGAGGATGATAAGCAGTACTCAACCTCAACTGTGTTCTCATCCTCTCTTGCAAGCTTTTCTAGAATTTTGGCGTGAAACGCGGGTCTCGGTCAGAAACAATCGATACCGGCACTCCATGTTGTGATACAATCTTTTTTACGTATAGACTCGCTAATTGATTTAAACTATAGCTGATCTTGATAGGTAGAAAGTGTACTGTCTTTGTAAGTCGATCCACGATGACCCAAATGGCATCTAACCCTTTTTGCGTGACTGGAAGTCCTACCATGAAATTCATCGTAATATGCTCCCATTTCCACTCTGGTATTTCCAACGGTTGTAGCAACCCACTCGGCCGCTGATGCTCTGCTTTTACACGTTGACACCTAAGACGTCTACTAACGTACTACGCGATTTCTCGTTTCAAATTTGGTCACAAAAAATGTTGCTTCAAGTCCCGGTACATCTTTGTGCCTCTCAGATGAACGAAATACGTCGTATTATGAGCCTCGTATAAAATTTCCTCTCTTAATTCGGCCACTGCCGGTACCCACACTCTCCCTTCGAATCTTAAGATACCATCTTTATCAATTCAAAATTTTTCTTCCTCTTTTTCCATGATCCTTCTTTTGATCTTCTCACATTCTCCATCTTTCTCTTGTGCTTCCTTTACTCTATCCAACAACGTCGGACAAGCTTCCATTACAAATAATTTCTCTTCAGACCTCTCGGGTCCCTTCACTTCTATTTCCAACTTCTCCATATCTCTTATTAACTCTTCCTGAGTTGTCAGTTGAAACAATTTCTCCCTTCCCTTCCTGCTCAGAGCGTCGGCAACTACGTTTGCCTTCCCTGGGTGATAAAGAATCTCACAGTCATAATCTTTGATCAATTCTAACCACCCTCTCTGACGCATATTCAACTCCTTCTGTGTGAAGATATATTTCAGACTTTTGTGGTCCGTGTATATCTCACATTTTTCCTCGTACAAATAATGCCTCCATATCTTCAACGCAAAAACTACTGCCGCTAACTCTAAATCATGAGTAGGGTATCATTTTTCGTAATCCTTCAATTGTCGTGATGCATACACAATGACTTTGCCGTGTTGCATAAGCACACAACCAAGTCCTCTATGCGACGCATCACTGTACACCACAAATCCTCCCGTATCATCTGGTAATGATAATACAGGCGCCTCGCTCAATCTCTTTTTCAACTCTTGAAACTCTCTTCGTATTTGTTGCTCCATACAAATTTCACCGTCTTCCTCGTCAGATTAGTCAACGGGGTTGCTATCTTAGAAAAATCCTGGATGAATCTTCGATAGTACACTGCCAACCCTAAGAAACTTCTCACCTCCGTCGGTATTCTAGGTTGTTCTCAACTACTTACCGCTTTGACCTTTTCGAGGTCTACTGAGATTCTATTCTCATCCATGACGTGGCCTAAGAATTGAACCTTTTTCATCCAAAATTCGCATTTTGAAAACTTCACATATATCTCCTCCTTTCGAAGTGCCTCCAAAACAGTCTTCAGATGTTCTGCGTGTTCTTCCTCTGTCTTCGAGTAGATCAAAATATCGTCGATGAAAACTACCACAAATTTATCCAAATATAGCTTGAAAACTCGATTCATCAAGTCCATGAATGCTGTCGGAGCATTAGTTAAACCGAATGACATTACCAAAATCTCATAATGTCCATAACGGGTTCGAAACGCAGTCTTTGGTATATCTTTAACCCGCACTTTTAGTTGGTGATATCCCATCCGCAGGTCGATTTTTGAGAAACACTTCGCTCCCTTCAATTGATCAAATAAGTCGTCTATCCTCGGTAGCGGATATCTGTTCTTGATCGTTACTTTGTTCAATTCGCGATAATCGATACAGAGCCTCATCGATCCGTCCTTTTTTTTCACGAACAACACTGGTGCTCCCCAAGGAGATACACTCAGTCGTATGTAACCTTTATCCAGTAACTCTTGAAGTTGTATCATCAATTCCTTCATTTCTACTAGCGCCATACGGTATGGAGCTTTCGAAATCAGTGTCGTTCCCGGTGCTAAGTCTATTACGAATTCGATTTCTCTGTCTGACGGAAGGCCAGGCAGATCGTCCGTAAACACATCCTGAAATTCACTCACTACGGGTATATCTTTAATTTCTACTCCCTTTTTCCGAGTATCCACAACGTAAGCTAAATAACCTACACATCCTTTGTTTAACAATTTCCTGGCCTACATCATCGTAACACAAAGAGCATGATGTGTTCTATATATATTGAAAAGTATGAAACGTTAAAGTCAATATATGACTATGTTGATTGAATAATGAATGTTGATTGAGTAAGGAACTCAATCTTTATACTTGTTATATGAAATGCAACATGTATGTTGTGTTAGTCAAATGTTTATGAGATATATGTTGAGTATGTTATTCTGTGCTATGTGATGCATGAAAACTGTTAGATTTTGTTGGGCTGTCGAGCTCAACCTTGCAAATAACCATTTTTGCAAGTTAAAGATTTAAGGTAAGGATATGTGCTACGTAAATTATAGAGATCCATATCCATGAAGATTACTTATGTTTTATGGGAAATGTATTTAATATTTTGAATGTAACATGTTGTTGAATTGTAAGTTGAGTCCGGTGTATATGGATATCTATTCATGATGTAAACTTTGTATAGTCATTTTGTTGTAACGATTCATGATATAAATTTGAATCGAAGTGATGTAATGCAAAGGTTGCGATTTAGGGCAATACATAAGGAAATGTATAAAAGTTTTAAATATTCCGTATTTTTAGGGATTTTAATATCGAATAACGATGTAAAGATAGATTAAAGTTGTATTGTTAACAATACATTATTCGAAACCTTAAACATGTTTCAAATATTAATAACTCAGCCAAAGTATACAAATCTTCAAGTATCACATAACTTTACCTTCAATCTTTAACCTGCAAAAGTGGTTATTTGCAAGGTTGAGCTCGACAGCCCAGCAAAATCTAACAGTTTTCATGCATCACATAGCATATAATAACATGCTCAACATATATCTCATAAAAATTGGACTAACATAACATACATGATACAGTTCATATAACAATTATAAAGATTGAGTTCCTTACTCAATCAGCATGCTTTACTCAATCAACGTAGTCATAAGTTGACTTTAACATTTCACACTTTCAACATATATACAACACATCATGCTCTTTGAAATAAAGACTTAAAAAAGTTAATCATCAAGTTCACATAGCAAATAGGAACTGAAAGACTTGCCTTGATCGTTGTTTACCAATAACAAATTAACAGCTTACAGCTATCTGCACTTCACGTGCCCTACACAATTATATAATCATACACATCAACTATTAGTCACATGACAACACATAGTAGTTGTAATGTAAACTCTACTCCACATCTCATAATCTTTCCTATTAATTAGCACACAACGTTCAATTATATTGTGTTAACTTTTCGACTTATGTAATATTCGAAATTCATTCAAGTGTTTAAGTCTTGCTAGGACTACTTATTAGTTTTATATTAAATCCATTCCATATCTTATAATATTCCTTTCAATTGAATAAAAACACTTTTTAAATTCATTAACACTTGGCATGGTGTTTCGACGTTTATTCGTCACACGTCCGATTTGCCTCTCTTGTGTATGCTTCTATAACTTATCTAATACATTATTTATTAATGTTAAGAATTATTATATTTACTATCATTCATGTTTTATAACTTAGAATAATATCTTTTATCGTCAGAAGAACTATACTAGCATATCTGCATGCCCGACGCCCTCCGATTGCCCCCGAAAACATAACAATCCTAAAGATGACCATTTTGACTACTGTTACAGACATCAAATTAAAAAACTTAAAGAACAAAAATTGTAGGTTTATTCGTCCTTGTTCTGGATCATCTTGAATCACCTCAATTGGAGTTCTTATAAAAATGTTATGGCCGTTTTACTACAAGAGGTCAAAAAATAATCCGACTCAGACTACAATTCTGGCGCTGGGGTGCGAAAACTAAGCTAGCCAGTGGCACTGCAGCGCAAAATTGGTGCTGGGGCACGAATTTTGGTGCTGCGATGCGAATTTCTGGGCTGAGGCTCCATTTTTGGCGCTGAGGCGCCGAAATTTACAGAAATTGAGCACGAAGACCAGCTCTGGTCTGTTTAAGAATTTTTAGCAACTAATTACACACATATAACTGATATAATTTACACATAACCTCACCAAGCATACATATATTAACTTAAAACTACTAAACAACAAATTTAGAAAGACTAAATCCGTGAAAACAATGTTTTAAAATTAAAACTCCATGTTTGACATTATCTGACAGTCTTAACTGAAATTCCACGATTATAAACCAAATTGATTTCTTTCAATTACTTCTCTGTATTACTTAACATCTAATTAACAATTCAAATTCCAATTTTACAATTAGTATACACTTAAACCATCAAATTTGTTACTGTCATAAGTCATGTATAACATCATACACTGCAAAACAAATTTCTCTTTCTTGTAAACCAAATTAACATAATAATCCTTGTTTAAACACTTGTTCTAATATCATGAACCCACATAATCACCATAGTTCAGTTATATAACTAAAATTATAGAATTTTGTAAAAACTTTATACACGGTGGGTGGACCTCAAGAACACAAACACAGAGAAGGTAAAACATATATATATTAAGGTTTTAAAACATACCTTTTGTTATTTTTTAGAAAACCTTGCTAGAATATTTGAAATCCACAGCTCTCAATTCTCTCTCAAAACTCTCTCTCAAACCTTTCTTTGTTTTCTTTTCTCTAAACTTCTTCTCTTTTCATACTTAGGCTTAGGTTTAGTCCACATACAAAATACGTAATGTTAAACTAAAACCAGCGCTCACCTTTCAAACTTAAAAACTGACGCTTTACTAATTGCCCTTAGTAAATTATCAGTTACTAAAATTATTTATATTTTGTTTATATTTTGTTTATTTAATTTATAAATAAAAATTTAAAATCCAAAAGCCATAGGGCTTTGTTTGGCAAAATAATTTTAAAAAAATTAAAGACTTAATATATTTAAGCCTTGCTTGGCAAACGAAATTAAAATTACTTTAATTTATTTTAATAACCAATTATAATATAGTTATTTGTCACACTTTTATTTAATTAAGTTTTCATACTTAATTAATTAATTCTAATAACAATTTATCAATTAAATCATTTAATCACAAAATTTAATACAAATAATTACCCATCAAAAATGAAATATCAATATTTATTCATTTAATCATTATAAACTCTCTAACTTAATTGTTAAATTAAATTAGAACATCATCCCATAATTATTAATTTTCTTAACTAATTAATTATTTATTAAATAAATAATTAACCAAATCAAATCAAATCAATTAAACAAATATTTATTCAACGATAAACACATCTATTAAATATTTATTTAATTTAATAAATATTTAAATATTATAATTAAAAATCTGGATTGTTACAATAGAGGCGGAGGACACCGCTGAGGATGTCTTGATGGGAGATTTAATGGAAAGAAACACGGAGTTAGGGGAAAGTGTGTCACAGTTAGAGATGGAGAATCATACTATTCAGTTTACGGAGCAACAATACCTGGATGTAGCTTATCAGGCTCAGCAAGATCTAGCAAAGATGAAAGCCCGACTAGAGCAGGAGGAGAATAAGTTTGCAATATTGAGTATTGAGCATCAGGCGTTGCACCTGAGGTTGGACTTAGAGATCGCTGATAGGATCCGAGTTGAGGATGCCTAGGTCCGAGTAGCGAGAAGAATGGATCAGTTAGAGGTTGAGGCGAAGGCCGAACGAGTTAGGATGGAATCCTTGGGACAAGCTTTAGATGCGGCATATTCGAGTCCCCAAGTAGGAGAAAGGAGGTCGTACTTCGAGATTGCCGAGTCTAGCTGCACCGTTCGACGTCCCGTGAATGGAGTTGCAGCTCATGAGCATACTCAGACCGATGAGGCTCAGCCGGGCAGTCAGTGAGATGTTAGCTTGGATGATATGTAGATAGATGCAGTAGTACCCCTTTTGTTTATTAGGGTTATATGTTTGATGCAAACCTCATTAGGTGTGAGGTAGTATGTGAATATGATGTATCCCCATTTATGTGAATAGGGGAGTATATTTTTGGTAGATCCCATCTTTTGATGTTTAAAAATGGGATAGTTAGCGTTTATAAAAATTTGCCAAGCATATAAGTGTATGACACTATGATTTGGTATATGAATATAAATGCAGTATTATAATTACATGTTTGATTAAACTGATTAGTATTAAGAATTAAAACGAGAAGCTACTTGTTTGATGATTTGAAAAGTCAGTAAATCGAATATGTTAATTCAGCAAGCTGAATCTTTTACTTAATCATTAAGAAAAGGGTATTTTAGACATTTCGCATTTAAATTTAAAGGCATTCTTGTCATTTGCCTTAACCATTAGGGTTTAGGGTTTGAGTTAGGGTTTAGGGTTTGAACTCTTTAGGGTTTAGGGTTAAAACCCTTAGATTTTGAAAATAAATTCTAAAATTTCCAAATTAGGTTTTCAAAAATAGAAAATTAATATTTCTAAATTATAATTATAATTTTCTAATTATATTAAAATTCCTTAATCAAAATTTAAATATTGTTAATTAAGATTAGTATTTCTTAATTAAACTCGCTAATTAAGCAATTAGGGTCAAAATCATATATTAGGATTTTAAAAATCCCCGGAACTGAACTTAGGGTTTCAGAACCTGTTTCTAGGGTTTCTTATCCATTTCTAGGGTTTTCTAACTGAACATTGACGTTCTTAATATATACTTAGGATTTGACACAGATATCGGTTATCTGGTCAACCCTTGACCCTTAACCACATACTATACACATAATTGACCATACTCACAGAACATATTCACGTATTCCCTTAATCCTGAATAATTCACCTAAATCCTTCACAAAATTTTGAAATCCTCAAAATTCCATCTCAAAAATATCAAACGCATACACTTATTTTCTGTATAGGTTCTAATTTTGCACCTTAAATCAATTAATAACAATTTTAAAAATTTTCTAAATTCTCGGGTTGTCACAGAGAATATAGCGGGAACTAGTCGTGGTGTGGAGTGATGTTCCAGTCAATTGTGTTAGCAGTCCTCACTATTTTATAAAATAGTGTGATAATAATTGTAATATGGACTCCTTTTGAGTTTGTATACTGTCTATTAGATAGTATTTGTATTTAAACTCACAGTATTAGGTTGTTGTATTTTACACAATAATTGTATTAATAAAGTTGTAGTTGTTTCTGTACCAAGTATTTGACGACTCATAATGGGTGATGTATACCTATTTTGGGGGCGTCACAGTTGATATCAGAGCTTAGGGATATGGTTTTTGGCGGAGATCGGGGAATAGAACTAGGAGGGGAGAGGCGAGTAAATCTTTCGCTAGTGTGTCCTACCTAAGCTTATTTGTTGGTTGGTCACAATATAGGGATATTATGTGATCTGTTCATTTGTTTTATTAACCCTTGTTTTATGGCAGTATTTGAGAATGGCAGTCGAGAACGTTAACAATAGAGTATATGAGACTGTGGAACAACCTTTTGTCACAAACCAGGAGAACGTGCAACAGGAAGGCAATATTCCTCCTGTAAACAACGTTACCGAGCAAACGATGAATGATGGAATGTTTAGGAGCTTTTTGCAGTTCATGCAAAATTAGACGAGGGAGACTCGTGTGCAGAATACGAGTGGAAATGATAACAACGCGCTGTTTATCACGGCCAAGCAGTTCAAAGAGTTGGGACCACCAGACTTTCAGGGAAAGCCAGATTCGATCAAGGCGAAAACGTGGGTCAAGCAAATTACCAAGATACTCAATGTCTTGGGAAGCACTGAGGAACAGAAGGTTCCATTCTCCACCTTTATGCTCCGCTGTGAGGCAGACTGCTGGTGGGAGTCTGTGAAGCGTACCCAGCCTGACGCACTCAACATATCCTGGGAAACGTTTCAGAAACTGTTTAATGACAAGTACTTTCCTGAAAGTATTCGTCATATGAAGGAGGTTGAGTTTATTAGAATGGAACAAAACAACATGACAGTGTCCCAGTACGAGGTGAAGTTTGCAGAGTTATCCAGGTTCGCACCTCATTTGGTCGAGAATGAGGAACGAATGACAAGGATGTTTCTGAGAGGTTTAAAACTCGAGATTCGGCAATATCTTATCTCTCATAAATTTTTTTTATATTCAG
The DNA here is from genome assembly GCA_016801055.1 of Panax notoginseng. Taxonomy (NCBI): domain Eukaryota; kingdom Viridiplantae; phylum Streptophyta; class Magnoliopsida; order Apiales; family Araliaceae; genus Panax; species Panax notoginseng. The sequence continues at coordinate 111,847,941 of CM029020.1, forward strand.
ATGTTGTAAACAGGACTCAATTATTAGAGCGAGATAATGAGTATATTCAACCGAGGGAACACAACCAAGGTAATACCAGCAGGGAGGAAAACATTCGGACAAAAGCGGTAACCACTCTGGTGGAAATCATGACCGTGATAATAGAAGGAGCGAGTCGGGAGGAGATTTCAAGAAGAGAAGGTACAATAATGATAACGTGAAGACGTCAGCACAAACATCAACTGTTTCTAGGGGAGGAGAACGACCACCGGCCGTATGTTACAAATGCGGGAAAGAGGGACATATCAGCCCAAACTGTCCACAACAATCCAAGGTATGTTATAACTATGGAAAGGAGGGTCATATAGCTCGAGAGTGTTATATAGCAAAACCAAGTTCAGCGGAGATAGTGACTCCAAAAGCTGTCCCGGATAAGTCGAAATCAGCGGTTCCTGGAAGAGCATTTGTCGTGACTGGCCAAAACGCGAGAAACCCGAACGACGTGATCACGGGTAAGTTAATCTTGAATTCTTGCGAAGTTTATACTTTACTAGATACCGGTTCTACCCATTCTTTTATCTCTCCTGCTTGTGCACAACATTTAAACTTGACTCCGAAGAAATTAGACTTTGACCTATCTATGGAGACTCCGTTAGGAGAAACTTTCATTACATCTACAATTTATAAGTCTTGCTTAATCTAAGTTGGCACAATCACATTACCTGTTGACCTTATCTCTTTAAAGATACTTGCTTTTGATGTGATTTTAGGAATTGATTGGTTAACTACTCATCATGCTAAAATTGATTGTTTTCGTAAGGTTGTTAGTTTTCATATTCCTAACCAACCTGTTATGCGAATTCAAGCAACCAAACCACTAAAATCAATCGCTGTCATATCAAGCCATAAAGCCATTCATTTATTGAAAAATGGATGTTAAGCTTTCTTAGCTCAAGTTATGGACTTGAACAAAAACACGTCAGATTTGAATAATATTTCTGTTGTTTGTGAATTTCCTGATGTATTTCCTGAAGAACTTCCTGGTCTACCCCCAGAACGTGAAGTTGAATTCTTTATTGACCTTGAACCCGGTACAAAGCCCATTTCTAAAACCCCATATCGAATGGCTCCTATTGAACTTTAGGAGTTAAAAGTCCAATTACAGGAGTTGTTAGACATCGTTTTCATTCATCCTAGTACGTCTCCTTGGGGTGCTCCTATTTTATTCGTAAAGAAGAAAGACGAGATTATGCTACTTTGTATTGACTATCGAGAATTGAACCATTTCACCATCAAGAATAGGTATCCGCTACCTCGTATTGATGACCTGTTCGACCAGTTGCAAGGAGCACAATTCTTTTCAAAGATCGATCTTCGTTCTGGATATCATCAGCTGAAGATTAAAACTAAAGAACCAAAGACTGCTTTCAGAACTCGGTATAGGCATTATGAATTCTTAGTCATGTCATTTGGATTGACTAAAGCTCCTGTTGCTTTCATGGATATGATGAACCATGTGTTCAAAGAATATTTAGATCAGTTCGTTGTTGTCTTTATTGATGACATCCTCATCTATTTTAAAAGCCGTGAAGATCATGAGCGCCATTTGAAGCTGGTACTGCAAAGGCTTCATGATAACAAGCTATATGTCAAGCTAAAGAAATGTGAGTTCTGGCTTAAGGAAGTAGCATTCCTTGGGCACGTGGTGTGAAAACATGGAGTATCTGTTGACCCGGCAAAGATTAAAGCAATATAAAGTTGGGAGCAACTAAAGTCGGTGACCGAAGTACGCAGCTTTCTGGGCTTAGCTGGTTATTATCGGAGATTCGTGGAAGGATTTTCTAGAATCGCTACTCCGTTAACTCAGCTGACTCGGAAGGATACAAAATTTGTATGGAGCATGCGAGAAGAGTTTCCAAGAGCTCAAGAGGAGACTCATTTCGTCACCTGTTCTGACAATACCATTTGGTTTGGATGGATTTGTTATCTACAGCGATGCTTTAGGCAAAGGGTTAGGATGTGTTCTCATGCAACATGGGAAAGTCATAGCCTATGCCTCGCGACAACTCAAAGAATATGAGAGGAATTATCCTACTCATGATTTGGAGTTGGCTGCAATCGTTTTCTCGTTAAAGTTTTGGAGACACTACCTGTATGGGGAAAAAGTGGAGATCTATATGGATCATAAAAGCCTCAAATATTTCTTCACCCAAAAGGAACTCAACATGCGGCAACGATGTTGGCTCGAGGTGTTGAAAGATTACGACTATACCATCCAATATCATCTTGGAAAAGCGAACATAGTAGCTGACGCATTGAGTAGAAGAACATATACGGGTACGAGTGCAATGTTGTTAACACAAAGGCCCATTTTGTATGATTTACAAAGAATGGAGATAGAGATGAAGGCTCCAAGTACCCACATGATGATATCAAATATACGAGTAGAACCGACTTTAATCAATAAAGTTAAAACTGCTCAAGCTACGTACATGGAGCTGATGCGTATGAAGAAGAAAGTGCATGAAGGTGTTATTCCAGAAGCAAGAATTGATGAAGAAGGAATACTTCGAGTCAACTCCAAACTTTGCGTTCCTAACGATTCTGACTTAAAGCATAGAATTATGATGGAGGCACATAACACACCGTTTGCAATCCATTCTATAAGTACCAAAATGTATCATGATCTTCGACATACTTTTTGGTGGAGCAATATGAAGAGAGAGATTGCGGAGTTTATCTCAAGATGTTTAACTTGTCAACGTGTAAAGGCGGAGCATCAAGTGCCAAAAGGTCCATTGCAACCACTTGAGATCCCGAAATGGAAGTGTGAACACATTATCATGGATTTCGTTACAGGTCTTCCCAAAGTTTCTCAAGGCATAGATGCGATTTGGGTTATTGTTGATAGATTAACAAAGTCTGCTCATTTCTTACCTATACGGGAGATTTATTCCCTTGAACGTCTTGCTCGTATGTACGTGAATGAGATTGTGAAATTACATGTCATGCCAGTATCCATAGTTTCGAATCGTGACCCAAGATTCACTTCACGATTTTGGGTTAGCTTGCAGAAAGCTATAGGCACAGATTTACGATTCAATTCAGCATACCATCCTCAAACGGACGGGCAATCAGAGAGGACTATTCAAGATCTATTAAGACTCTGTGTTCTAGATTTCAAAGGAAGTTGGGATAAGTACTTGCCACTGGTGGAATTCTCCTACAACAATAGTTATCAGGCAAGTATAGGTATGGCTCCATTTGAAGCCTTGTATGGATGAAAGTGTCATTCTCCAGTATGCTGGGACGAGGTGGTTGAAGCAACGTTGTTGGGACCAGAATTGGTACGCATAACTACAGAGAAGATCCAAATAATTTGACAACGTATACAAACGGCGCAGGATCGACAAAAGAGTTATGCGGATCTTCATCGAAAGGATGTAGAATTTAGTATTGGGGATCACGTATTGTTACGTGTTGCACCATGGAAAGGAGTTACAAAATTTGGGAAGAGAGAAAAGCTCAATCCACGATTTGTTGGTCAATTTGAGATTCTTGACCGAATAGAAAATGTGGCCTATAGATTCGCATTACCTCCAAAGTATGTCTCGTGTTCATAATATTTTTCACATATCTATGCTTTATAAATATGTTAAAGACCCGAACCACATTATTGAGTTAGAACCAGACGAGATAGCTGAAGATTTAACTTATGAGGAGGTACCTGTTAAGATCTTGGATAGGAAGAGCATGTTCTACGCACGAAGGTTATACCACAAGTTATGGTTTTGTGGAGAAACTATGCTATTGAAGAAATGACTTAGGAGTTAGAATCAGAAATGAAAGTGAGGTATCCTCACCTTTTCAAAACACCAGGTACGTACGTCAATTTCGAGGACAAAATTTCATAAGGAGAGGAGGTTGTAAGACCCCAACTTATTATTAAATTAAATTAAATTTCCTCTATTTATTATTTTGAAATAGTAGGGGTTGATTTGATTAATGTGATTAGTTATGGGTAAAATATGCAAATATTTTAAATAAGCAAGTGGTTATAAAATATTCATTTTTGTCGATGAATATTCGTTTGGTCGTGAAATATTCTTGCTGTCAGGGAATATTTGTACGACGGCGCAGTCTTGTGTGGGCCCCATAACGAAAAGTGATTGGATGAAGAAAACGACAAGTATAAATTGAGTTTTTATAAATAACAGCGTAGTTACCGTTAACACTGTTGGAATACCCGGTGGTTAAAATACAGTAATACGTGAGGTTGCACAGTAGCACACGGTTTTGCACAGTATTTTTGAATTATTGATCCTTACGTAATAAGGCACTACTCAATAATTGTTACAGTAGTTACAGTTCAATATTTTATTTTATTGATTCAATAATTGTTGCGTTGATATTTTATATTATTGTTGTTTCAATAATTGTTGCTGCACGGTATTTTTCATTATCAGATCAATAATTCATATTATTTGAATAACATTATTAGATAACATTATTGGCAATGTCTAGAAAGTTCTGTCTAAGGAGAGGTTTGGTCATCTAATTGTGCGCCAATAAGGAGAAATCCTTATTGGAAAGCCCCCTTCTTTCTTGGAAACGGCCTGGTTGTCATAATTGTGATTCTGTAATATTATTTGTGAATAATTAATTATTGATTTATATGATAAGAAAATATTTATTTTATGTGGATATAATTGATGGATATATTTATTTTATGTGAATGAATTAATGTTGAGGTGTTTTTGTCGGAATGGAGGTATTAAAAATTAAATCACTATTCTTGAGATATATTGCGTGAGTTATAATTTTTAATCCGACCGTTGGATCGTTGTGATTTTTCGATATGTTATACATATATAAGTTGAGTATATGTCCACAAATTTTGAACCGTTAAAAATAAACGTATAATTTGTTATGAATTTTAAGAGGTGACTGATTTGAAAATTAGGTTTATAAATGATTTTGGTAAAAAATTCTAGAATTGAGTAGGCCCCACTTTTAGTTGGCGAGAAATGTGCTGGAATTTTTATTCAAATGTGGTGGGAGGGAATAGTAGCAGGTAAAGCCATCAGGTTGTAGGTCAAGTCTGAATTGGCGTGCTAACATTTTTCTATAAGTAGAGGGCTAAGTTAGAATTGAAAATCACACCAGAATTCATAAGTTTTCTCTCTTTCTCTCTCTATATTATCGAGCGTATTTTGTGAGTATTTAGATACTTTGTGAGTTTTTATTTATCAGTGCAAGTTTTCTTCAGCCTTATACCGATATTCCGAACAGAAGTACTGTTATCTTGAAGTAAGGGATGTTATTCTTTCGTAAATGATATTATTTCTTTCAATATCATTATGCCGAAATATTGGTTTGAACTTTTTATCAAATTTAGAACTTTTTGTGTTGAGGTTACTATTCACGTATACGGCACTATTCACGTATACGGTACTATTCACGAATACGGCACTATTCACCGAAAAACAAAAATTTTCCTTTTTATCCAAGATGGCTATTATGGTTACTATCTTTGATTGTATCCATGTTTTGATCTTTATTTTTGAATTCTACTGAACAATTGGTTGTTAAGGAGTATTATTGCACTTGGATAAACTGTAATACGAATCCCAAATATTTGTCCTTCTGTCTCACTGGATTCGTTTTCTTTAAAATATTTTTTATCATCCTCAGTCGTAAATGATGATGTTACTGCATATCTTTGGCATGTAGTGCAAAGATGAATGATTAATTGATGAATATATTTGGCCCGTAGTGCAAAGATGAACAGGTGTTGAGATGAACATGACTGACTGGTGATACAAATGAATATCTTTGGCCTGTAGTGCAAAGATGAATATTTGATTCAAGATGTATATTGATTGATGTTACAGGGATAAAATATTATTGATGGACTTTTAAATCTTAGAAGATAGTAGAATTCATTCTCTACTTGACTCTTCTAATGGTTTGCTATTTTCGCTGCAGTTGTTGATCTAAAACTTGTTGTCTATTATATTTTATCAGATTTTTTTCCTGTTGAAGACTAATGATAAGTTGTTGTGTATTATCTTAGTCATAATATTTTTTACTGGGCTGGTTGAGCTCACCCTTTTCTTTTTGTTTCATTTTTCTCAGGAGACGAGAATATAGCGGGAACTAGCCGGGGTGTGGAGTGATGTTCCAGTCAGTTGTGTTAGCAGTCCTCACTATTTTATAAAATAGTGTGATAATAATTGTAATGAGGACTCCTTTTGAGTTTGTATACTGTCTATTAGATAGTATTTGTACTTAAACTCACAGTATTGGGTTGTTGTATTTTACACAACAATTGTATTAATAAAGTTGTAGTTGTTTCTGTACCAAGTATTTGGCGACTCATAATGGGTGATGTATACCTATTTTGGGGGCGTCACATATTATGTGTGAGAGATACGAGTATAATACCAGTTATTATACGAGTATAGTACGAAGATTAGTACAATGTATAATACGAATATCGTACGAACGATATACAAAGAGATTACGAGAATATAAGAATGGAATGTGTGAGGGTCCCGAATCCAGGTCCAAAATCACCTCGGATCCGGTTCGATCATTCTATACAACTATTACTATATTTGCGGAAGATATAAACATAAATTATTTATACATTACATTTAACACACTATTCCCCAAGGTCGAGTAACCTTAACTTAATCACATTTCATAACTTTTCTAACATATAACATTATTAACCTACAATACTTATACAATTTAGCTGCACACATATCCTAATGCTGGAACTGTCTTTAACCTTTCCTTGTATCCGACGCATTCGCCTTAACCTGCAATGTTTTATCATGATATAGCAAGGGTGAGCATAAGGATTGCCCAGCAAATTTAAATTCGACAATATAACGATATATCATGATTAAAGAGTTTGAATAATAAGCTGGCTATAATTCAACAATATAATTGTGAACTAGCAGGAACAAGTTTATGACTGAACAAGTATTATACATGAACCAATATATCTGAAACCAACTGGTAATGAAGGTGATCAGCCTTTCATACCAGACTTATACATGCAATATGTACAGAGTACAAATTATACATGGCAATTAGCAATGATTAACCATCAGCATATCCGAATGAAACACTCTTAGTAGAGTTAAGTAAAACAAACTTGCCTGAACCGTTGATTACCGCTACGTAATTTATATCGCTTTATCCGAAGACCTAATATTAGATAATGCCGATCTCCAAATATTAGAATAATATCATCACAATATAATATTATTATATATATATATACACACACACACACACACATAGAATAACCTAAACACATAACACATAACCCTATCAGTCTACAACACAGATAAGACTTAGTATCAAGTCAGACTATTTAAGTCTGAGTTGAAACCGACACAATTCTATCATCCCGACGGTCTAGTCGGATAAATATCGAGTTTAAGTTCAATTAAACTCTGTCTAAGCACTTAACCATGCCTTAGATAATTTTCTTATCAGTCAAAATAATTTTCACAGACTTGTACTAATTTTCAGATAATTAATAACATTTATCAAAAAAATTCAACCACTTATACTGTATTTAACTGAATTAAATACCACATAATACCTTAATCATTAATATTTATTTAATACCAAATATTAATGAAAACCATATCATAATATTATAATATAATTATAATATCACAAAGTATTTTTAATACCATAAAATCATATTTATATGATTTTTAAACAGATAAATCAATTATCCGATAATTGATATTAATATTAAAATATTAATATTTTAACGCCAAAATATCAAAACTTATATTTTATAACTTAAAATATTTTTATAACACATAAATTATTTTTATATGATTTTTAAATCATTAATTCTATTTTTCTATAATTTATTTAATATATTTATTAAATAAATCAATTACCATTAATAATAAATTATTAATAAAATTCACCACAAAATATTAAAAGTCATCAAAAATAACTTAAAATATTTTCTATCACCATAAAATAATTTTTCATGATTTTTCATGAATTAAAATTATTTTTAAATAATTTATTTAATAATATAATTAAATAAATATCTTTTATATTCCAAAAATATTAAATATTTTTGAAATATACTCAAAATAATTAAAAACTATTTTTCAAGCTTTAAAATAATTTTTCAGAATTTATTATGTATTTTTAATAATTAAAAACTATTTATTTCTATTTATTTAATAAAATAAATCATTTTCCGAAATTAAGTGTCACTAAAGGGCCCTATAGCGACAGAACCGTCGCTATAGGTGTTCTTGAGCTGTTCTTGGCCAAACCCAGAAATAAAGTCAGAGTTCGAGTGGGCATGTTTGACTCTCAAGCATGATCTGTCCAATCTAAAACTTAGATCTTGTAGTGTTTGTGTAGAACTACAATTAACACCAATAAATCCAGTTCATATATCAACGTATCATAAAGATCAGGCTATGCAAAGTCACTGTCAGACTTAATCTGGGTTTTCTGGGTAACCCAGAAACCCAGACAGTGTCGAGTTGACACTTTCAAGCTCGATTTCCTTAATGTTCTGTTCATGTTTTATGACGTTTAATGATTCACATCTATAGTATAACAAGGAACATTACCATAACAACAAATAAGTTTAACAACAACAGATCCACAAGCTATGACTGTAGCATCCCCAGATCCCGGTCCTAATCACCAAGGATCTGGTATACTATTTCTATAACTATTGCGGAAGATATAAACATAAATTGTTTATACATTAAACTTTTACACATCATTCCCAAGGTCTACAACCTTAACTTAATACATACCTTCAATATCTTAGATGATTTACAATACTATTTTCGTCAGAAAATTTAATAGATCTAACTGCAATGTAATTTAATCTTGCACTTTGACTTTGCCTTTGTCTTTACTCGAGCTTTCATCTTAATCTGAAAATTTTTATCATGATATAGTAAGGGTGAGCATCAAATTTGCCCAACAAGTTAAATTTATTTGAGGATATATCATGATTGAAAGAATTGAACAATAAACTAGATAACTTTCAACAATATAAACATTGTGAAAGAGCATGAACAAATTTTCTTAGCTGAACGACCAAGTCAATAAAAATGAATGGTCAAGCATAAACATGAACACATTAACTGAACCAAATGGTAATGAAGGTGATCAGCCTTTCATACCTGATGAACGTTTACAATATGCACAACGTACGAATCAATAATCAATATAGACATGAATAATCAACAACAACTATTCATTAACATGCTTTGAACATGCAACTCAAGTTTGAGTTAAGGAAAACTTGCATGATTCGTTGACTACTGCTACGCAGTTTAAGTTAACTTCTTTTGGTAAGATCTATCATTAATAATAATATTGGTCTTTCAATCAGCATATTCTACATTGTATCATAATACAATTACTTTATTAATAGATTATCTAACACTTAATCAAATATTAGATAACATCCTAACACATCGGTATTATTATCATTCTTGGATAATTCTTCAATCATTGTACTATATTCATTATGATTAAACACTTAATCTTATACATTATAAGTTCTTCTTTATACTCTAATAAGTCAAATACTAATCCAACAACTTGGATTCTAAATTTAACAACCAAATTGCCAATCCAGCAGACTGGGTACAGAATCCAGCAACCTGGATTCAATAAATTTCCAATCCAGCGAGCCAAACTGCAATCCAGCAAACCGGATTACAAATCCAGCAACTAGATTGCAATCCAGCAAGCTGGATTCAACATATTTTCAATTCAATAAACTTCTTTTCAATCCAGCAAGCTGGATTCATCAGATTTTCTAATCCAGCAAGCTGGATTCCATATCCGTTCACGAAAATACAAAATCAACTTATTATTTTTCTATCCTTTGTACAAACATGTATACACATATTTCATACACAAAAAGTATTTTTTCAAAATTTTTCAACTTCCTTTAGTATTTTTCAAAAATCATTTTTAGTTAATTCCTTAAGAAATTAGCTACCTCGTGCTTAACTCCAGAAATTCCCATCTCTTGGCACAATCTTATACGTCTTAACGTGACACTCCAGTTAAATTTCGTGGCCATCGAAGTTATAGAACTCCGGTTATAGCCATTTTCGTCAAAAAATCACAGAAATTAAAATGGTCATAACTTGCTCATTTTAACTCGGAATGAGCTCATATTTGGATGGTAGGTACTTTATACCATATATTTTCATGTCCCAAAAGGCCAGAATTTTTCTCACAAATTAAGTGGCCGAAACTGCCATTTTAAAATTTTGGGCAGAAGCAAAATAGCATTTTGCAGTTTTTCGTGATTTATTAAATATTTTCCATACGGAAATCTACAACTCTTTTTTTAGTGATTCCACTTGGAGATGTTAGATAACTTATCATAGTATACTCCCAAAGTTTTCCAAAATTTTTAGATGCCCGAAAAATGACCAAACTGCCCCTACTTTTTGACTGTCCAAAACAGTCTGTTTTTCATTTTTTGCAACAAAACTATTTTTGGTAAAACAGTCACTACAACTTGTGTACTCAACATTTTTGAGTTCTACCACTTGGGTTTAGTAGTTAACTTACATATTTAGCACCTCTCTTTGACGGATCGCAAAAAGAAGGCTTAGATCAAAAATGGTGGAAATCCAAAGTACATAGAAATTTTAGAGCTTATAAAACTAGAAAAATCACTTTTCTTTATTTTTGATTTCCAACTAAATCAACACCTAATATGGATAGATCTACACATAAAACACTCATTAACATGTATATACATGGTTTTTGAGTTTAGAAAACTTGATTCGAGATTTGATTTACAATAATCAAAAAAAATTACAAAGGAAAAGGTATTTATACCTTTGATTACCATGCCCTCCTTCTTCTTCTTCATTGTTTGATTATGGAGCTTTGATGACTTATCAAAAACTCATCTTCCTCTCCTCCATGGCTGCCGAAATTGGCCCTTCTATTCTCTCTCTCTCTTTGGTTCCTTTGGTTAGAAAAATAAAAGAGATGAAAGAGAACAAAATAACTAGATTAGAGATATATATATTACACTATCTCATTCCTCCTCCTTCTCTCTTCCCTATAACATCTGGCCATGTGGCCTTCTTCTCCCACTCATTCTCTCTCTTTCTCTCATATAATTGTTGCTTGCAAGCTTTGTAAAAGTGTTGGAGAAATAACCAAGTGACACATGGGATGAGTTGGCCACCACTAAAGTAATTAATCATTACATACATTCCCTCTTTGCCTTCTCTTCTTATCCGGTCAAGTGGCTTTGGATTTGCCAACATTAGTTTTCTTTTATGTTTTATTAGATTTACTTAATGTCCAAAAAGTCCTCTCCCACTTGGGCTAAAAGTTGGGCCACCAATTTCATCTTTTGGGCTTTCTAATTAACATGTTTGGGCTAGGTAATTTACATAGTCCACTACCTTTCCATCTTATCTCACCTTAAATATTTAATTAGGGTATCCATTCCAAATATTTAGAATTTAAATCACCACTCTTGTATATTAAATTCTATAACCCAACTAAACTTGTTTTAATTAAGTTATAAAATTAATAACTTAAGATAATAAAAATATATCTCTTAACTTAATATTATTTTTAATATTATTGTTCTCCCACAAGTGGGCCTAGTTTTGGCCCTTAATTAATCTCATTGAGCTAACAAATTTAATTGTTTTACTTATTAACAACAACTAACTTGGGCTTTCAACCCTAATTAAATTGGGTCAATATAATACTTGTCCCATACATAATATATTGGGCTTGATTAAATAATTTAATCACCCATAGTCACTTTATCTACAAGTCACATGCTTAATAATTAATTGGGCTTGTTTAAATAATATAACTTCCTTAGTCCATTAAATTTAATTCTTTTGGACTCTAAATAAATTATTGGGCTATGATATTATTATAGTCCATTACTTTTAATACTATTTTATCCTAATTATTTAATTAGGATTTTTATTTCTCACTCAAAAAAATAAATTCTTTACTCATGCACATTTATTGCTTTAATCCAATTAGACTTGCTATAATTAGGTTATAAAATTAATTAACTGAGATGTATAAAATAAATCTCTTTAAATTAATATATATTATAAATACCATAATTCTCTCATCCCATAACCCTTAAGTTATTTAATTATTCATTCCTAATATATAATTAGGATCATACTAATTTCTTTTATTTGCCATCACATAAAATTCGTATTCACTTACTCACATAATCATTAAATAAATTATGACCTGCTCCACAAATCTCTTAGATTAGGTCACTAGTAAATATTTAAATACTAGAACCACTAAATAACAATAACCATTTAGGTTATTTAATTCTCATACATAATTTAAATAACTTATTTAAGTTATAAATTAAATTTAATTTTCCCCTCCTCTCCATAAATTGTTTTCAAACAATTTATTTATATACTAAATATATAATTTAATATATTCAATCATTTATTCAAATATGAATTTAATTTACTAACTGCTTGATACTAATATACATATTTGCATATTGAATCTCCTCTCATATTTTTACTTCTCACACTAAATTTTGACTTTTCTCCATAAAAGTCAACTGTTGACTTTTACCAAAAGTCAACCTTTACACATTTTGTGTTTACTGTCCATTCTGACTAATCTTGACGTCCCGGACGCAACCAAGCAGTCCGTGCTTCAAAATTCTATCTCTAACTCAAATTTTGAGTTTTAAACTACTCCCTTCTTATTGCTAATCGTATTAACTAACGACTTTAAACTTATTTATCTTCTTATTTGTCATTCAAGGCCAACGTTCAAGCTATGTTAATTACTAACATAGTTTTATCTTGATCCTTATATCATTAACTTAATTCATCACTCCTCTTGCTAAAATATATATAGCACCTTACTAAGTATATATATTTCTATGCATATACTCATCTTCGTTTTAACCTTATAACATCTTTTCATGTGAAATCTTATCTCCTTAATAAAATTTTCATATGTACTTATATAATATTTCTTAGACTATTCAGTTCACACCGAATTTATAGGTATCGTAATACCTTATTCTCGATATTCCTTCAAGTACATATTAATTCATTTCTAGGGTTTTGATATTTTGTAACCCATATTTCTTTATTCTCATTCAATTAAGAAACCATATAGGTTCTTCTTAAAAATTTTGAAATCCTTAAAATTCCTTCACAGAAATGTCAATTCCATACACTTATTTTCTGTCTAGGTTAATCTTATAACATTTAATCCATCATTTTAGGATTTTAATAATTATCTAAATTCTCGGGTTGTCACATTCACCCCTTCTTCTAAGAATTTCGTCCCCGAAATTAAAGCATACTAATCTCTGCTTATTCTCTTGATCAAAACTAGGTTTTTATCTTAACCTTTACAATTTCCTCCTTTGAGGATTTCTCATCTATTATCACATTTCACCATAACTACTCACAAGGAGTTTACATCTTCTAAACATTCAGCAAAACTAGGTTGTCATAATAACATTTACTCAATCATCTTAGATTCTACTCGTACGCAACGAGTTCACAATATTTCATATCCATCATCACCTTCTATCACAACATTACTCTAGAGAGTTTAAAAAAAACTTTTCATATATGTCTGAGGGATCATAAAAACCATGAACTTTGAGGTTTAGGGGTATTTCTACCTGCTACCTCTTTCAATTACGAAAGAAAGGTACTCTACCTCTGAAATATTTTATATTTGGTATGTTTACAATCACAAAGAAGGTAAACTACCGATGCGGGTACTTTAGAGGATCAGTCTGTTGTACCTTAGTAATCGGAACGACTATATGCGTTCTTAGATTGGAATATTTTATCCAATTAGTATATCCCCATTTTCAGGGTTATTTACCTCAGACTTATCATAAGATTCCGCACCAAAATAATTTGGTTCGGCATAAGCTTTCAAAGAATACTTTGAATTTCATAAACATTTGTCTAGCTGAATCAAATAGCTTAGAAGCATATCAAATAATTCGAATTTCAATCGAAACATTGCTAGCCAAATTTAGTTGGCAATAAATTTTCTTTAAAATTCTTAAAATCATTTTATGACGTCATGATACCGCACTGCATTTACAGTCTGTTTGAGGATTCCGTCATTGTGTGACTTTGTCATACTACATCATTTCATAGTGGGCTGACGATCTTTAGATCACATACCACACTAGGTAATTCTGCATTGATAACTTCATCATTTTTATCATCTCTGCACCAGGTTGCATGATGCATTAATGATATAAAAATACATTTTGATAATTCAAATCATTTTCGTCTAGCCGAATCAGTTGGCCTAGACTCTTCTTTAAACAGTTCAAAACCTTTACAAATCATTTTTAGTGTCATCATGCCACAACAGGTAACGATGTGTTAGTGGCCCGAAGTCCACACCTACACACTTGTCACCATGTGTTGAGGATAATAAAAAATTCATTTTTAAAAGCACATCAGTGCGAATTTAGCTTGATGTCAAAAACTTCGAAGTCTAGCATAGCTAGAAGATTTGGAATACCTATGCTTCCACCATCAACTTCACTTTCTCTAATGATCAATTGCTTAATAAGTTTATCTATTCTATAATCCTCAATGCTCCATTCACAACTTTTCTATACCCAGTTCATCAAACTTACCACACATTATGAGTTCAGGAACTTTCCACAATCATATGAGTTTAAGAACTTGTCCTAGTCAGACCTTTGGCGTCCATTCGCTGAGGGGTTCATAAATATTTCATATAATTATGAGTCACGAACGTACCATAAGTATGAGTTTTAAGAACTCGTATTTAACCTTATATTCTCTACCTATTTGTTATACACATGAGAAAAGAATCACCTTATCCACATGCATATAACAAATAGCGCGACATTAGGTTCCAATGATTATCAATGTAAGAAACTAAGTGGTTGTCAAACCAAACTCGGCCACTAATCAATATAGGAAGCTAAGCGAACAATTCCCTGCCCATACAAAGAATCGGTCAACCTAACCACTATATCGACCAGGAAGCTAAGTGATTCTAAAACCAAGTACAAATTCCCTGCCCATACAAAGAATCATACAACTCAGTTGCTGACATGAGTCCTCAATTGAAATCCCACACCATTCTTACTTTCTCTTTTCTTAATACGAATTTTCTTTAATCCATATCTTAACATTTACCACTCTTTTCTGAGTTTACATCGTATCATTTCATAATACCTTCTCTTTATAGCATCAAGCTATATCATTCCAATCACTTAACATATCTTATGTTATTCAACGATTTAATCTGATCACGTCGTGATCTTATTTGGTAATCATTTCTCATTATACCTACGATCGCTGTATTTTACAATCTCCTTATTCTTCTCTTTAATCATATTATATTATGATTTTATTAACACTTCTCATCTTATAGACATAGTCTATTTATTATCACTTTTCATCTCTATTACTGGAGTCAGGTAACTCTGGATTCTAATCCTTATAGCTCTTCAAGATTCTTCTTTGAATCTTATGTATCTTTCTCTTTACTTAAATGATGAATTTCTTAAATTCATCTCTTATCCATTAAACTCGATCTGAGTTTATTGCTTATCATCCTCTCCGCGGTTATATCCTAAGGTACACCTACCTAAGGTTTATAACCTACAGCTCTGATACCAACTGTAGCATCCCCAGATCCTGGTCCTAATCACCAAGGATATGGTATACTATTTCTATAACTATTGCGGAAGATATAAACATAAATTGTTTATACATTAAACTTTTACACATCATTCTCAAGGTCTACAACCTTAACTTAATACATACCTTCAATATCTTAGAAGATTTACAATACTATTTTCATCAGAAAATTTAATAGATCTAACTGCAATGTAATTTAATCTTGCACTTTGACTTTGTCTTTGTCTTTACTCGAGCTTTCATCTTAATCTGAAAATTTTTATCATGATATAGCAAAGGTGAGCATCAAATTTGCCCAGCAAGTTAAATTTATTTGAGGATATATCATGATTGAAAGAATTGAACAATAAGCTAGATAACTTTCAACAATATAAGCATTGTGAAAGAGCATGAACAAATTTTCTTAGCTGAACGACCAAGTCAATAAAAATGAATGGTCAATCATAAACATGAACACATTAACTGAACCAAATGGTAATGAAGGTGATCAGCCTTTCATACCTGATGAACGTTTACAATATGCACAACGTACGAATCAATAATCAATATAGACATGAATAATCAACAACAATTATTCATTAACATGCTTTGAACACGCAACTCAAGTTTGAGTTATGGAAAACTTGCCTGATTCGTTGACTACTGCTACGCAGTTTAAGTTAACTTCTTTTGGTAAGACCTATCATTAATAATAAGATTGGTCTTTCAATCAGCATATTCTACTTTGTATCATAATACAATTACTTTATTA
Source organism: Panax notoginseng (assembly GCA_016801055.1). Taxonomy (NCBI): domain Eukaryota; kingdom Viridiplantae; phylum Streptophyta; class Magnoliopsida; order Apiales; family Araliaceae; genus Panax; species Panax notoginseng. Next base: position 111,864,417 of record CM029020.1, read on the forward strand.
ATAGATTATCTAACACTTAATCAAATATTAGATAACATCCTAACACATCGGTATTATTATCATTCTTGGATAATTTTTCAATCACTGTACTATATTCATTATGATTAAACACTTAATCTTATACATTATAAGTTCTTCTTTATACTCTAATAAGTCAAATACTAATCCAACAACTTGGATTCTAAATTTAACAACCAAATTGCCAATCCAGCAGACTGGATACAGAATTCAGCAACCTGGATTCAACAAATTTCCAATCCAGCGAGCCAAACTGCAATCCAGCAAATCGAATTACAAATCCAGCAACTAGATTGCAATCCAGCAAGTTGGATTCAACATATTTTCAATTCAGTAAACTTCTTTTCAATCCAGCAAGCTGGATTCATCAGATTTTCTAATCCAGCAAGCTGGATTCCATATCCGTTCACGAAAATACCAAATCAACTTATTATTTTTCTATCATTTGTACAAACATGTATACACATATTTCATACACAAAAAGTATTTTTCTAAAATTTTCCAACTTCCTTTGGTATTTTTCAAAAATTATTTTTAGTTAATTCCTTAAGAAATTAGCTACCTCGTGCTTAACTCCAGAAATTCCCATCTCTTGGCACAATCTTATACGTCTTAACGTGACACTCCAGTTTAAATTTCGTGGCCATCGGAGTTATAGAACTCCGGTTATAGCCATTTTCGTCAAAAAATCACAGAAATTGAAATGATCATAACTTGCTCATTTTAACTCGGAATGAGCTCATTTTTGGACAGTAGGTACTTTATACCATATATTTTCATGTCCCAAAAGGCCAGAATTTTTCACACAAATTAAGTGGCCGAAACTGCCATTTTAAAATTTTGGGCAGAAACAAAATAGCATTTTACAGTTTTTCGTGCTTTATTAAATATTTTCCGTACGGAAATCTACAACTCCTTTTTCAGTGATTCCACTTGGAGATGTTAGATAACTTGTCATAGTATACTCCCAAAGTTTTCCAGAATTTTTAGATGCCCAAAAAATGACCAAACTGCCCCTACTTCTTGACTGTCCAAAACTGTCTGTTTTTCATTTTTTGCAACAAAACTATTTTTGGTAAAACAGTCACTACAACTTGTGTACTCAACATTTTTGAGTTCTACCACTTGGGTTTAGTAGTTAACTTACATATCTAGCACCTCTCTTTGACGCATCGCAAAAAGAAGGCTTAGATCAAAAATGGTGGAAATCCAAAGTACATAGAAATTTTAGAGCTTATAAAACTAGAAAAATCACTTTTCTTTATTTTTGATTTCCAACTAAATCAACACCTAATATGGATAGATCTACACATAAAACACTCATTAACATGTATATACATGGTTTTTGAGTTTAGAAAACTTGATTCGAGATTTGATTTACAATAATCAAAAAAAATTACAAAGCAAAAGGTATTTATACCCTTGATTACCATGCCCTCCTTCTTCTTCTTCATTGTTTGATTATGGAGCTTTGATGACTTATCAAAAACTCATCTTCCTCTCCTCCATGGCTGCCGAAATTGGCCCTTCTATTCTCTCTCTCTCTTTGGTTCCTTTGGTTAGAAAAATAAAAGAGATGAAAGAGAACAAAATAAGCTAGATTAGAGATAGATATATTACACTATCTCATTCCTCCTCCTTCTCTCTTCCCTATAACATCCGGCCATGTGGCCTTCTTCTCCCACTCATTCTCTCTCTTTCTCTCATATAATTGTTGCTTGCAAACTTTGTAAAAGTGTTGGAGAAATAACCAAGTGACACATGGGATGAGTTGGCCACCACTAAAGTAATTAATCATTACATACATTCCCTCTTTGCCTTCTCTTCTTATCCGGCCAAGTGGCCTTGGATTTGCCAACATTAGTTTTCTTTTATGCTTTATTAGATTTACTTAATGTCCAAAAAGTCCTCTCCCACTTGGGCTAAAAGTTGGGCCACCAATTTCATCTTTTGGGCTTTCTAATTAAAATGTTTGGGCTAGGTAATTTACATAGTCCACTACCTTTCCATCTTATCTCACCTTAAATATTTAATTAGGATATCCATTCCAAATATTTAGAATTTAAATCACCACTCTTGTATATTAAATTCTATAACCCAACTAAACTTGTTTTAATTAAGTTATAAAATTAATAACTTGAGATAATAAAAATATATCTCTTAACTTAATATTATTTTTAATATTATTGTTCTCCCATAAGTGGGCCTAGTTTTGGCCCTTAATTAATCTCATTGAGCTAACAAATTTAATTGTTTTACTTACTAACAACAACTAACTTGGGCTTTCAACCCTAATTAAATTGGGTCAATATAATACTTGTCCCATACATAATATATTGGGCTTGATTAAATAATTTAATCACCCATAGTCACTTTATCTACAAGTCCCATGCTTAATAATTAATTGGGCTTGTTTAAATAATATAACTTCCTTAGTCCATTAAATTTAATTCTTTTGGACTCTAAATAAATTATTGGGCTATGATATTATTATAGTCCATTACTTTTAATACTATTTTACCCTAATTATTTAATTAGGGTTTTTATTTCTCACTCAAAAAAATAAATTCTTTACTCATGCACATTTATTGCTTTAACCCAATTAGACTTGCTATAATTAGGTTATAAAATTAATTAACTCAGATGTATAAAATAAATCTCTTTAAATTAGTATATATTATAAATACTATAATTCTCTTATCCCATAACACTTAAGTTATTTAATTATTCATTCCTAATATATAATTAGGATCATACTAATTTCTTTTATTTGCCATCACATAAAATTCGTATTCACTTACTCACATAATCATTAAATAAATTATGACCTGCTCCACAAATCTCTTAGATTAGGTCACTAGTATATATTTAAATACTAGAACCACTAAATAACAATAACCATTTAGGTTATTTAATTCTCATACATAATTTAAATAACTTATTTAAGTTATACAATTAAATTTAATTTCCCCCTCCTCTCCATAAATTGTTTTCAAACAATTTATTTATATACTAAATATATAATTTAATATATTCAATCATTTATTCAAATATGAATTTAATTTACTAACTGCTTGATACCAATATACATATTTGCATATTGAATCTCCTCTCATATTTTAACTTCTCACACTAAATTTTGACTTTTCTCCATAAAAGTCAACTGTTGACTTTTACCAAAAGTCAACCTTTACACATTTTGTGTTTACTGTCCATTCTGACTAATCTTGACGTCCCGGACGCAACCGAGCAGTCCGTGCTTCAAAATTCTATCTTTAACTCAAATTTTGAGTTTTAAACTACTCCCTTCTTATTGCTAATCGTATTAACTAACGACTTTAAACTTATTTATCTTCTTATTTGTCATTCAAGGCCAACGTTCAAGCTATGTTAATTACTAACATAGTTTTATCTTGATCCTTATATCATTAACTTAATTCATCACTCCTCTTGCTAAAATATATATAGCACCTTACTAAGTATATATATTTCTATACATATACTCATCTTCGTTTTAACCTTATAACATCTTTTCATGTGAAATCTTATCTCCTTAATAAAATTTTCATATGTACTTATATAACATTTCTTAGACTATTCAGTTCACACCGAATTTACAGGTATCGTAATACCTTATTCTCGATATTCCTTCAAGTACATATTAATTCATTTCTAGGGTTTTGAAATTTTGTAACCCATATTTCTTTATTCTCATTCAATTAAGAAACCATATAGGTTCTTCTTAAAAATTTTGAAATCCTTAAAATTCCTTCACAGAAATGTCAATTCCATACACTTATTTTCTGTCTAGGTTAATCTTATAACCTTTAATCCATCATTTTAGGATTTTAATAATTATCTAAATTCTCGGGTTGTCACAATGACTCGGTCAAAGCTTGTCAGAAAAACATTCATATCCTTTTATGGAAATTCCATAAATGCAAGAATTAGTGCAAGCAGTCTACTTTGACCATTTGCTACGATCGATACGTTGGTTATTTAACAGTTTTAAGGCCATGGATCTATAGTTAAGACAACAGGCTAAACATGTATTACCACAACAACAACCAAACTTGTAAAAACTGACAGATCTATGCATTACAAAACCTTGTCAGACCCATTTTTACACTTTCTGGGTCCCAGAAAGTGATTGGTCATGCTCGGTCAACCCTCTTTGACCATGAATAACAACACATGTAGACATCTGATAGCTATAAAACTAGTTGCAGATGGAAGACCTCATACCAGGCTATAGATCTAACACATCAAACAATAAAAATTAAAATATACAAAGATCTACAACCACTGACATTCAGTTGTCAGACCATTTCTTGAATTTTTTTTCCAGATTTCAAAAATGCTAGATTTATGCATCTAAGTGTTATAGATCTGTGATTTATCAACCCAGATCACTCAAAGACACCTACTAACATATTTCTAACCAACCAATTTCAACATCTAACAATAAATCATAAGATTTTAAAAAATTAGGGTTCTTACCATTTTTTAGCTTTGATTTCTTATTCTGACTTGTGATCTGATCTAGGCTTGCTATGAAATGATCATGGCTTTAGTTTCCCACTCTAACTTCCAAATTTCTAGAGAGAGAGGGTCTAGGGAAAAAATAAAAATGTAAGTGACTCATTTCTCTCTCTTTTAATCTATATAGGTTGATTTGTTGCTAGGATCTGAACAATTCGGCTGAGGTGTTTAATATAGAGCATATGGAGTGGTTAGACTGGGTGGCCAACTCACATCTTGGCAAGATTTACAAGAAACCTTCAATTATACAATAAAGGGCAATTATGTCATTTCCATTTTTAATTTAATGGCATTATGGACATTAGACCAAACCCTTAGGGTTTAGGGTTTGGAACAATTTAGTGCTTAGGGTTTGAAACCCTTAGGGTTTAAAATTTATTTTTCTAAAATTTCCAATTTAGGTTTCCAAAAATAGAAAATTAATATTTCTAAATTATAATTAGGATTTTCTAATTATATAAAATTTTCTTAATCACAAATTAAATCTTACTAATTAGGATTAACATTTTCTAATTAAAATCGCTAATTTAGCAATTAGGGTCAAAATCACGGATTAGGGTTTATAATCCACTAATTAGGGTTTCTAATTAGAAAAAATAAATTTTCTAATTTAGAAATTACATATTGTAATTAGATTAAAGTTTTCTAATTACTATAACTTGAAAATTAAGATTAATATATCCTAATTAACATTAAAACTATTTAATTAACACCTAGGTTTTCCCTAATTATAAAATTAGGGTTTTTAATACCGAAAATAGAGTTTTCAAAATGTGACATTAGGGGTTGCTAATTAATTAAGCGTTACCCTAATTAATATTATAATTATTTACACTTACGCTGCTAAATTCCCGATTTAGGGTTTCATGCACCAAATTAGGGTTTCAGATTCCCGGAACTGAAATTAGGATTTCCAGAACCGGTTTCTAGGGTTTCTTATCAATCGTTAAGGTTTTCTAACCGAACGTTGACGTTCTTAATATATACTTCGGGTTTGTTACAGATATCAATTATCTGGTCAACCCTTGACCCTTAACCACATACTGTACCCATATACACAGAACATATTTATGAATTTCTTAATCCTGAATAATTCACCTAAATTATTCACAGAATTTTGAAATCCTCAAAATTCCATCTTAAAAATATCATACACGTACACTTATTTTCTGTCTAGGTTCTAATTTTGAACCTTAAATCAATTAATTAAAATTTTAAAAATATTCAAAATTATCGGGTTGTCACAGAATGCGTAGAATACGATTAGTCTTAATGGACTTTGAGTTCATGGACTTTGTAGAATCCAATTGCACTTAGATTATGTTAAGCCCAATACTTTGTGAAATCAAGCCCAAGTTAGGCCCAATAAGAATTAGGGTTAAGGCCCAAACTAAGAAAAGTAATCGCGAATCGAACCGATGGGTAAACGGATGGGTAATAACCAATGGGGCAACCCATGGGGTGACCCATGGGCATGTGGGGCGGCTACTTGGCTACCAAGTAAGGGTGGTGGCCAAGTAAAATTGGTGGCTAAGGGATGGAGGAGGTGTGAATAGTAAGGAGGTGGGGGGCAAAATGACTAAATTGCCCTTAGCCTTGATTTTCTATAAATAGGAGGCCACATGTTCATTTGATGGGATTTTGAAAATCCTATAACTTGAGAGAAAAAGAGAGAGAGAGAGAGAGAGAGAGAGAGAGAGAGAGAGCTCGGATGAAGAGGGAAAAGGAAGAGATTGAGCATGCATGCGACGCTCCCAAAATTAGGTATACATCACCCATCTTAGGTCGTCAGATACATGGTACAGAATACAAATACAACTTACTAATACAACTGTCGTATACAATACGACAAAACATAACTATGAGTTTGAATACAATTATTATCTACTAGAGACTATACAAATTCAAAAGGAGTCCTCATTACAATTATTGTCATACTATTTAATAGAATAGTGAGGACTACTAATACTATCATCTGGTCCATCACTCCGTTCCCCGACTCGTCCCAGCTATATTCTCATTTCCTGAAGAGAACAATGAAAGATAGGGTGAGCTCAACTAGCCCAGTAAGAAATATTATGACTAAGATAATACAAAATAAATTATCTATCCTTCAACAGTGTTAAACTGATAAAATATAACGAACATCAAGTTTAACTGCAGCGGAACAAGCAATCCATTAAAAGAGTCAAGTAGAGAATAAAATCTACTATCTTCTATGATTTAAAAGGTTTTTCAACACTGTTATCGCTGGGACTCAGCTTAATAAAATAATCCACATCATCGAATCACCCCTGCACTACGGCCAAGGATATTTGTGTATTTATTAATGGTCATGATCATGCCAACAACTGTCCATCAATGCACTACGGGCCAATGAAGACTTTTACCACATCATTTGTAACATTACGGTCATGATTACACCGAATAATCCCTGGTTATAATGATACCAAGTCCATCTATGCATTACATGCCATAGATGACTTTTAACATTTTATAAACATGAGGATGATGACAATGATATAAGAATTCAATAAAACAAGTTCAAGAATTAATTTATCCAAGAATTAACAACGTCCAAATTGTCAACATGATACTGCTTTGTGGAGTAAAATTCAAGAATGCTTAGAAGAATATTTTCATGAAAAAATACTGGATGAACCGAAATTATCAAGGATATTCCACTAATTTCATGGAGTATAGAAGTTAAAACTTAACCAACTGAGTATAATAAAGAATGGAATAACAAAAGAAATCACCCGGCATGCGATAGACCGCACAGACAGGTTATTCCAACAGAATAATAAATAATGGAACCAGGTCCGGCGTAAACGCACAGACAGGATATTCCGACAGAATAATAAATAATGGAACCAGGTCTGGCGTAAACACAGACAGGATATTCCGACAGAATAATAAATAATAGAACCAGGTCCGGTGTAAACGCACAAACAGGATGTTCCAACAGAATAATAACAAGACGGAACCAGGTCCGGTGTAAAACACACAGACAGGATGTTCCAACAGAATAATAATAAAAACATAACCAGGTCCGGTGTAAAACACACAGACAGGATGTTCCAACAAAATAACAGAAGAATGTCACCAAGTATAGGGTAGACCGCGTATACAGGTTATTCTAATAGAATAATAAGAAATGGAATAACAACAGTTCTCTTCATGAATAAGAAAGAATAGCACCCCTTACCGTTTTAAAGAAGAACTGAAATAAGGAAGTAGTTAAGTAGCAGAATACTTTTCTTCTCTCTCTCTATAGTTTCTCTCTATAGTTTCTCTCTCTAGAGTTCAGTGAATTCGTAAGAAATAATGAAGGAATGAGCTGCTATTTATAGAAAAATAGAATGCATAGTAACTAATCCATCAACGGTCCAAATTGATTACTTTAATCTGACGGTCCATATTTAAAGAAAAATCTTTTAAATAAAATATAATATATTCTATTTTTAGAATAACTTTAATAAAGTATTCTGTTTTATATAAAAAGATGTTTATGTTTTATTACGTTAATAATACGAATAAAACAAAACTTCATTATCGCTAAATAATTCATATTATTAACTGACAATAATTGAATCAAACTGAGTGACTTCTCATATAAGCATTAATAATCAATACCGTGTGTTACTATGCAACCACACGTATTACTGTACTTTTACTACCGAGTAGTTCAACAGTATCAATGGTAAAACTTCCGCCGTTATTTTTAATAAAATATTTTTGTCGTTTTCTCAATCCGACAATAATTCTATTGTCCACCAATGATTGTGCCGTTGTACGAATATTCCCTGTTAAAACGAATATTCCCCGACCAATCGAATATTATATAACAACTTGTGTACTTTGTAAAATTTATAAATATTACCCACAACTATAACACTATATCAAATTAACTCCATAATATTCAAAAATGATATTTATAGAAAATTCATCTTTATTTATAAAAGTTGGGGTCTTACAATGAAGGCTCGAATCGAATGTGATCATGAAATAGAAAAGCTTGCAAATCGCCGGCTTTGTATAACGGAAGAAGAATAAAGAAGAACGGTAATCCGAACCCTAGTTCTTCTAATATTTTTCTTTAAGTTTTCTATGTTTAAAATATAGCTTAAGGAGAATAAGAAGTAAAAGAAGTTAGAAATGATTTCATATGGTTGAAATCATGAGAAAAGAAGAAAAAAGAGTTAGAAATTTAGTTTATAAATTTCTTAAGGAAGTATAAGATTCGTGAGGATTTTGAGCGATCCGAATGAATATTATGAACGAGTAGGTGAATTAAGTAAGGAATGGTTTTCTATAACATCAAATTTCAAGAAAAAGTAGAATCGTAATCCAAAATATCGATTAAAACGAAGAACGAACGAAGAACACGAAGAACGTTGTTGATTGACAAATTTAAAACCATCGTAGGATAATTATTGTTGATGGACAAGTTTAAAACCATCATAAGATAATTGTTGTTGATGGACAAGCTTAAAATCATCGCGTATAAGTTAGTTGTATATTGCTTGGTTAGGAACGGTAGAAACGTTCATGAAGAACGGATTTAAAACGTAGCTATAACGAAGTTATAGCGAAATTTTGTAAAAGATGAACAAGAATTAGGAAGTTAATAAATGAACCCGAACGTGTAGGGTTTCATAAGAATGTAAGAGAAGGTAGAAAACGTTAGTTGTAGACTCAAGAACGATCGAGTTCCGAGTTCGGATGACCGAATTACGGACGAATGAGCGAAGAACGTTAAAAGCGTAAAAATAACCAAAGGGTGAAGATTAAGCCAATCGAATGGCACATTAACGAATTTAGAATGAAGCTCTGTCCAAGGGGTACTGAAGTACGTAAGATAAGGAAGAGAATAGCTTTGGAATGATCTCGTTCCGAGTTATAACGAAAAAGTTATGAGATCAGGAACTACGCGTCTCAAACTTGGTGCAAGACTTAGAAAATTTTCTTGGGTTTTGGCTCAGCGACGCAGCGTCGACCAAGCTTGCAGAAGTGGCACCGCAGCGCGAGCTCGGAGCCTTAGGTACTGTTAGTTGGCGCCATAGCGTGAGAGATAATGAAGGGTTTGGCACCGCAGTGCGAGACCAAAGGAAAGAGAGAGACGTGGGTCGCACCGCAGCGCGAGAGAGAGGAAGGGGCACGGCGCTGCAGCGCCGATGCAGGTCAATGCCCAAAAATTAGATTTTTATTTCTCAATTACTGGAGGATGTGCAAGAAAGAATTATGAGCATCTAGTTCACGTAATGTGACACTTAATCAAGTGTTCTAAACCTTTATTAACGGTTGAACGAAAAGATTAAAAGAGATTAAAAGATAGAGAATGTAAGCGCTAGATTACGTAACCGATATCTGGGGACCGTAGTCGTAATGAACGAACGTGAGGGATTGCTATAATTACGAGTCCTTAGACGTTGAGTGATGAAGGTAATTAATAACATTCCGATGTTATGTCATGGTAAGGGGAGATAAGTGTAAAGTGTTTAGACTCTATGAACGCAACGTTGTTGCGATGAATGGTCGGTCTTAGCATACAACGAACGGTATGGCTTTGACATTAAGAAAAAATAATGAACATGGGGTTCATGGGATGGATAACGATGTAGAGCAATTAAAACCTTGAGTGAAGGTTGAATGAGAGATTAAGAGATGGGCAACGTAAACGTGGAATACGTAAGCGATCCTCGTGAATCGTAATCGCGTCGAACGAACGTTCTCAGTGTACAGTGGTTGTATAACTTGGACGTTGACGAAAGTAGTAAGTAAGATATGAATTATCGTAAGAAAACCGTAGCGAACGGTAATGAGATTAATGAAAGTCCGAGGGTGAGTCGGATAAAGAATGTTGGAATGAAGTAAGCGTTAAACACTTTAACCAACATAAGGGTTGAGTGTAAGCGAGTATTAAACATGTAGAACCTACACTCCGTGTATGGTTTAACCGTAAGGTAATGAAGACTAATTTAGCCGTGAACGGTGAAGAAAATGAATGGAAGACAATAACGTATAGCGTCAAGAAGCCGAGTTAGTAGTTTTAACTTGGATAACGTTCCGAGTCGAGTGAACCGGTCGTGGTAAGATAAGAATAAGGGATTGTAAAATGTTTCACGCTATGACCTCATAGTATTGACATTGAATGATCGCTCTGAGTTTACGAAGGACTGTATGACTTAGACGATAAAGAATGAATCATTAGGTATGGCATTTAGTTGCCAGAAAGCCGTAAGGAATATGAATTTAACTTAACGAGCATTATAGTTTAATAGTTCGGATAAGTTAAGAGAAGTTAGGTTGTGGTACAATCGTAACCTTTGATGGTTGACATATGGGAGCTGGGCTGAACAATTCCTTCAGAGAACGAAGGTATATACAAAACTGGCAACCGATCTAACTCACTGTGTGGGCAGTGTAGATGAGACAGGAACTTATTTGTTGGTTGTATGTGGGAAACCACTCAGAGTACCATATGGACTACTAGCAGAGACACGATGTGTGCTGAGTCCAAGGAGAGTTATAAGAAGAAGATAAGAATGTAAATCATCCAAGATGATAAATATATGAATAAGACATCTCCGAATGTCATAAAGCCGTAAACTGGTAATGAAAGTTAGTCGCGTATGCTTAAATTACAAGAACGCGAACCTTAAGAAGTAAAGTTAAGTAAACCAATGCGTAAGTCAAGTATATGACTAATTGGTATACGTGTTATGTTCTTATGTGCTACATAGAAATTGGAATGAGCAGTTCAGTGTAAACTATAAGCTGTAGTTGTGTGTAAGGCAAGTTTTTCTAACTTCGTTCATATTTTACAAGAATGCTAGTTTCTTAAACTTCTCAGATGTTGAACTTGAGAAGTTCCGTCTATGTGTGAATGTGCGATATTTGTACAAGGTGTTAGAATGTATAAGGCCTTGTGCCACAATGTGAACACTTTGGTGTTTTTTTCAGATGAACTGTTCTGTGATTGAACTGTTCAATACAAGTATATTCTGTTTATACATGAACCGTTATTGTTAAGTCTATGCTAATGATTCTAGCCAGACAGGATATGTATGGAAAAAGGTAGAAGAATGAAAGTAGTGTAAAGAGTGTGTGATGAATGTTGTAATATGATAGGAATCGAGACTATTCCTATTATTCAAGCTGCTTCATAACGTTTGTTTGGTTATCGAAGTTTTGAAGAATGTTTAAACTCTTAAAGTTGTTTGTTCAACTATTATGGCTTGCTGGGCAATTGAATGCTTACACTTACTTTAAATGAAAAATATTTTTAGCGTACGACGTTAGAAAGAACTTAAGGATCCCTTAAAGCTCAAGCTGAGCAGTATCCAGAAGAAGTGCCATTCAGTATGTGAATGTGCGTGAAGAGCACGTGAAGACTTGTAATATAGAGTGATAGAATTAAACTATAGACTAGTTTAATGAACGTTTATGTATCCTTGGTGGCGGATGAAAGTCACTTGTGCAAGATGTAAAGAATAATGTAATTATCATTTTATGTAATGAAAGAGATTTTAAGGTTTCGAGAACCTAGGATTTGAGAATATATGTTGTTATATTTAACTATATAATGACGTATGATTGGTAAGAAGTGGGATCGTGACGCACGGAGTCTGGGTCTGAAGGCAGACCGGATTTTGGGGCGTTACATCTCTCTCTGCTATCTCGGCTCATTGATAAGCTTCCTCGTACGCGTCTTCGGCTCTTGCCCTCTTAGTAGATTCTTCCTTCAGCTTGTTCTTCAGTTCTGCGAACTCCTGGGTTAGTTGTTCATTCTCTTCTTCAGTGTGGACCAGCTTCTCTTCGACATTATTCAGACGTTCCTCTCGATCCAGGATCTCGTCGTCCTTTTGTACCATCGAGGTCTGTTATTCAACTACTATCTCTTCCAAATCCTCTACGGTATCCTGAAGTTCCACATTGCGGTCGTACACTTCATCTTACATATGAGCAGGGATCGAGTTCAGTGGAATCTCTTCCTCCTCGTCCTCCTCATCCTCATTTGACTATGGTAGCTCAACGGGGTCTTCTTCGTCCGTCTCTATCTCATCATCCTCATCAGATAAACCCTCCTGCTCAACCACTGTGACCAACGAAGATGTTTCCCTTTGCAGTAGTTGTCCCCAAACCACCTGAATATCTCGAGGCTCCTCCTCTCTAGGCATCTGGGATCCTTCCTCTCTTGCCTGACTTGATTCTCCTAACATTAGTCATCCTGACAATAAAATTTTTAAGTTTCAATTACTAGCCATTACTACTAGACACTCACGAGCACATAAGTTGTAATCACATAAGCACATAAGTATTTTATTACTTCTTCCTTAAAACTTGATAAGAGTTTATCGCCACTATCTTTTCGAAGGTTACTTCCTAAGGCTTTTCTCCCACCTAATGTTCATAACCTAAGGCTTTGATACCAACTTGTGACACCCCCAAATCCAGGTACTTCACTCCCACAAGATTTAGTGTTCACTCTCCATACATTCATATTATCTACCCAAATATGATAATATTTAAACCATAAATCCTCCCATTAAAGGGTTACATCATTAATCAAAAATCTTCCTAGGTTGTCTAACCTTAAACATCAATCAAATGCGAAAATAAAATAATTACATCACATCATTAACTAAAAAGTCTATCATCATGACAATAAATGAAAATACAAGTCTTCATCACTTGTACATTTTTCCCTTTCCTTTGTTAGTTGTAGGTTCGTCGACCTTCTCAACTTTAGCTGTAATGAGTGTGTATATATGCAAGAGTGAGCAAAACAAATGTTCACTAGATATAACAATGAACAACAATGGAATAATAACTGCCAATAAATAGGCTCATCAATACTGAATAGTATTCTATGAAGGGTAACCAAAAACTAGAATCAAAAATAAGAAATATATCTGAGGGTCATAAGACAACTATGTCCACGGTTACAAGTAATCTTTCAACTTTAACCTAAATAATTATACTGTAGGGACTCCACGTACTTAGGTAGATCAGCCATTCATACCATGTATTGTACACAAACATCTAAACGCATTGTGTATTCCCTATAATAGGGTTGTTCTTCTCAGTTTTAGAGGACTAGTTGAATTAATAAGGTTTGATAACACAACAGTTGATCAATAATAACATAATATGGAACAATGAATAATCATAAACGAACTAACCATATATTAAACTCATGCTTAGAAACAACTACAAAGCATAAGTATTGAATAACAATAAACATTGCTTGAATAATATTAAGCTAAGGCTATGATCTTATTAAACAAGATATAGAATTATTGAATATACATTCAGTAATAGCAAGCTGAAAGTAAAACTTGCTCAATATGAAAATAACTTGTGTCAAGTAATTAAAATAAGATAATTCGACATTAGGAATTGGAATTCAAGAAATTGCATTCACGACACAAGAATGACATTAAAGAAACTTGTCTAACAATAAACAAGTTAGAATAAATCAATAACTATTGGAATTCAAAACTTGTTCGAATAAAGATAAAGTTATAGCTTGCTCAAATAATGATTATGAATACAAGAATTTGCTTAATTAAAGTTTAGAGTAAGAAACTTGCTCAATATAAAAAGATAAGGTTTAGAAACTTTCCTCGTGCGTAAGCTATAATATTAAAACTCACGTTCACCTACACATAGTATTAGAACCACAATATCTATTAGATATACTAACATTCACTTATCAAATTAACACTCACCTCTAGCTAAACTTGTTATTTTAGTACAAGTTTTACATTACCATACACATTTCAGAATCACAAGTGAAATTTCATAACACTTATTCATTATTCACGAAGTTTCTTAAGTTATAACATATCATTTTACAACATACTAATTTTACATTTTAGAGTTACTAACCACATGATACAATTTTGTTTAAACCTTTTCATTACATGTTTCTCACATTAACACATCACTAAACTCGGTTACATTAAGGTTTCAAAGTCTGCAGAAATAACAGACTTCACTGGGTCTGGCAGACTAGTAGTCGCGGCCGCACCAGTATTGCCTTAGATTCCTGAGCACCCGCGCCAAGAGGCCGCGCGCCCGCGCTATGCACCAATTCCAGTTTTGCAGAACGTGAATTCAACACTGTTCTTAAGCCAACTAACACGAATTTCACCTACAAAATAGTAAATTAAGCATATGTAATTGGTACAGAGCTAACACAAACATAATTCCTTACATATTCAACCATTTAACACAATTAAACAATAACTTCAACTAATTTAAATTCTTAAATTTCATGTTTTCATATAAAAACACTATTTTTGACATTCTTTACAAAAATTATTACTGTGATCACAATTCTTGTCCAATTTAACTCATTCAAACTACATTATCTTCGTTTCTTAATGGACTAGCAAAATCAAGACTCAATTTACAGATTAACACACAAATTAACCATCATAATTAGTACTTTCATAAGTCATATGTAAAATATATACACTGTAATTATTTTTCCTACTTTTTAAACGAAATTAGCATACAATTCCTTGTTTAAACACAAACTCTAATCATCTCAAACACCCACAATCACAAGTAATCAGTTGTATAATCATTAATTTAAAATTTTGAATTCACAGAACATATAAATTATGTCGTGTAACATATATATATATATATATATATATATATATATATATATATATATATATATAATATTAAGGTTATGTAATAAAATACCTTTAAATTGCTTGCTAATTCTTGCTAACACCACTGAAATTGCTTTGAAATCACAGACTTTCTCTCACTTCTCTCAAACTCTATCAAGTTTCTCTGTATTTTCTTCTTTCTTTCTTCTTAGACTTAGGCCAAATGTCAATTCACGTAAAACTAACTAACACTTGAGCGTAAAGATAAAAATTGATAAGCCATAATACGCGTACTTAATATAATATCATATACAAAATATTAACGTATAAATTATAAATATATTTTATTTATTATTTAATTTATTTTATTTATTATAATAAAATTCAAAATTTAAAAGCCATACGGCTTTTTTTGGCAAAAACTCTTTTAAAATAAAGACTTAATATCTTTAAACCTTGTTTGTCAAAAACTAAATTAAACTCTTTTAATAACCCATTTATAACCCATTTATACCATAGTTTATTGTCACACTTTTATTATCAAATTAAATTAAAAATATTATAATAATCCATTTGATAATTATTAGATTAAACTAGAATATAATCTCATAATAATTAATTTCCATCACTCATTAATTATTTATTTAGTAAATAAATAATCAAATCAAATCAAATTAAACAAATATTATTAAACAAATATTTATTCAACAATTTCAACAATAAACACATCAAATAAATATTTATTTAATTCAATAAATATTTAAAATTACAATTTAAAATTCTTGATTGTTACAGTAGCTCAACCCTTGTCTGGTCAGGGGACAGTGCAGCTGCGCCATTCCTAAGCCTAGACAGGGCGCAGCTGCGCCATCCTGCAGTCAAGTTTAGGTTCTATTTCTAAATCTGATGTTCAAAGCATGCTTGTAAGGATAAGTTAACTTACATTATGTGATCTGTGTGTTATCCAATGTGTTAAGAAACATGTTAGATGCTAGAGTTAAATACTTAACGAATAATTATAAATTTCAAGAATGATGTTCAAGAAGGGAATTTGTAAGTAATGATTTGAAAAAGGTGTTATTAGACTTTATGGTGACATACAATCTATTTGGTATTATGAGGATGTAGTATATGTGAAGTAGTATGTATAAAGTTACAACTGAGATAGACGTTTATGTGTACGTTTGAACTTACATATATGAGTTTATGAAACTAATGAATATCTTATACGTGTAAATAAATTATGTTAGGATCCGAAAGTGGGTATTAAGTTATACTTTGGTAAAATATGCTTAAGGCAAGTATCCTAAACCCTTGCATTACTTTATTCAACGAATATCGTAAGCGAGTATCTAAACCTTATCTCTGTGAATGCAAGTTATCTTACTTGATTGAGTTAGTATGTTTAAACTCTTGTGAAAGTTATTATTCATGTTGAACTTGGTATTGTTCTTGAATATTGTGAAAGTGTCTATGCCATTTGATTCGACTGGACTATATGCATGTTTATAAACCTGTCTAAACCAATTGACTGGTGCGAAAATCTTGAAAACTAGGTTGAACAACCCTTATGGTAAGGGGAGTGTATACTGTTGGAAGCCCCAACACACGCGTGAATATTACTGTGGTGTTATTCTTAACATAGAGTATTGTAGACTGATCATCTATCGTACTTAAATCTTTTGAGTTATCAATTTAATATTGGTAATTCTAGTCGATGTTCAATAGTCCTTAGTGACTGCTCAATATAAATTATTTTATCTAGTTAGATACGTTGATAGCATTTGAATTCATATACATCTGTTGATCTATATTGAACTATCATTTCATATTCCATAGATTTGATTCGAGAATTGTTAATACTCATTGTTCATGATATTATTCTAAGACTCTGAACTATCTTATAGATTATACTTTGATATTTCAAAACTCGTTATATTATACTCATCACCCTTGTTGTATATTACTTGTTGGGCAATTTGTGCTCATTCTTGCTTATTTAAAACCTTTCAGTTAAGGTGGAACAGAAAAGTGTCTCTGGGAAAGACAAGGGCAAGGGCAAGGCTACCGACTAGCTTGTTCCTTTATGTTTAAAAGTGTTATGTTATATTAAGACTGTTGTCAGACTATGTTTAAGCTTAAGTAGGATTATGTAATAAGTCTTTATTCGATATTATTATGTAATCTATTAAGTACTGCATGTTGCGAGATTTGAGGGAATAATTATAATAAATCATTGTATATTATTCTAGATTAGATCTTCCGTTGTGAATGTGTGATTTTAGTTATTATTGTATTACCATGAGCACGTGACGAACCGAATTCGAGTGACCAAGTGGCGGTCCGAATTTGGGGGGGTCCTAGTTTGGTATCAAAAGCCTTAGTTATAAACCTTAGGAATAAGAGTCCTTAGATTATAACTTAGGAAAACCTAGGAGATAGAGAGAGATGAAACTCATATAGAGTTTTCGTATAAAGAGACTTAGTGTGTTATAAAATATAACTTCATTCTATACAATTAACTTATGTTATTTGACATTATAATGGAGTTGTTGTTTGTCTTGTCTTATGTTGGTGATTGTAGGATGACTGCCATGGGAGGACCTAGCCGAGTAGTAGAGGAGGAGCCACGTGATATCCACGTGGTATATGAGGCACCATTGATAGCGGAGCCCATATCAGTAGTGGCCCCTATTGATGATGATGGTGAGGAGGAGGAGATGGAGCCTTTACCTGAGGAGTATGATTCGGAGGAGAAGCCTATGGAGGAGGAGCCTGAGCCTATGGAGGACTCCGACGGGGCTACTTTTGAGCATCGAATGATGGGAGAATATGAGGAACAAATTTTGGAATTGGGATGTAGAGTGGAGGAATTAGAGGCTGAGGCTAGGGAAAGGGAGTCTGAGTTCCAAAAACTGAGGGATGAGAACCATCAGAGGCAATTACTGATGCAGGAGATAGAGGTGGAAATTGCTCACCATAATGAGGCAGGGATCTAGATGGGAACTTTGTTTCATCGATCGGTGGCTAGGAATGTAGAGTTGGCAGAAAAATTTAAAGAAATGGAGCAGAGAGAATTAAGTGAGAGGACGAGAAGGAAGCACTTTGTACTCTG
Source organism: Panax notoginseng (assembly GCA_016801055.1). Lineage (NCBI taxonomy): Eukaryota > Viridiplantae > Streptophyta > Magnoliopsida > Apiales > Araliaceae > Panax > Panax notoginseng. Next base: position 111,882,726 of record CM029020.1, read on the forward strand.
CTAGAGATGGAAGTGATGGATAGGATCCACTTCGAGGAGAAGTGGGAAGGAGCTAATGAACAGGTTAATGATCTAGAGGATGAAATGAGGTGTAAGAGAAGGAAGATAAACAAGATGGGCTATGCTCTGCGTACGGCCATGGAAAGATTGATTAATGGGGTAAATCAGTACCCTGTTGAACAAGGACAGACCTGGCATACCATAAGTCGAGATATGGTGGTGCACATTACTCAGAAGGAATACCAGAGCGTCGTGGAGCGTGGAATGTTAGATTGAGTCTAGAGAAAGAAGCTTAGTAGTTGTATTATATTTATTTATGTGATGTTTAATCTATTGTTGAAATCTTAGTCTTTTGTGTAAGATGTGAGATAGTAGTAAATCCCAACTTTTGAAAAATATAACAGGGGTAGTAAGCTAGTGTTGTCCCCATCTTTTGTGATAATAAGGGATATGTGTTATCTTTTATAGCAGTATGCTAAAGAGAATCATGTAATTGTAACGATTTAGCATATGAATATAAATGATCTTATTTCAGAGACGTGTTATTGAATTCTACTTCTGTGAGACATGTCTAAGTAATATAATTAGATAATAAAATAGAAATTTTATGATGCAGAAACATGCCGCCCAGACGTAGAATAACTGCACTGGAAGAGTCAGTTAATGATGAGAAAGGACCAGTAGATCCAATGCAAAGGCTTGTAGATTTGTTAGGAGAAGCTCTTAGGGGAAGAAATGAACTGGTACCACTCGTTCCCCAAGCAACTCCAGTCATAAACTTTAAGGATTTTAGGAGTGTAGGACCTTCGAAATTCGTAGGAAATACCGATTCGATCTTGGCTCAAACATGGATCAAGGAGATGGAGAAGGCATTCACCATCACACGTGTGGGTGAAGGCTAGAAGACGGCTTTTGCAACCTACATGATGAGAGGCGAAGCGAACTACTGGTGGGAGGCAAATCGGTAGAGAGCAGGAGAAGTAGTATTACCTTGGGAGAGATTTAAGACTCTGTTCTTTGAGAATTATTTCCCAAAGAGCATGAAGAATAAGATGGAGGTAAAGTTCTTAGAACTTAAGCAAAGAGATATGACAGTGGCGCAATACGCGGCTAAGTTCAATAAACTAGCCCGGTTTGCTGAACACCAGGTGGTAGATGAAGAGAGGAAGGCGAGACGCTTCGAGCAAGGGCTAAAGTCGTGGTTGTATAATAAGGTGTCAGTTCTCCAGATTGATTCCTTTGCGACATTGTTGGAGAAGGCAATCATTGCGGAAGGTGGCAGGAGAAGAAAAAAAAGAACACTGGTAGTGAGTATCGTTGAGGAAGCAGCAGCGGAGGGAGTAACTCTGGAAAGAGAAAGTGAGAAAACAACGACAAAAATAATAATCAAGGTGGGAGTCACCAGGGAAACTTTAAGAAAAGGACTGAAGCTTGTAACAAGTGTGGGAGGAGTCATCAGGGGGAGTGCTGGAAAGGAAAGAGCACGTGTTATAATTACGGTCAAGAGGGGCACATATCGCCAAATTGTCCAAAACCAAAGAAGGTCAAGGGATATTTTGCTTGTGGATCAACAGAGCACCAAATAAAGGATTGCCCAAAGAAAGGAAGCGGTGGAACTGGCGGAGGCCAGGGAGGAGGAAGCAAGTTAATGATTGGTGGACCCGCGTAACCTAACCGATCGACCGCTCGAACCTTTAACATGACCGTCCAGGACGTAGTAGCTATGAAGGACGTGGTGTCAGGTATAATCCCAATCAATAATATAAATGCTTATGTATTATTTGATTCGGGTGCCACCTGTTCTTTTATATCTGAAGAATTTGCTAGTAAACTTAGCACACCCCGAGAACGTTTAGAAGATTCTTTGAACATAGAAGTTGCGAATAAGGAAATTATCCATGTAGAATACGTTTATCAAAATTATCACGTAAACATTAGAGAACATGAACTGAGCGTAGGCTTGATTCCTATTAGACTAAGAGAATTCGATGTAATACTGGGAATGGATTGGTTATATAACCATGCGGCGGTAATTGACTGTCAGAACAAGTGTGTGAACCTTCAGACTCCGAGTAAGTCTATGGTAGTGTTTTATGGTAGCTCATCGCTTAAGCAATCGTGTTGCGTTACGATGATGCAGGCCAAGAAATTGTTAAGGAAAGGATGTGTAGATTATTTAGCTTACATCGTAAATACTCGAAAAAAGGGAGTAGAAATTAAAGATATATCCATAGTAAATGAATTTCAAGATGTGTTTCCGGACGATCTGCCTGGTCTTCCGCCAGACAGAGAAATCAAATTCGTAATAGATTTAGCACCGAAAATGGCACCGATTTCGAAAGCTCCATATCGTATGGCGCCGGTAAAAATAAAGTAATTGATGATACAACTTCAAGAGTTATTGGATAAGGGTTACGTTCAACCGAGTGTGTCTCCTTGGGGAGCACCAGTGTTATTCGTTAAGAAAAAGGACAGATCGATGAGGCTCTGTATCGATTATCGAGAATTGAACAGAGTAACGATCAAGCATAGATATCCACTACTGAGGATAGACGACTTATTTGATAAACTGAAGGGAGCAAAATGTTTCTCGAAGATTAACCTACGGATAGGATATCACCAACTAAAAGTGTGGGATAAGGACATACCAAAGACTGCGTTTTGAACTCGTTATGGACATTACAAGTTTTTGGTAATGTTTTTTGGTTTGACTAATGCTCTGGCAGCATTCATGGACTTGATGAATCGAGTTTTCAAGCCATACTTAGATAAATTCGTAGTAGTTTTCATAGATGATATTTTGATATACACGAAGACAAAGGAAGAACAGGCCGAACATCTAAAGATTGTTTTGGAGGCACTATGGAAGGAGAAGATGTATGCGAAATTTTCAAAGTGTGAATTTTGGATGAAGAAGGTTCAATTCTTAGGCCACATAGTGGATAAGAATGGAATCTCAGTAGACCCTGCAAAGGTCGAAGCAGTAAGTAATTGGGAACAACCGAGAACACCGACGGAGATGAGAAGTTTCTTAGGGTTAGCTGGGTACTAGCGAAGATTCATCCAAGATTTTTCTAAGATAGCGACCCCGTTGACTAACCTGACAAGGAAGACAGTGAAATTTGTATGGACTGACAAATGCGAAGAGAGCTTTCAAGAGTTAAAGAAGAGATTGAGTGAAGCGCCTGTGTTATCACTACCAGATGATGCGGGAAACTTTGTGGTGTATAGTGATGCATCGCACAAGGGATTTGGTTGTGTGCTTAAACAACACGACAAAGTCATTGCGTATACATCACAACAACTAAAGGATTAAGAAAAACGATACCCTACTCATGACTTAGAGTTAGCGACAGTAGTTTTTGCATTAAAGATATGGACGCATTATTTGTACGGAGAGAAATGTGAGATATACACGGATCATAAAAGTCTAAAATATATCTTCACATAGAAGGAGTTGAATATGAGTCAGAGAAGGTGGTTGGAATTGATCAAAGATTATGACTATAATATTCTTTATCACCCGGGGAAGGCAAACGTGGTTGCCGACGCTCTGAACAGGAAAAGAAGACAGAAATTGTTTCAATTGACAACTCAGGAAGAGTTAATAAGAGAAATAGAGAAATTGGAAATGGAGGAAAAGGGACTCGAGAGGTCTGAAGAGAAGTTATTTATAATGGAAGATTGTCCGACATTGTTGGATAGAGTAAAAGAAGCACAGGAGAAAGATAAAGAATGTGAGAAGATCAGGAAAAGGATTACAGAAAATGAGGAAGAGAAATTTCAAATGGATAAAGATGGTATCTTAAGATTCGAACGAAGAGTGTGGGTACCAGCGGTAACCAAGTTAGAGAAGAGATTTTGTATGAGGCACACAATACGACGTATTCCGTTCATTCGGGAGGCACTAAGATGTACCGAGACTTGCGACAATATTTTTGGTGGCCTAATTTAAAACGTGAAGTCGCAGAGTGCGTTAGTAGATGTTTGACTTGCCAAAGCGTAAAAGTAGAGCATCAGCGGCTGAGTGGTTTACTACAATCATTGGAAATACCAGAGTGGAAATGGGAGCACATTACGATGAATTTCATGGTAGGACTTCTAGTTACGCCAAAAGGTTATGATGCCATTTGGGTTATCATGGATCGACTTATAAAGACCGTATATTTTCTACCGATCAAGATCCGCTATAGTTTAAATCAGTTAGCGAGTCTGTACATAAAGGAGATTGTTTCACGACATGGAGTGCTGGTGTCAATTGTCTCTAATTGAGACCCGCGCTTCACGTCAAATTTTTGGAAAAGCTTGCAAGAGAGAATGGGAATACAGTTGAGGTTAAGTACCACTTATCATCCGCAGACAGACAGGAAAAGTGAGCGAACGATACAAATGCTAGAGGACATGCTTAGGACTTGCGTGATGGACTTCAAGGGAAATTGGGACAACCACCTACCCTTAGACAAATTTAAGTATAATAATAGTTACCATGCGAGTATCGGCATGCCACCGTGCGAAGCTCTTTACAAAAGAAAGTGCAGAATGCCATTATGTTGGGACGAAGTCGGAGAGCAACGAATACTCGAACTAGAGTTAGTACAACAAACCGCAGACGTGGTGACAGTAATAAGAGCTAGACTAGTAGTAGCTCAAGATTGCCAGAAGAAATACTTAGATTTTCATCGGCAGGACCGAGATTTTAAAGTTGGCAGTTTCGCATTCTTGAAGGTATCTCCATGGAAGGAAAAGATCCGTTTCGGCAAGAAAGGAAAACTGTGTCCAAGATTCATAGGACCGTTCGAGATACTGAAGTGAGTGGGCGAGGTGACATACAAAGTTGCATTACCACCCGAGTTGGAGCACATCCATAACGTGTTCCACATTTTCGTGTTACGACCATACAAGGCCGACTACAAGCACGTGATTTCTTATGAACCCATTCAAGTGGAGAAGAACTTAGCATATGAAGAAATTCCTGTCCAAATTCTAGATAGGAAAGATCAAAGTTTAAGGAACAAAGTCATTTCTTCTATAAAAGTACTTTGGCGTAACCACGATGTCGAGGAGGCTACGTGGGAGTTAGAAGATAGGATGATGAGGGATTATCCCCATCTATTTGTGTAACCTTGTAGCAATTTCGAGATAAAATTTTTATAAGGGGGGAGGATGTAATACCCGAGAATTTACACATCTTATTAAATGAATATAGTAATGGAAATAAATATTTATTTGAATAATGTTTTTTAATTTGAGTAATTAAATTAATTCGCATTGGATTAATACGAATTAAGAAGTGTGGGAATATGATGAGCAATTGTGAAGTGCCTTGTGTGGCATAAGGTGAAATGAGAAAATTCACTAAGTGAGTTAAAAGAGAATTAGGAAGATTAATTTTGTAGTATTATGTGACTCCATATAAGGAATAAATACACTCTTAGATTAGTAATATCACTCATGTGGACGTTAATTCATGTCATGTAAAACAAGTATGGCGATAGAAGTTGAAACTGGCTTGAAGCTAAACCAGTTTGACACTGCTAGGATCCGGCGCAGCTGCGCCCTCCCAGTAATACAAATTGGCGCAGCTGTGCCAGTAATCAGTTTGAGAAAATTAGTTTTCTTCTGTAGAAAAGAAATGGAACACCTTTGTTATATGTGTGACATTAATAAAACCATATGATAAGGGTATATGTCCATGACTTGAGGTACCTAGTAGTACAATGAAATCCCATAGGATTGTAATACAGAAATAATTAAAATATATGTGTACTCTAGAAACTGAGAGAGAAATTAGATGTTTAAATAAACATTAATATTAAAAATGTTATAATGTGGTTATGTGAGTAGTAAAAATAATTATGTGGGATACTCGGACAATAATACCAAACTGCGATATTTTATTGCGTGTATTTAATGTACATGGATTATACGATGTGAGTATATAATTAATTCCTAAATTCTTAATATGGTAACAATTGTACATTAAGATTACATTATGGGAATTTAAAAGAACCAAACCAAGCCTTAGATAACAACTTGTTGAGATTTTTGTTCTTGTCCCAAATTGAGTGTCACAAAGGTAGATGAACAGTGTCATGAAGCTAGTTTACGTGAAACTCAAGTGGCTAAGCTTAGGTGATGATGGTTGGGCATTTGGTGGTTGGCCAATTCTTGGTTAACCAGTGTTCCCTTCCAATACACCATGGATTCTAACTTCCATGTAAACCCTAAATTCGGTCCAAGTTTTGTTTATAAATAGAAGCTTCAATTTCAGTTTTTGGTTGCTTGTAATTGTCTTATAATTATAAGTTTGAGTAGTTCTAAGTTGTTGAGCATATTATAGAAGCATACTCAGTGTGTAGGGAGTCCAATTCAAGCTTAAGAATGTATAAATTCTAGTTATGTTCTTGAAATGGGTCTTGGTTATTTCTTGAAATTACTTGAATTTCTATGTCAATTGATATGAATTAATAAGCTATAATATGTTTAAGAGGTATGCTTACATGTATAAACTCTTTAATGATGGTTTGGAACTAGTTTAAATCATTAGTAGTCATGTTGGTTGTTACTCTGCAAAACAGAGTCTGCTTACTGCTTCTGATTTCGACGTGGCGCAACTGCGCCCTGTTTATACTAGGGTGCAGCGCAGCTGTGCCGTACCTCAGAACTAGTTGCTAGTTTTGTCCATGCTAGGTGTTGAGAACTTGATATCATGACTTATATATATACCTAAAAAGGGGTATAGCATGAGGTATAAGGTTTTCTTATGTAGTATGAGGTTATCAACATGATTTAATGAGAGATTTGTAATAAAAACTTAAAGTGTTAAAAACAAACTTTGAAGTAATTCATGTTCTACAAATTCTGAACTTAGTAGCCCATATACATGACTGATTTAGAACCTAAATAAGCATGATATATGATTCTTAGTTATTATATTCATGACCAACTTGATAATCTTGGTGTTAGAAATTATTTTAAAAGAAAAGCTTAGTATAATAAGCTAACATGCATGACTACTACATGATATACATTCTGATCTTACGAACGTGTTAACATGACTTGATATGATTAGAGCTTTAAAGTTATCTTGCATGTGTTGGATTTCATCATTCATGTTAAAATAGTTTTAAAAGTAAACTTAGATATGTTTTCAAGCCAAGTGCATTAAGTATGAGTAGTTAAGTTTTGAGAATCTAACATAACATGTTTACATTTATTATGTCTCTAAGCATGACTCTTATATGTTTGATATAACGGTAGTAAACCAAGCATGAGTATAGGTATGTTTTTAAAGCAATACCAATGCTAGTTATGAATTAATGGAACAAACACTATGAGCATGTGTATTAACAGATTATGTGACCTCTATGTAGACATATAGTCAAGTTATAAAGCATGGTAACACCATGACTTTTCTATTCCTTAATACCATGAAAATTGTAAGTTAAAGCTTGTAAGAATGAACTCAAGAATGGTCATGTGCTATGTGAGAACTTCTAACATGCATGTAAGTTAAAGTATAAGTGTAGTGGTATGATAGAGTGGGATTGAAATCAGAAGAGTTGTAGCTCAACCCTGGTCTGGCCAGGGGACAGCGCAGCTGCGCCGTCCCTAAGCCTAGACAGGGCGCAGCTACGCCATCCTCCAGTCAAGTTTAGGTTCTATTTCTAAATCTAATGTTCAAAGCATGCTTGTAAGGATAAGTTAACTTACATTATGTGATCAGTGTGCTATCCAATGTGTTAAGAAACATGTTAGATGATAGAGTTAAATACTTAATGAATAATTATAAATTTCAAGAATGATGTTCAAGAACGGAATTTGCAAGCAATGATTTGAAAAAGATGTTATTAGACTTTATGGTGACATATAATCTGTTTGGTGTTATGAGGATGTAGTATATGTGAAGTAGTATGTATAAAGTTACAACTGAGATAGACGTTTATGTGTACATTTGAACTTACATATATGAGTTTATGAAACTAATGAATATCATATACGTTTAAATATATTATGTTAGGATCCGAAAGAAGGTATTAAGCTATACTTTGGTAAACTACGCTTAAGGCAAGTATCATAAACCCTTGCATTACTTTATTCAACGAATATCGTAAGCGAGTATCTAAACCTTATCTCTGTGAATGCAAGTTATCTTACTTGATTGAGCTAGTATGTTGAACTTGGTATTGTTCTTGAATATTGTGAAAGTTTCTATGCCATTTTATTCGGCTAGACTATATGCATGTTTATAAAACTGTCCAAACCAATTGACTGGTGTGGAAATCATGAAAACTGAGTTGAACAACCCTTATGGCAAGGGGAGTGTATACTGTTGGAATCCCCAACACACGCGTGAATATTACTGTGGTGTTATGCATAACATAGAGTATTGTAGACTGATCATTTATTGTAATTAATTCTTTTGGGTTATCAATTTAATATTGGTAATTCTAGTCGATGTTCAATAGTCCTTAGTGACTGAAAGTAGTATGCCCAGAAGCTGTGACAACCCGGAAATCTAGATTGTCCAGAAATTAAGATTTAATGAATTAGTTATTAATAAAATGAATTTTTAGTAATACTATTCTATGCTATGTGTTTATTAATCGTTCTATAACCTAGAATGATTATAAGTCGGGAGGATTCTGGCTACGAGCTAGATTGAACGAGTAAGAATTTTCAAGACGAAAATAAAAGTTTTCCGGGAACAAAATATTTTTTGGGGAAAAAGACGAAATAGGCACTATTCATCAGTTTCTGCTCGGAGTTTTATTTTGAAATTCCGAGAAGTTAACGATTACGTAAAATGTTGAGACGTGATGGAATATTCAATAATATTTCAGTTATGGCAAAAACGAAGTTTTCGCCTGCGGACGTAAAACCTAAGGGTTAGGGAAAGTAATTTTTGAGAATTTTAATGAGTACGTGTAATAACTAGGGTTATTATGCGTGAGAGATATGAGTATACTACTAGTTATTATACGAGTATAGCACGAAGATTAGTACGACGTATAATACGAAATCGTACGAGTGATATACTAAGAGAATACGAGAATACAAGAATGGAATGCGTAGAATACAATGAGTCTTAATGGACTTTGAGTTCATGGACTTTGTAGAATCCAATTGGTCTTGGATTATGTCAAGCCCAATGATTTGTGAAATCGAGCCCAAGTTAAGCCCAATAAGAATTAGGGTTAAGGCCCAAACCAAGAAAAGAAACCGCGGATAGAACCGATGGGTAAACGGATGGGCAAAAACCATTAGGGCAACCCATGGGCATGTGGGCCGGCCACTTGGCCACCAAGTAAGGGTGGTGGCCAAGTAAACTTGGTGGCTAAGGGATGGAGGAGGTGTGAATAATAAGGAGGTGGGGGGCGAAATGACTAAATTGCCCTAAGCCTTGGTTTTCTATAAATAGAAAGCTAGATTATCATTTTCTAGGATTTTGAAAATCCTACACTTGAGGGAGAGAGAGAGCTCGGTTGGGAGAGGAAGAGGAAGAGCGTGAGCATGAATACTCGGATCAAAAGTGATCGTGAAATAGAAAAGCTCGCAAATCGCCGGCTTTGTCTAACGGAAGAAGATTAAAGAAGAACGGTAATCCGAACCCTAGTTCTTCTAATATTTTTCTTTAAGTTTTTATGTTCAAAAACATAACTTAATGAACATAAGAAGTAGATGAAGTTAAGAATGATTTCATATAGTTGAAATCATGAGAAAATGAAAAAATAAGAATTAAAAATTTATTTTATGAATTTCTTCAGGAAGCATAAGATTCGTAAGGATTTTGAGCGATCCGAATGAATTTTATGAATAAGTAGGTTAAATTAGTAAGGAATGATGTTCTATAACATCAAATTCCAAGAAAAAGTAGAATTGTAATCCAAAATATCGATTAAAATGAAGAACGAACGAAGAACGCGAAGAACACGAAGAATGTTGTTGATGGATAAATTTAAAACCATCGTAGTGTAATTATTGTTGATGGACAAGTTTAAAACCATCGCGTATAAGTTAGTTGCTTATTTTCTTGGTTAGGAACGATAGAAACGTTCATGAAAGAACGGATTAAAACGGAGCTATAACGAAGTTATGGCGAAAATTTCGGAAAAGGCGAACGAGAATTAGAAAGTTAGTAAATGAACCCGAACGTGTAGGGTTTCATAAGAATGTAAGAGAACGTATAAAATGTGAGTCGTGGACTCAAGAACGAATGAATTCCGAGTTCAGATGACCGAATTACGGACGAACGAACGAAGAACGTTAAAAACGTTAAAATGAATGAAGAGTGAAGATTAAGCCAATTGAGTGTCATGTTAATGGATTCAGAATGAATTTCTGTCTATGGGTAATCGAAGTACGTAAGATAAGGAAGAGAATGGCTTTGGAATGACTTCGTTCCGAGTTATAACGAAGAAGTTATGAGATCGGAAAATAAGCGTCTCAAAATGAAGTTAACACTTAGAAAAATTTTCGGGAAGAAGGACTTGGTGCCGCAGCGCCAGTCATGCCTGGAGAGTTGGCGCCACAGCGCGAGCTCGGCCATAAACTTTTGGAGAGTGGCGCCACAACGCGAGAGATAACAAAGGGTTTGGCGCCGCAGCGCCAGCGCCAGTGTAGGGCAATACCCAGAAATGAGATTTTAACTGCTCAATTTCTCGGGGGATGTGCAAAAAAGAAGTATGAACATATAGTTCGCATAATGTAATACTTAATCAAGTGTCTTAAACTTAATTAAGTGTCTTAAACCTTTAATAAAGGTTGAACAAAAAAATTAAACGAGATTAAAAGACAAAGAATGTAGATGCGGGTTACGGAATCGATATCCAGGGACCGTAGTCGTAATGAACGAACGTGAGGGATTGCTATGATTGCGACTCCTTAGACGTTGAGTGATGAAGGTAATGAATAACATTCCGATGTAATGTCATGGTAAGGGGAGATAAGTGTAAAGTGTTTAGACGCTATGAACGCAACGTTGTTGCGATGAACGCTTGGTCTTAGCATACAATGAACGGTATGGCTTCGACATTAAGAAAGAATAATGAACATGGGGTTCATGGGATGGATAACGATCAAAAATGATTAAAAACCTTGAATAAAGGTTGAATGAGAGATTAAGAGACGAGCAACGTGATTGAATACGTAAACGATCTTCGTAAATCGTATTCGCGTTTGATGAACATTCTAAGTATACCCTAGTTGTATGACTTAGACGTTGATGAAAGTAGTAAGTAAGATACGAATGTTATCAAGAAAGCCGTAAGGTAATGAAGAATGTTGATTAACCGTGAACGGTGAAGAAACTAAATTGAAGATAATAACGTATAACGTTAAGAAGCCAAGTTAATAAGTATAACTTGGATAAACGTTCCGAGTGGAAGGAACTGGACGTTTTAAGGTATGAATAAACTCATATGAAATGGTTAACGCTATAACCTCATAGTATTGACGTTGAATGATCGTTCCGAGTGTACAAAAGAATGTATAACTTAGACGATAAAGAATGAATCCTGAGGTATGGCATTTAGTTGCCAGATAGCCGTAAGGAATATGAATTTTACTTAACGAACATTATAGTTTAATAGTTCAGATAAGTTAGATGAATTTAAGTTGTGGTACAATCGTAACCTTTGATGGTTGTCATATGGACCACTAGCAAAGACACGATGTGTGCTGAGTCCTAGGAGAGTTATAAAAAGAAAATAAGAATGTAAATCATCAAAAATGATAAATGTATGAATAAGACATCTCAGTATGTCATAAAGCCGTAATCTAGTAATAAAAGTTAGTCGCGTAAGCATAAATTACAAGAACGCGAACCTTAAGAAGTAAAGTTAAGTAAACCAATTCGTAAGTCAAGTATATGACTAATTGGTGTACGTGTTATTTTCTTATGTGTGCGTAAGGCAAGTTTCCTAACTTCATTCATATTTTAAATAAATGCTAGTTTCTTAAACTTCTCAGATGTTGAACTTGAGAAATTATGTCTATGTGTGAATGTGCGATATTTGTACACGGTGGTAGAATGTATGAGGCCTTGTGCCACAATGTGAGCACTTCGGTGTTTCTATGAAATGAACTGTTTTGTGATCGAACTGTTCAATATAAGTATGCTTGGTTTATTCATGAACCGTTATTGTTAAGTCTGTGCTGATGATTATAGCCAGACAGAATGTGTGTGAAAAAGGTAGAAGAATAAAAGTATTTCAAAGTGAAAGTGAGTATGGTTTTAAGATGATAGGAATCGAGATTATTCCTATTATTCAAGCTGCTTCATAACCTTTGTTCGGTTACTGAAGTTCTAAAGAAATGTTTGAATTCTGAACTTGTTTGTTCAAACTGTGATGACTTGCTGGGCAATTGAATGCTCACACTTGCATTAAATGAAAAATATTTTCAACGAACGATGTTAGAAAGAACTTAAGGATCCCGTAAAGATCAAGCTTAGCGGTATCCAGACGAAGTGTCATTCAGTATGTGAATGTGTGTGAAGATCAAGTGAAGACTTGTAATGTAGAAAGATGAATTAAACTATAGACTAGTTTAATGAACTGTATGTATCCTTGGTGGCAGATAAAAGTCACTCTTGTAAGATGAAAGGAATAATGTAATTATCATTATTTGTAATGAGAAAGGTTATAAGGTTTCGAGAACCTGGGAATTGAGAATGTATGTTGTTATATTTTAATATATAATGATGTATGTTGGTAAAATGATGTACCCGTGACGTACGGAATTCGGGTGTGAAGATAGACCGAATTTCAGGGTGTTACAGAAGCCAATCATGTTTGATGATAAAGCATATACTTTGTAACAATCTTATTCATTTATTAATCAAAAGTATTAATTTATTAAAGTCTTTTAATTATCTACATGATGTTATTTTATAATGTGTGATAAACTCATAGTTTTAAGCAATGCTTTTAGAATAATAATGATGATCATTCTAATGAAATCTAAATTCTTAGAAAGGTTAAAACTAAAATAGTTCCCAATCGTTGGATTACTAAATTGGAGATTAGTGAATCCGGATAGATTGGTACATATGTTGCTTGCTCATTGGATGAGGATGATTGATCTCATGATCATTTGTGTGGAGACACTAAAGCAAGTATGTAGGTGCTTATTAGAGAATAAGTTCACTGAACGTGGCTCGCTAAGGAATACCTAATGGTGTTTTACTTGCATATCAATAGGAATTCCTGTAGTGATAGTAGTACAAGTGATCCTTGGACTTGAGATCATCATAGTATCTTATGTATGATGAATTATACTTTGACTTATTCTTTAAGACCCTTAGGGTATATCAAAGGGTATGCTTGGGTATAATAAGTTGTACATGGAGATAATGTATTATCAATAAAGAATCTACCGCTTCTAGTAAAAGAAGAGAAATGTCCTATGTGATTTGATAAATGACAATCAAGTAGTCCTTGGCCAAGGCAGAATGAAATTAGAAAAAAGTTTCTAATTTGCATTATTTGGAGTTGTGCATTTAAGAGTCGAAATACATATAATTAAATAAAATAAGACTTGACAGCAATTCCATGTCTTATATTTAATTGGGACATTGTATGGTGGAAGGATTGAATTGTACGGTAACTATTTGCTCAAAGGTTCTTTTATGATTAATGTTGAAATCTATATTATCTGGAAAGTCGTTGATCGCTAGGGAGGCTTATCCCTATTGTAGAATAAATATTATTTATTTAAATAAATTAATAATTTTATTTATTTATTTAAATAAGATTAAAATTATTCTAATTGATTTATTCACAACCGGTTTAATATGGAGAACCTAAAGGGTCACACCATAAAAGGAAGAATAATTATTTAAAAAGTTAATGGCATAATCGTAATAATAAGTTAAGTATATTTAATTTAATCTATAGTGATAGAATAAATTAAATAGCTTAATATTTATTATTTAATAATTTAGAAATATTAAATATAAATTAATAAGAGGAGTCTTATTATTATTATTATTATTATTACTACTATTATTATTTAATTCCTAAAGGAGTTTGGGAATTAATTAATAAAAGTACTCTCATTTATTCTTAATAAGATTAGGAGACTAATTAATTAAAAGTTTAATTAATTATTCCTAATAAGATTAGGAGCCTAATTAATTAAAGGAGTTTAATTAATTAAAATAAAGCACAATTCCTTAATTGTTAAGGAGGGTTGCCTACATCTATAAATAGGAGGAGTCTTATTATGGGTGCAGAGTGTTGTTGACTTTTTCACAACATACGTGATTCCAATTATTAGAGAGTACGCTCTTTTTCTATGAGAGATAGAAAAACTAGGGTTTTATCAAACACCCATCTTCTTAAATCTTTATTCTTTCTTAGTGGATCACCTTTAGAGGCCAAACACTTGGGTGGCTAACGTTGATCAAAGGAAGGAGCCAAACCCGGTGGATTCAAGTTGAACGCGAAAAGGATTGGAGGTGAACTTGTACCTGAGGAAGCTCGAATCTTCAAGGGTATGATTCTTGTTCTTCATATCTTTTTTTTTAATTAATAATTGTGCATAAAGGATGATCCGGGTATATGATTTGTAAAATTTTAAACTCTGATTTTTACACGTTTTCACTTTTTTGTGCAATTTGATTGCATTCATGAATATTACAAACCTAACAGTGGTATCAGAGCCAAACCTTTATGCGAATTTTAATTGTTTAAATTCGATATGTATATTGATATGTGTTTAGTGTAAGACCCTAAATTATTAATAAATGAAATTTAATTTCCTCTATTTATTATTCTGAAATAGTAAGAGTTGATTTGATTAATGTGGTTAGTTATGGGTAAAATGCGCAAATATTTTAAATAACCAAGTGGTTATAAAATATTCATTGTTGTCGGGGAATATTTGTTTGGTCGTGGAATATTCTTGTTGTCGGGGAATATTCGTACGACGGCGCAACCTTGTGTGGGCCCCATAACAGAAAGCGATTGGATGAAGAAAATGACAAAAATAAGTTGTTTATAAATAACGGCGTAGTTGTTACCGTTAATACTGTTGGAATACCCGGTGGTTAAAACACAGTAATACGCGTTGTTGCACAGTAGCACACGGTATTGCACCAATTATTGATTCTTACGTAAGAAGGCATTACTCAATAATTTTTACAGTAATTACTGTTCAATATTGTATTTTATTGATTCAATAATTGATGCGTTTATATTTTATATTACTGTTGTTTTAATAATTGTCACTACACAGTATTTTCTATTATCGGAACAATAATTCATATTATCTGAATAATATTATTAGATAACATTATTGGCAATGTCTAGAAAGTTCTGTCTAAGGAGAGGTTTGGTCATCTAATTGCGCGCCAGTAAGGAGAGATCCTTATTGGAAAGCCCCCTCTTTCTTGGGAACGGCCTGGTTGCTAGTACTGTGATTCTGTAATATTATTTGTGTATAATTAATTATTAATTTATATGATGAGGAAAATATTGATTTTATGTGGATATAGATGGAGAAAATTTTTAATGTGACAATTGTTGAAAATTAATATTTTATCTTTTTCTGATAAAATAATTCATTTAAATATATTATTTTAATAATATATTGATGATGGTATTTTTACAATGAATGTGGGATATATGAGTATATGAGGAGGAAGAGTATTTTTGTGGCATTAAATAATTAACACATGTTTTGTGTGTTGGTGGACATAATTCTTGACCGAAAATTTATTATTGACTGTAAAATCGCCCGTTTGTGAATTTCGGTCAATTTCTGTTTAGAATTTAGAAAAACTTTCTTCTGCAAAGTTGTAGAGAATTGAATTTTCTATAAAAACTCGCGAGATTTGAATTTTCTGATAAAAGGGCTATTTATTATGAATTATTGATTTTTGAAAGTTTTATTTATTATTTTGAAGAAAAACGTTTTTTGGCATTTAAGTGGGCTAACATGTGATATAAATGGGCTGAGATCAGATGTCTAGAGGTGGGCTAAGGAAAATTTGACAAATATATTATTATTATATTAAATTTTCTACTTCGGTGTTCTAAGCATTTTCCTATAAATAGGGTGCTTAGGTTAGAATTGAAAATCACACCAGAAACACAAGTTTCTCTATATTTCTCTCTCTATATCGAGCGTAGTATTGTGAGTATTTGATACTTTGAGTGTTGCTATACGGTGCAAGTTTCCTTCAGCACTATATCTAGTATTCCCGTCAGAAGTACCGTCTTTCCGAGGTAAGGGATGTTATTTCTTCTTAAATGATATTATTTTCTTCAATATCATTATGCCGAAGTATTGATCTGAACTTTTTATCAAATTTAGAACTTTTCATGTCGGGATTACTATTCATGAGTTACTATTCATGAGTTACTATTCACGAATTACTATTCATGAGTTACTATTCACGAGTTACTATTCACGGGTACTATTCACAAAGCATAATGATGTTTTTTGTGAAATTTCTATCTTTTGGTGTCGGAGTTACTATTCACGTATACGGCACTATTCACGTATACGGTACTATTCACGAATACGGCACTATTCACCGAAAAATGAAATTTTCTTCTTTTTGTCCAAAATATCCATTCTGCATACTAGCTTTGATTGTATCCATATTTTGATCATTCTTAAATTTTACTCCACTATGATTATTTATGAGGTATTTTTGGACACGGGCTTTTAAATTCATAGATAATCGTAGATTTCATTCTCTACGTAACTTTTCTATGAATTATTATTTTCCGCTGCGAATATTGATTTAAAACTTGTTGTCTATTGTATTCTATTAAATTATTCCCTGTTGAAGACTAACAATAATTTGTTGTATATTATCTTAGTCATAATATTCTTTACTTGGCTAGTTGAGCTCACCCTTTTCCTTGTTGTTCCATTTTCTTCTCAAGAGGCGAGAATGTAGCAAGTACTAGTCGGGGTATGGAATGAAGGTTCTAGGAAGTTGTTTTAGTAGTTCTCACCATTTTTTTTGTAAAATATTGTACCAATAATTATAATAAGGAATTATTTGAGTGTGGATATTGTCTAGATGACAATATTTGTATTTACACTCACAGTTTTTATGTTGTATTAATAAAGTTGTAGTTGTTTCTGTACCATGTTATTGACGACTCAGAATGGGTGTTGTATACCTATTTTGGGGGCATCACATTTAGAACAAATTTAATTGGGCATAATTTTGTTGTATAAAATTTATTAAAAAAGAAATTGTGAACTGAATTTTGTTTTTTGTTCGCTGCGCCCAAATCTTCATGGATAATGATTTGGTTATTCAAAGCGTTGAGGAGCAGTTTCACGTTTGGTGAATATTATATATTTATATGATAGTTATATGTTATGATACTTAAATGTGGCCCAGGATATATACATAAACCAAAGTATGATTATTTCCTACACGTTATAATATATATATATATATATATATATATATATATATATATATATATATATATATATATATTCTTAATAATTTTAATCTTAAAATAAAAATTTTATTTTAATCTTAAAATAAATGTTTATTTTAATTTTAAAATTAAATTTCATGCTAACTAATTAGAGTTGAAATTAGATTCCATGATAACTAATTGGAGTTAAAATTGGATTTCATGTTTCCTTAAATAAAGGAGTTTATTTAGATATGAAATAAGATTTTATATTATTCAAAATAAAAGAGTTTATTTGTGAATAGGAAAGAGAATTTGTGTTTCCTTTAATAAAAGGAGTTTTTTTTTACTTGGAATTGGATTCCATAATTAATTAAAATAAATGAGTTTATTTTGATTAAAGATTTTGATTAAAATAAAATAGTTTATTTTATTCAAAATTGGATAAATTAAATTAAAAGAGGTTTATTTTGATTTAAATTTAGATTAAAATAAAGGAGTTTATTTTAATTCAAAATTAGATTTTATACTAACTAAAATTGCTCATTAAATGTTATCAATATATATATTGAATGTTTATTATTCATGAGATGAATGTTATTTATTGATGCATATGGTGATGTGTATGATAATAAATGGGATTGATTATAGACTATTGACCAATGTGATTGGATTTTATTTTAGTTGGATGCATGAATGTATGGGTTTTATTAAATGGGGTATGTGTACCTCGTCTTCTCTAATTTTTTTCTTAATGTAAATTCTATCTCCCTCCTATGTACTTTTCCTTGACTGCTGATCAAGGTTTCTATTTATTTTTAATAGTTTTGTAATAGGAATAGTTAGAATTAATTTTGAAGAATTGGAGATCAAGGATCAAGGAGCACTTGAAGACCCGTTTGTAATGGAGCTCGGATTTAAATTTAATAGTTATATTTAAATATTAATTCTTGCACCCCTAGGTTTTGACCTTTTGGTTCACTTGGTGGCTCTAGCGAACCAAACTAGAATAAAAGTCCATAATCAATCCATGTAGAATATAGTATTCTATATGTGCATGCTTATACTATATATATTATATATTATGCAAACATGCTTAGCATGTTAATTAATATGACGCGTATTTTATATATGTATATATATATATATATATATATATATATATATATATATATATGTGTGTGTGTGTGTGTGTGTGTGTGTGTGTGTGTGTGTGTGTGTGTGTGTGTGTGTGCATGCGCGCTAAACAAGATGAGACAAATTAATAACAAACCCCTCAAATATTTTATATTAAGTTGTAACGTTCAAAGATATTTGGAATATCGAACGTCGCCTTCTAGCATGATAAAAATAATAGAGTATTGAATATTTAATATGAGTTTGTTGTGCACACACAAGGCAAGTATTAAATATTTAAGATGTTGTTTTTATTACATATGATGTTTATAAGGAATTAAACATTACTGCTTTGTTATGCACACACAAGGGCTGTAGTTTTCTCTTTACTTATATGGAAATGCTGGGTCTAACTTAACTTAAATCATTTTAGTTCGGATGTGCACACACTTGACCATTATGATTTAAAAGGCAAAATACAAGGAGTTACATAGTTGATGTAATTGACAAGAGTTGTCAATCTATTTATTTAATATAGTTTGTTGTGCACACACAAGGCTATATACATTTGAAATGGGATTTTTATTCTCACTAGCATATTTTTAACTAGATATTGTCGAACTATATATATTGAGGGTAATATAGTTTGAAGAAAATAGTGGGAGATACCAATTTAAAATAAGACCTAATTTATTTTGGTAATTAATAAAAGAATGTATGCTAAAATATTGTTAATTACAAATTCATTTACATAATTTTACAATGTCTAAATTACTATCACTGTGAAGCATATTAGATGCTATTTAACCGGACCGAATTAAATAGATTGGTTAAGGAATTTAAGAATAGTTCGCATGGCTGAAAAGCTATCTTATGTCCTTAATACGCCTATTCCTGCAATGGTTGCAAATAATGCCTCTGAGGAAGAGATTGCTACTTTTAGAAAGTGGCAAGATGATGCACAGTTGGCTCAATGCATCATGCTTGCATCCATGAGTAACGAGCTTCAGCATCAGCATGAAACTATGGATGCTGCTACTATATTCCTGCACATCAAGTTATTGATGGTGAGGAAAGTAAGACTGATAGATATCAGATATCTAAGGAGCTCTTCCGATCTAGAATGACCGATGACACTACAGTACAGATAAAAGTCCTTAACATAATCAATTTGATTGATCAATTAGGACAACGGGTTTTGTCATGGATGGAAAGTTGAGCCAAGATTTGATCTTGCACTCACTCTCGGACTCCTTTCATAATTGGTGTGAATTTTTCATATGAATAAGCTAGATATCAACCTCGTTGATTTTCTTAACATGTTGAAAAAAATTGAGAGTCACTTTACAACCAAGAAAGATCATGTCTTACTAGTAGGGGCCAAAGGATCTTCTGAAAAGAAGAACGATTCAAAGAAGGTAAATAAAAAGGCAAAAATAAAGAATAATAAGAACAAAACTGTTATGGATAGCAAAGGAGTTTGCTTCCACTACAATAAGTCAGGACACTGGAAAAGAAACTGCAGAAACATCTTGTAAGGCTAACCAGAAGAAGCTTAGTGAAGCTTCGGTTACAAATATAGTTTTTGTTCATGATTAAAATAAATTTTTCTTTAAGTCATGGTTCTACTTGGGTATTGGATACCAACTTTGGTTATCATAAATATAGATTTATGAAGGGACCAAGCAGAAGTAGAAAGCTAAACAAAGATAAGTAATCCTATGTGTGGGAAATGAAGCAAAGGTTGCTACATTAGCCATAGAAACTTATAGTTTAGCAATGCCTACGGGCAAATCTATTAAGTCAATAAGTTGTTATTGTATTCCAGTTCTTGTTAGAAATATTATTTCCATTTTGTTGTTGGACAATGAAATCTTTGGTATTATATTTAAGAACAATTGTTGTTCTATTTATAATAACAATATTTTGTATAGAACTGGAATATTACTTAATGAATTTTGTATACTTGACTTACGTGAAAAATTATTTTACAAATTGAACAAACTAGTATAAGGAAAGGAGATGATCATTCAAAGAGTTGAATGTTTGTATTTGATGAAATACAAGTATGAATTATTTGAAAGGCTCAAAGAATTCAGAAGTGAAATAAATTGGCAAAGTATTAGGATTCTTTGATCGGATCAAGGAAGGAATACTTGTGCAATGAGTTTTTAAATCATCTCAAATGGTTTTCTCACAATGAACGCCTCCTGATACGCAATAATTGATTGATGTATCTTAAAGGAAAAATCGTACCTTGTTGGACATGGTGCGGTCTATAATGATACATTCTATTATCCTTCTGGGGTAATGTCCTAGAAATGGCTGCATATCTACAAAAGGTAACCTCAAAATTCGGCCCTAAGACTCTATAAAAGTTATGGACAAGGAGGATTCCTAATCTTAAGTATGTTAAGATAAGGGGTTGTCCAACTTATGTGAAAAGGTTTCAAAAGATAAGCTTGGGACAAGATTTGACAAGTACAGATTTGTGGGACATCCTAAAGTAAGTTTAGGGTATATGTTCTATAATCCTACTTAGCAAAAGGTGTTTATTGTGAAACAAGCTGGCTTCTAAGATAAAGGTGTTTATTATTGAAGGGGATAGTGGGAGGATAATAGATTTTGAAGAGTTCAAGAACCACAAAACACTATAAGTCAAATAAGAGAAACCTTTAGATAGACCTATTGTACCACAACCGAATCGTAAATTTAGAATAGTATCGAAGATACCTAGGAGGTATGGATTCATCATAGATGATGATGATGAGGTACACATCATAGAAGATGATGATCTAGTTACATACGATGAGATAAGAGTTCTAGTGTGTACAATAGGGTCAGTGGGAGCGTCGTGACATTCCTAATATTATATGTTGATATACTATGGATAAGGAATGACATACTAATGCTACAATCAGTAAAGATAAGGTTGTCTAAACTATCCTCCATGAATAATTTGGGAAGAGTATCTTAATTGGGGATAAGAATCTATATAGATAAATTTGAGAGGATGCTCGACATAACCCAAGGAACGTATATTCATTTGATGCTAAAGTCGTTTAGCATGGCAAACTCCAAGAGATGTCTCATGTTGATAAACCACGGAGTTTATCTCTCTTAATAGTCCCCATAGACTCATAAAAGAGAGATCACATGAGTAACTATCATGTATGCAACGAAATGTACGAGACCTGATGTTGATCAGTCGTATTCTGGAGAAGTTCACTATGAGTCAGTGAAAAGCATCCTGAAGTACTTAACTGGCACTACGGATGTGATCATATTCATGGTGGGTCTAAATTAAAACTAGAGGGCTTAACAAACTCAAGTTTTTCAGACAGACCAAGACGACAGAAAATCCACTTTAAGGTAAAGCGTTACCTTGAATAGTGGTGTAGTAAATTGGAAAGGTTCCAAACAGCAAAGAGTTGCTAGTTTAGTGATAAAGATAAAGTATATAGCTGTAAATGAAGCTGCAAGTTGATTATTTGGATGAAAAGTTCATTACAGAACTAGGAATAGTTTCCAAATCTCATCTTGGATCTAAACATGTGTTGTGGCACTTTCACTTGATTATAAGAATCATTGAAAGATGGAAAATCACTATAGAGATAGTGGACTCTCAAGAACAACATTACATATCCATTTACTGAAGCTTATCCAACAGCAGGATAATCGTCACTTAGAGAAGAAGAGTATGAGATACCATGACGATTAGCTTTAGTGCAAGTGGGAGATTGAAAGTAGTATGCACACAAGCCAATCATGTTTGATGATAAAGCATATACTTTGTAACAATCTTATTCATTTATTAATAAAAAGTATTAATTTATTAAAGGCTTTTAATTATCTACATGATGTTGTTTTATAATATGTGATAAACCCATAGTTTTAAGCAATGCTTTTAGAATAATGATGATGATCATTCTAATGAGATCTAAATTCTTAGAAAGCTTAATACTAAAATAGTTCCCAATTGTTGGATTACTAAATTGGGGATTAATGAATCCGGATAGAATAGTACATACGTTGCTTGCTCATTGGATGAGGATGATTGATCTAATGATCATTTGTGTGGAGACACTAAAGCAAGTATGTAGGTGCTTATTAGAGAATAAGTTCACTGAACGTGGCTCGCTAAGGAATACCTAATGGAGTTTTACTTTCCTGTCAATAGGAATTCCTGTAGTGATAGTAGTACAAGTGATCCTTGGACATGAGATCATCATAGTATTTTATGTATGATGAATCATACTTTGACTTATTCCTTAAGACCCTTAGGGTATATCAAAGGGTATGCTTGGGTATAATAAGTTGTACATGGAGATAATGTATTATCAATAAAGAATCTACCGCTTCTAGTAAAAGAAGAGAAATGTCATATGTGATTTGATAAATGACAATCCAGTAGTCATTGGCCAAGGCAGAATGAAATTAGAAAGGAGTTTCTAATTTGTATTATTTGGAGTTGTACATTTAAGAGTTAAAATACATATAATTAAATAAAATAAGACTTGACAGCAATTCCATATCTTATATTTAATTGGGACATTATATGGTGAAAGGATTGAATTGTACGGTAACTAACTCAAAGGTTCTTTTATGATTAATGTTGAAATCTATATTATCTGGAAAGTCGTTGATCGCTAGGGAGGCTTATCCCTATTGTAGAATAAATATTATTTATTTTAATAAATTAATAATTTAATTTATTTATTTAAATAAGATTGAAATTGTTCTAATTGATTTATTCACAACCGGTTTAATATGGAGAACCTAAAGGGTCACACCATAAAAGGAAGAATAATTATTTAAAAAGTTAATGGCATAATTGTAATAATAAGTTAAGTATATTTAATTTAATCTATGGTGATAGAATAAATTAAATAGCTTAATATTTATTATTTAATATTTTAGAAATATTAAATATAAATTAATAAGAGGAGTCTTATTATTATTATTACTATTATTATTATTTAATTCCTAAAGGAGCTTGAGAATTAATTAATAAAAGTACTCTCATTTATTCTTAATAAGATTAGGAGACTAATTAATTAAAAGTTTAATTAATTATTCCTAATAAAATTAGGACCCTAATTAATTAAAGGAGTTTAATTAATTAAAATAAAGCCCAATTCCTTAATTGTTAAGAGGGTTGCCTACTTTTATAAATAAGAGGAGTCTTATTATGGGTGCAGAGTGTTGTTGACTTTTTCACAATATACGTGATTCCAATTGTTAGAGAGTACACTCTTTTTCTATGAGAGAGAAAAACTAGGGTTTTGCCAAACACTCATCTTCTTAAATCTTTATTCTTTCTTGGTGGATCACCTCTAGAGACCAAACACTTGGGTGGCTAACGTTTATCAAAGGAAGGAACCAAACCAGGTGGATTCAAGTTGAACGCGAAAAGGATTGGAGGTGAATGTGTACCTGAGGAAGCTCGAATCTTCAAGGGTATGATTCTCGTTCTTCATATATTTTCGTTTAATTAATAATTGTGCATAAAGGATGATCCGGGAATATGATTTGTAAAATTTTAAATTCTAATTTTTACATGTTTTCGCTTTTTTGTGCAATTTGATTGCGTTCATGAATATTACAAACCTAACAGTGACTGCTCAGTATAAATTATTTTATCCAGTTGGATACGTTGATAGTCTTTCAACTCATATATATATCTGTTGATCTATATTGAACTATCATTTCATATTCCAAAGATTTGATTCGAGAATTGTTGATACTCATTGTTCATGATATTATTCGAAGACTTTGAACTATCTTGTAGATTATACGTTGATATTTTAAAAGTCGTTATATTATACTCATCACCCTTGTTGTAAATTACTTGTTGGGCAATTTGTGCTTATTCTTGCTTATTTAAAACCTTTCAGTTAAGGCAGAACAGGGAAGTGTCTCTAAGAAAGACAAGGGCAAGGGCAAGGCTACCGACTAGCTTGTTCCTTTATGTTTAAAAGTGTTATGTTGTATTAAGACTGTCGTCAGACTATGTTTAAGCTTAAGTAGGATTATGTAATAAGTCTTTATTCGATATTATTATGTAATCTATTAAGTACTGCAGGTTGCGAGATTTGGAGGAATAATTATAATAAATCATTGTATATTATTCTAGATTAGATCTTCCGTTGTGAATGTGTGATTTTAGTTATTATTGTATTACCATAAGCACGTGACGAACCGAATTCGAGTGACCAAGTGGCGGTCCAAATTTGGGGGCGTCACCAATTATTAATTGCTTCTACCTTCGCTGGATCCACAGAAATGTCATCTTTATCAATAACATGTCCTAGGAACTGTACTCTTTCAAGCTAAAATTCACACTTAGTGAATTTCTCATACAACTTCTCCTTCCGTAGTGTCTCCAACACTATCCTCAAATGTTCAGCATGATCTTCTGGCGTCTTAGAATAAACTAGAATATCATCAATGAACACTACGACGAACTTGTCCAAATATTGTTTAACACTCTGTTCATCATATCCATAAATGCGGTTGGCGCATTATTCAACCCAATTGACATAACTAAAGACTCGTAATGACCATAACAAGTTCTGAACGACGTCTTAGGTACATCCTCCTTCCTTACTTTCAACTAATGGTACCCCGTACGTAAATCTATCTTAGAAAAATACTTTACCCCTTTCAACTGATCAAATAGATCATCGACCCTGGGCAATGGGTATTTATTCTTAATCGTTAACTTGTTCAACTTCCAATAGTCGATACAAAGTCGTAAACGACCCATCCTTCTTCTTTACAAACAACATCGGTGCTCCCCACGGAGACACATTTGGTTGAATGTACTTCCTATCTAATAGTTCTTGTAATTGAACCATTAACTCCTTTATCTCTACCGGCGCCATTCAATAAGGTGCCTTAGAAACTGGTGATGTACCTGGTAACAAATCAATCACAAATTCGACCTCCCTATCCAGCGGAATACCTGGTAACTCCTCCGAAAATACATCCGCAAACTCTTGTACTATAGGTATCTATTCCAATGATGCTTCCACTCTCTAGGTATCCACAACATGGCGTAGGTATCCTATACCCCATTTCCTCAACATCTTTCTAGCTTATGTCATGGTTAGACAACAAGAGCGTCCCTGTGACTTACTACCGTGGAACACTACCTTGGGTTTCTTAGAAAGCCGAAGGTTCACACTCTTCTTATAACAATCTATTATCGCTCTATGGTTAATCAACCAATCCATA
This sequence comes from Panax notoginseng, assembly GCA_016801055.1. Lineage (NCBI taxonomy): Eukaryota > Viridiplantae > Streptophyta > Magnoliopsida > Apiales > Araliaceae > Panax > Panax notoginseng. The sequence goes on from CM029020.1 coordinate 111,908,477, forward strand.
TCGAGAATTACATCAAATTCTCTCAACCTCATCGGTATTAGATCTACCGATAATTTGTTACCTCTAATATCAACGCAACAATTCCTATGGATGTGTTCAATAGGAATTATCTATTTGTTCGCTACCTTAACGTCTAAAGGTATTTCTAATCTTTCCGGGAATAAACCTAATCGCTTAGCAAATTCACATGCTATAAAAGAACAAGTAGCACCCAAATCAAATAGCACATAAGCATTTATTTCATTTACTGGAATGATACCTGCTACTATATCCGCTGATGCAACTGCATCTTGGACAGTCATATTAAAAGTATGGGTCGTGGGTCTACCTGATGGTGTTGGTCCAGTAATGGCTAACTTACCACTACTAGCACCCTTGTTACCCTCCGTTTCCTTCTTTGGACAATTTCTTGCCATGTGGTCCATCGACCCACAAACAAAATAGCCCTGGTTCTTCTTAGGATTAAGACAATTGGGTGATATATGACCCTCCTGCCCACAGTTATAACAAATTGACTTCCCCTTAAGACAGACTCCTAGATGAGCCTTTCCGCATGTCTTGCATGCTTCAATCCTACACTTAGGATCCCCTTGTTTTACTCCAGTATTCCTGGAGTTAAAACTCTTTCTCTTGGGCATACTGCCACTACCATTGGCTCCCTCCGCCTTGGATCCTCCCTCTCCATTGCTCTTATTCTTTCTCTCTTTGTGGTATTGGCTCAAAGCCTCACTACCACCCTCAGCAATAATTGCTTTCTCCAGAATGGTTCTATATGAAGTACTCTGGAACACAGAAATCCTACTATAGAGCCAGGGTTTTAATCCCTGCTCAAACCTACGAGCCTTCCTCTCCTCAGTGTCCACTTGATGTGGAGAAAATCTTGCCAATTCGTTAAATTTGGCCGCATACTGGGGAACCATCATGTCCCCTTGTTTAAGTTCTAAAAATTTAATCTCCATTCTCCCCTGCATGCTTATAGGAAAGTAGTTCTCGAAGAAAACCTTCTTAAACTATTCCCACGTGACAGCATCAGTTCCAGCCCCACCCTGGTGAGCCTTCCACCAAAAGTTAGCTTCTCTTTTCATTATGTAAGTCGCAAAAGAAGTCTTTTGCGCCTCCCCTACGTTTGTTGTGAGACCCCAGATTTTATGAATAAATATTTAATTTTCTCGAAATAATTATGGTGTGGATTTGATATAATATTATAGTTGTGGGTATTATTTATAAATTTTGCAAAGTAAGCAAGTTGTTTTAAAATATTCGTTTGGTCGGAGAATATTCTTTTTGTCGGGGAATATTCGTACGACGGCACAATCATTGGTGGACCCAACAACAGAAGTATAGCCGTAGTTAGAAAACGACAAAATTATCTTTCTATAAAAATAACGGTTGAGGTGTTACCGTTAAAACCGTTAAAACTGTTGAACTACCCGGTAGTAAAAGTACAGTAATACGCGTGGTTACATAGTAGCACACGGTATTGATTATTGATGCTTACGTGAGAAGTCACTCAGCTATACTCAATTATTGCTACAGTAATTGCTGCATCATATTTATTAAATTATTGTCATAGTATCATCTTTATAATATGTTATATTATTAAATCAATAATTGAGACGTTGTGGTAAGTTTGGTTATTTTTATGGGGGGCCATATGTCATCATCTAAGAGTCTCTTCGTCAATAGTAATTACCGTCGTCAATAGTAATTACCGTCGTCAATAGTAATTATCGTCGCCAATAGTATTTACCTTGGACAATAGTAATTACCTTCGTCAATAGTATTTACCTTGGTCAATAGTATTTACCTTGGACAATAGTAATTACCTTCGTCAATAGTATTTACCTTGGTCAATAGTAATTACCTTCGTCAATAGTATTTACCTTGGTCAATAGTAATTACTTTCGTCAATAGTAGTTGTCCCTTCAATATTACAAAGAGTCATTTAACCCTTCATTAGGACCAAGAGTCATTTGACCCTTCGTTAAGACCAAGAGCCACCCTCAGTTTTTCTATAAATAGAGGCCTAGGGCTTCATTATTTTTCACGAATTCATTCAAGCTATAGAGAGAGAAAGTATAGAGAGAATAAGAGAGAGAGAATAAAAGTATTCTGCTACTTAACTTTTCCAATATCCAGTTCTTTTAAGGTAGGGAATATTATTTCTTTTATATTCATGAAGAGAACTTCTGTTATTCCATTCTTTATTATTCTGTTGGAATAACCAGTATACGCGGTCTACCCTATACTTGGTGACATTCTTCTATTATTCTGTTAGAACATCCTGTCTGTGTGTTTTACACCGGACCTGGTTTCGTTTTTATTATTATTCTGTTGGAACATCCTGTCTGTGTGTTTTACACCGGACCTGGTTCCATTATTTATTATATTGTTCTTTATTATTCTGTCGGAATATCCTGTCTGTGCGTTTACGCCGGACCTGGTTTTATTATTTATTATTCTGTCGGAATATCCTGTCTGTGCGTTTACGCCGGACCTGGTTCCATTATTATTATTCTGTTAAGAATAACCTGTCTGTATGGTCTATCACATGCATGGTGATTTCTTTTGTTATTCCATTCTTTATTATACTCATTTGGTTAAGTTTTGACTTCTATGCTCCATGAAATTTGTGGAATATCCTTAATAATTGTGTTTCATCCAGTATCTTTTCATGAAAAAAATTTTCTAAGCATTCTTGAATTTTACTCCACAAAGCAGTATCATGTTGACAATTTGGACGTTGTTAATTCCTGGATAAATTAATTCTTGAACTTGTTTTATTGAATTCTTATATCATTGTCATCATCCTCATGTTTATAAAATGTTGAAAGTCATCTGTGGCCTGTAGTGCATAGATGGACTTGGTATGATTATGACCAGGGATTATTCGGTATAATCATGACCGTAATGTTACAAATGATGTGGTAAAAGTCCTCATTGGCCCGTAGTGCATTGATGGATAGTTGTTGGCATGATCATGACCATTAAGGAATACATGAATATCCTTGGCCGTAGTGCAGGGGTGATTCGATGATGTGGATTATTTTATTAAGCTGAGTCCCAGCGATCACAGTGTTGAAAAACCTTTTAAATCATAAAAGATAGTAGAGTTTATTTTCTACTTGACTCTTTTAATAGATTGCTTGTTCCGCTACAGTTAAACTTGATGTCTATTATATTTTATCAGTTTAACATTGTTGAAGGCTAATGATAATTTATTCTGCATTATCTTAGTCATAATATTTCTTACTGGGCTAGTTGAGCTCACCCTTTCTTTCACTGTTCTCTTCAGAAAATGAGAACGTAGCTGGGGCAAGTCGGGGAACGGAGTGATGGTCCGAATGATAGTATTAGTAAGTAGTCCTCACTATTCTATATAATAGTGTGTTAATAAATGTAATGAGGACTTCTTTTGAGTATGAATACTCTCTAGAAGATAATATTTGTATTCAAACTCATAGTTTATGTTTTGTCGTATTGTACATGACAGTTGTATTAGTAAGTTGTATTTGTATTCTGTACCAAGTATCTGACGACCCAAGATGGGTGATGTATACCTAATTTTGGGGGCGTCACAGTTGGTATCAGAGCTTAGGGATATGATCCCTGGCTAAGATGTGAGAATAGAACTAGGAGGGGAGAGACGGGAAATTCCTTCGCTAGTATGACCTGCCTAAGTTTATTTGGTATTTAATTGGTCGGTCAAAGTATATGGATATTATGTTACATGTTAATTAACCCTTGTTTTGTTGCAGTATTTGCAAATGGCATCCGAAAATGTTGAGATAATCAATGAAGCACATGAGACCATTGAATCACCAACGATCAATGCTCAGGGTAATGTGCAACCAGAGGACAATAATCCTCATGAAAATAATAACACCGATGAAATGGTGAATGATGGGATGGTCAGAGACTTTATGCAACTCATGCAACAACAAAATAACTCTTGGACGGTCACCGCTAAGCAATTCAAGGAGCTGGGACCACCGGAGTTTTTGGGAAAGCCAGAACCACTTAAGGCGGAGACGTGGTTAAAGCAGATCACCAAGATATTTGATGTCTTGGGATGCTCCGGGGAGCAAAAGGTTCCCTTTGCCACTTTTATGTTGCGTGAAGAGGCAGATTACTGGTGGGAATCTGTAAAACGTACCCAGCATGACGCACTCAAGATGTCTTGGGAGAAGTTCCAAGAACTGTTCAATGACAAGTATTTTTTCGAAACTATTCGTCACATGAAGGAGGTGTAATTTATCAAGTTGGAGCAAAACAACATGACCGTGTCGCAGTACGAAGCCAAGTTTGCCGAGTTGTCCCGATTTGCATCCCACTTGGTGGATAATGAAGAGCGAATGACGCGAATGTTTTTACGAGATTTGAAACCTGAGATACGTCAACATCTTATTTCTCATAAACTGTGTTTGTATTCAGATGTTGTGAATAGGGCTCAGTTAGTGGAGCGTGATAATGAGTCAACGCAACCAAAAGAGAGCAGTCGGCAAAATGATAATACTAGTGAGAGCAGTCATCAAAGCGGTGACAACAAGCGTGGAGGGAATCAACAGGCCAAAAATGGTAACCACTTCGGTGGTAATCATGGCCAGAACAATAAGAATGGATATTTTAAGAAGCGAAAATTCAACAATGATGGAAAGACGTCAGCACCAGCAACCGTTGTTAAGGATGGAGAACGACCACCTATCATATGTTTCAAATGCAGAGGAGAGGGACATATCAGTCCAAACTGCGCGATGCCGTCCAAGGCATGTTATAATTGTGGAAGAGAAGGTCACCTAGGCCGATTTTGTCGTTCACGGAAGACAAGTTCAGCTAGGATGGAGGCACCAAAGGATGTCCCAGACAAGCCAAAGCCAGTAGTTTAAGAGAGAGCGTTTTTTTCGTGACGAGGAACCTGAATAAAATTATCACGGGTATGTTAGTCATAAACTCTTGCGAAGTCTATACCGTGTTAGATACCGGTTCTACTTACTCTTTTATTTCACCTAGTTGTGTTCAATATTTGAACTTAACTCCGGAGAAGTTAGACTTTGATTTCTCTGTTTAAACTCAGTTGAGAGAAATCTTTGTTACCTCCACTATTTATAAATCTTGTTCAAATCAACACTTTCACGTTACCTGTTGATCTTATCTCTTTGAAAATACTTGCATTGATGTGATTTTTGGAAACGATTGGTTAACTGCTCATCATGCTTTTCGTAAGGTTGTTAGCTTTCATATTCCTAACCAACCTATTATGCGAATTCAAGTAACCAAATCACTAAAGTCAATCATTGTCATATCAAGCCATAAGTAAAAATCCCCGTTCCTGTCGTTGTTGACTTCCTGGTGTGGAATGCACCGAAGCTAGACTTTCCGTAGGAGACGTTGTAAATGACGATGACAAGTTGATAGGTATCAATGTGACGTGCAATCCAAGTCTTGGATGAGGGTCACAGTTTTGAACGATATTTCTATTGTTAATAAATTTCTTGACGTATTCTTGAAGACTTCTTAGCCTACCCCAGAGCGTAAAATTGAATTTTGTATTGACCCCAGTACAAAACCCATTTCTTAAACCCTCAAATATTTCTTCAACTAAAACGAACGTATTATGCGCCAAAGACGTTGGCTCGAGCTGTTGAAGATTACGATCGTACCATTCAATAACATCCTGGAAAAGCGAACGTGGTAGCTGACGCGTTGTGTAGAAGATCGTATACGGTTACAAGTGCGAATATACGAACCCACGTGAAGATAACGAATATACGATTAAAATCGACTTTAATCGATAAAGTTAAAGCCGCTCAAGCTACATACTCAGAGTTGATAAATGTGAAGAAGAAGGTTCAAGAGGGAGTTATTCTAGAAGCAAGAATCGACGAAGAGAGGAAATCTCAACTCTCGATGTAATTGACCCATTTAAAATCCTCGATCGAGTAGGAACTGTGGCTTATAGACTCGTTTTACCGCCAAGTATGTTGCGTGTTCAGAACATTTTTACGTATCGATGTAACGTAAATATGTGGACGACCCGGACGACATTATTAATTTAGAACCGGACGAAATAGCGGAGGATTTGACGTATGAAGAAGTTCATGTTCAAATCTTGGATAAGAAGGATCATATTCTACGCTCCAAGGTTATACCTCAAGTCAAAGTTTTGTGGAGAAACCACGATGTTGAGGAAATGACTTGGGAGTTAGAATCTGAAATGAAATTAAGGTATCCTCACCTGTTCGGCATACCAGGTATGTACGTAAATTTCGATGGCGAAATTCCATAAGGAGGGGAGATTGTGAGACCCCAGATTTTATGAATAAATATTTAATTTTCTCGAAATAATTATGGTGTGGATTTGATATAATATTATAGTTGTGGGTATTATTTATAAATTTTGCAAAGTAAGCAAGTTGTTTTAAAATATTCGTTTGGTCGGGAAATATTCTTTTTGTCGGGAAATATTCGTACGACGGCACAATCATTGGTGGACCCCACAACAGAAGTATAGTCGCAGTTAGAAAATGACAAAATTATCTTTCTATAAAAATAACGGCTGAGGTGTTACCGTTAAAGCCGTTAAAACTGTTGAACTACCCGGTAGTAAAAGTACAGTAATACGCGTGGTTGCATAGTAGCACACGGTATTGATTATTGATGCTTACGTGAGAAGTCACTCAGCTATACTCAATTATTGCTACAGTAATTGTTGCATCATATTTATTAAATTATTGTCATAGTATCATCTGTATAATATGTTATATTATTAAATCAATAATTGAGACGTTGTGGTAAGTTTGGTTATTTTTATGGGGGGCCATATGTCATTCTATTGGAACATCCTGTCTGTGTATTTTACACCGGACCTGGTTCCATTATTTATTATTCTGTCGGAATATCCTGTCTGTGCGTTTATGCCGGACCTGGTTCCATTATTTATTATTCTGTTGGAATAACCTATCTGTGCGGTCTATCGCATGCATGGTGATTTCTTTTGTTATTCCATTCTTTATTGTACTCAGTTGGTTAAGTTTTGACTTCTATACTCTATTGAATTAGTGGAATATCCTTGATAATTGCGGTTCATCCAGTATCTTTTCATGAAAATATTCTTCTAAGTATTCTTGAAGTTTACTCCACAAAACAGTATCATGTTGACAATTTGGACGTTATTAATTCCTGGATAAATTAATTCTTGAACTTGTTTTATTAAATTCTTATATCATTGTCATCATCCTCATGTTTATAAAATGTTGAAAGTCATCTGTGGCCTGTAGTGCATAGATGGACTTGGTATGATTATGACCAGGGATTATTCGGTATAATCATGACCGTAATGTTACAAATGATGTGGTAAAAGTCCTCATTGGCCCGTAGTGCATTGATGGACAGTTGTTGGCATGATCATAACCATTAAGGAATACACGAATATCCTTGGCCGTAGTGCAGGGGTGATTCGATGATGTGGATTATTTTATTAAGCTGAGTCCCAGCGATCACAGTGTTGAAAAACCTTTTAAATCATAAAAGATAGTAGAGTTTATTTTCTACTTGACTCTTTTAATAGATTGCTTGTTCCGCTACAGTTAAACTTGATGTCTATTATATTTTATCAGTTTAACATTGTTGAAGGCTAATGATAATTTATTCTGCATTATCTTAGTCATAATATTTCTTACTGGGCTAGTTGAGCTCACCCTTTCTTTCACTGTTCTCTTCAAAAAATGAGAACGTAGCTGGGGCAAGTCGGGGAACGGAGTGATGGTCCGAATGATAGTATTAGTTAGTAGTCCTCACTATTCTATATAATAGTGTGTTAATAAATGTAATGAGGACTTCTTTTGAGTATGAATACTCTCTAGAAGATAATATTTGTATTCAAACTCATAGTTTATGTTTTGTCGTATTGTACACGACAGTTGTATTAGTAAGTTGTATTTGTATTCTGTACCAAGTATCTGACGACCCAAGATGGGTGATGTATACCTAATTTTGGGGGCGTCACAGTTGGTATCAGAGCTTAGGGATATGATCCCTGGCTAAGATGTGAGAATAGAACTAGGAGGGGAGAGACGGGAAATTCCTTCGCTAGTATGACCTGCCTAAGTTTATTTGGTATTTAATTGGTCGGTCAAAGTATATGGATATTATGTTACATGTTAATTAACCCTTGTTTTGTTGCAGTATTTGCAAATGGCATCCGAAAATGTTGAGATAATCAATGAAGCACATGAGACCATTGAATCACCAACGATCAATGCTCAGGGTAATGTGCAACCAGAGGACAATAATCCTCATGAAAATAATAACACCGATGAAATGGTGAATGATGGGATAGTCAGAGACTTTATGCAATTCATGCAACAACAAACTAACTCTCGAGCGGTCACCGCTAAGCAATTCAAGGAGCTGGGACCACCGGAGTTTTTGGGAAAGCCAGAACCACTTAAGGCGGAGACGTGGTTAAAGAAGATCACCAAGATATTTGATGTCTTGGGATGCTCTGAGGAGCAAAAGGTTCCCTTTGCCACTTTTATGTTGCGTGAAGAGGCAGATTACTGGTGGGAATCTGTAAAACGTACCCAGCCTGACGCACTCAAGATGTCTTGGGAGAAGTTCCAAGAACTGTTCAATGACAAGTACTTTCCCGAAACTATTCGTCACATGAAGGAGGTGGAATTTATCAAGTTGGAGCAAAACAACATGACCGTGTCGCAGTACGAAGCCAAGTTTGCCGAGTTGTCCTGATTTGCATCCTACTTGGTGGATAATGAAGAGCGAATGACGCGAATGTTTTTGCGAGGTTTGAAACCTGAGATACGTCAACATCTTATTTCTCATAAACTGTGTTTGTATTCAGATGTTGTGAATAGGGCTCAGTTAGTGGAGCGTGATAATGAGTCAACGCAACTAAAAGAGAGCAGTAGGCAAAATGATAATACTAGTGAGAGCAGTGATCGAAGTGGTGACAACAAGCGTGGAGGGAATCAACAGGCCAAAAATGGTAACCACTTCGGTGGTAATCATGGCCAGAACAATAAGAATGGACATTTTAAGAAGCAAAAATTTAACAATGATAGAAAGACGTCAGCACCAGCAACCGTTGTTAAGGATGGAAAACGACCACCTATCATATGTTTCAAATGCGGAGGAGAGGGACATATCAGTCCAAACTACGCGATGCCGTCCAAGGCATGTTATAATTGTAGAAGAGAAGGTCACCTAGGCCGATTTTGTCGTTCACCAAAGACAAGTTCAGCTAGGATGGAGGCACCAAAGGATGTCCCAGACAAGCCAAAGCCAGTAGTTTAAGAGAGAGCGTTTTTTTCGTGACGAGGAACCTGAATAAAATTATCACGGGTATGTTAGTCATAAACTCTTGCGAAGTCTATACCGTGTTAGATACCGGTTCTACTCACTCTTTTATTTCACCTAGTTGTGTTCAATATTTGAACTTAACTCCAGAGAAGTTAGACTTTGATTTCTCTGTTTAAACTCAGTTGAGAGAAATCTTTGTTACCTCCACTATTTATAAATTTTGTTCAAATCAACACTTTCACGTTACCTGTTGATCTTATCTCTTTGAAAATACTTGCATTGATGTGATTTTTGGAAACGATTGGTTAACTGCTCATCATGCTTTTCGTAAGGTTGTTAGCTTTCATATTCCTAACCAACCTATTATGCGAATTCAAGTAACCAAATCACTAAAGTCAATCATTGTCATATCAAGCCATAAGTAAAAATCCCCGTTCCTGTCGTTGTTGACTTCCTGGTGTGGAATGCACCGAAGCTAGACTTTCCGTAGGAGACATTGTAAATGACGATGACAAGTTGATAGGTATCAATGTGAAGTGCAATCCAAGTCTTGGATGAGGGTCACAGTTTTGAACGATATTTCTATTGTTAATAAATTTCTTGACGTATTCTTGAAGACTTCTTAACCTACCCCAGAGCATAAAATTGAATTTAGTATTGACCCCAGTACAAAACCCATTTCTTAAACCCTCAAATATTTCTTCAACTAAAACGAACGTATTATGAGCCAAAGACGTTGGCTCGAGCTGTTGAAGATTACGATCGTACCATTCAATAACATCCTGGAAAAGCGAACGTGGTAGCTGACGCGTTGTGCAGAAGTTCGTATACGGTTACAAGTGCGAATATACGAACCCACGTGAAGATAACGAATATATGATTAAAATCGACTTTAATCGATAAAGTTAAAGCCGCTCAAGCTACATACTCAGAGCTGATAAATGTGAAGAAGAAGGTTCAAGAGGGAGTTATTCTAGAAGAAAGAATCGACGAAGAGAGGAAATCTCAACTCTCGATGTAATTGACCCATTTAAAATCCTCGATCGAGTAGGAACTGTGGCTTATAGACTCGTTTTACCGCCAAGTATGTTGCGTGTTCAAAACATTTTTACGTATCGATGTTACGTAAATATGTGGACGACCCGGACGACATTATTAATTTAGAACCGGACGAAATAGCGGAGGATTTGACGTATGAAGAAGTTCATGTTCAAATCTTGGATAAGAAGGATCATATTCTACGCTCCAAGGTTATACCTCAAGTCAAAGTTTTGTGGAGAAACCACGATGTTGAGGAAATGACTTGGGAGTTAGAATCTGAAATGAAATTAAGGTATCCTCACCTGTTCGGCATACCAGGTATGTACGTAAATTTCGATGGCGAAATTCCATAAGGAGGGGAGATTGTGAGACCCCAGATTTTATGAATAAATATTTAATTTTCTCGAAATAATTATGGTATGGATTTGATATAATATTATAGTTGTGGGTATTATTTATAAATTTTGCAAAGTAAGCAAGTTGTTTTAAAATATTCGTTTGGTCGGGGAATATTCTTTTTGTCGGGAAATATTCGTACGACGGCACAATCATTGGTGGACCCCACAACAGAAGTATAGTCGTAGTTAGAAAATGACAAAATTATCTTTCTATAAAAATAACGGCTGAGGTGTTACCGTTAAAACCGTTAAAACTGTTGAACTACCCGGTAGTAAAAGTACAGTAATACGCGTGGTTGCATAGTAGCACACGGTATTGATTATTGATGCTTACGTGAGAAGTCACTCAGCTATACTCAATTATTGCTACAGTAATTACTGCATCATATTTATTAAATTATTGTCATAGTATCATCTGTATAATATGTTATATTATTAAATCAATAATTGAGACGTTGTGGTAAGTTTGGTTATTTTTATGGGGGGCCATATGTCATCATCTAAGAGTCTCTTCGTCAATAGTAATTACCGTCGTCAATAGTATTTACCTTGGACAATAGTAATTACCTTCGTCAATAGTATTTACCTTGGTCAATAGTATTTACCTTGGTCAATAGTGTGATTCCCCCAAAATTAGGTATACATCACTCATCTTGGGTCGTTAGATACTTGGTACAGAATACAAATACAACTTACTAATACAATAAGGTTACTACCTAAGAATACAACTTAAAACTCGATAAGAGTTTTTCCTTTACTATCTTCTTTCTATAAGGTTACTACCTAAGGTTGTTACCCCACCTAAGGTTCATAACCTACAGCTCTGATACCAACTTGTGACACCCCTAATTCTGGGTACTTCGATTCCACGGGATTTGGTGTTCACTGTACAAGCATCATCTATCTATCTACCCATAAATAATATCAAACCATACAATAGATAGAAATCATAATAAAATCTCTTCCCTTAAGGGTTACATCAACTGATTCATAAATAAATCCCAGGTTACTCTAACCTTAAAACATCTGTGCGGAATTCTAAACAAATAAGTCTTAACATCAACATAACTCAAGTCTTAAACAAATACATCAGTTAATAAATAACAGGTCTTCATCATTTGCTAACTTTGCCCTTGCCCTTACTAGTGGAGGGTTCAACGCTTCTTTCATTCTTAACTGCAATGTTATTATTAAGCAAGAGTGAGCACAAATGCCCACAAGTATAAAAATGAAATAACAGTATAATAACATGCGAATAATCAAAGACATCTGAATAAAGCTCATCTTTTGAATCAAGAATAAATAACATGAATCAAAAGAATACTGAGGGTCATAAGACCTTGAACTATGTCCTAGGTTAACAAAGGTTATACTTGAAACCTTTAACAGTCATAAGACTATGGACCTCCTTCTCGTACTTAGGGGGCTCAGCCCTTAGTACCATACTGTGCACAATATCTTAACGCTAAAGCGTAAATAATCCCCTATACAGTGTTGTTCATCTCAGTTTGACATTTGAGTCCGCACCAAAGGAAGTTTGGTTTGGATAATTCATCAAGGGTTCTGAAATTTAGAACGCTCATCAACTATGGACTAGTTGAATCAATAAGGTTCATTAGTCTAATAAGGTTCAACAATAATTGATATTCGATTTGAATAATAACCTCAAAAGTATACAATAGGACAATTATTGTATAACTGAATCATGCTTTGGAAAGATAATTAATCTTTAATATCATGCTTGAACTTGAATAATAACAAGGATAATTTATTCAAGGTAAATAATAAACTTGAACAATAATGACAAGTAGGGTTAGGGAAACTTGCTCAACATAAAAGTAACGTTTAAGTTTAAATAAACTTGCTCAATAGAATGGAGTTAGGGATAGGATACTTGCCTCGTGCGTAGATTACACTTTACCTAAGCACGTTCTTTGAATTAAATCCTACATACCATTCATATACACAATACCAGTTAATTATAAATTAACTAATCAATATAAACTCATTCTCGTTGTCTACTTTAATTATTGACTAAACTTAGTCAAATTATCACGTTGTCACATAATTTATACTTCATAAATTATCAAACTAATTATGTATTTAATAATTCAATTCACATATAATATTTTATTACATGTTAAACAACTATTTTATCATCTCATAATACCTCTAACATGATTACATGTTCATTACATCAATCCACTAACACTTGTTAGACTTTAACATTTTAAAAATACATTTCTGACATTTTCTGGAGAGTGGCGTTGCGGCGCCACTAATGTGCTAAGGAGTCGCGCTGCGGCGCGGTGGCGCTGTGGTCGGGCCCTTGGCGCTGCGGCGCCATGGCGCTGCGGCCGGGTCTCTGGCGATGCGGCGTGTGGCGCTGCGGCGTGGGAAATGAACAGGCAGTCAGCGCTGCGGCGCGGCGTACCAGGTACAGAAATGGCAGTTCGCGAAAATCGCAGAACTTGCCAATTTCTCTAAATTTCTTAAAGTTCTACTCGAAATTAAATATACCCATATGCTATAATTTATATATAATCATTACCCAACATTTATATACTGACAAAACCAATTTTAAACACTTATTAACAGATTTAAAGCCTAACAAAATTACTAACTTTGATGTTCATGAAGTTTAGAAAACTTCATATGAAAATTCTCCCTACGGATTCGTTATAACACCGAATCCGTTCATTTAAACTCCAATCTCTCCGTATCGACATGCTCAATAATGTAAGGGTGTAAAATTTAGGGATAATATATGATCAATACATCAATTATCACGTATAAGGCCATATGGCCATATCACGTACTCTGTTTATTTTAAAAAAATTATATACTACGTAATTTCCTGAAACTGATACTATGGTTTACACAATATATATAATTAAACACGATTTGATACATATTAAGCCATACATAATATTATAATCATCTCATATCTCCCAAATACAGAGATTTACAGAAACATATGAAAGCCAATTTATGAAAACCAAAAGACGTAATTGTAGAAATTGGGTTTGGAGAGAATTACCCAGAGTATAAGATGATCAGATAACCCTTTTTGCAATAACCTGTAATTACACACTCACAAATTCTCTCAAAAATTCTCACCTTCTCTCTGAACTCTCTCTGAAAATAATGTCAGACTTAGGAAATTATGAAGAAGAAGGAGGAAGCATCGACGAAATAAAACTGACGCGATGTGGTCAGTTGTCCAATCATGGGTTAACTGCCCATAACCTCTCTTAGTGTCATGTTTGGCTTAGCAAATAAATTCAAAGCTCATTATTTTAATAAACCTTTTATTATATAGTTTAATAAATGTCACACTCCTTATAAAATAACTCCAATATTTTATTTAATTTATTATAAATAAAATATAATATTTTCTCATAAATTCATATAGTCACATAATTAATTTTTCTCATTAATAAATAATAACAATTTATTAAATCTCTAATTAATAATTAAATTAATTAAAGTAACATCATGCTTAATTAAATATTTCATTTAATTCAATAAGCTCACACAATCACATACTCGAATAATAAAAATTCTCTACATTAATTTAATAAATGTAACACATATAATTAAATTAATCTACCACAATTGCATCAATTAATTATTAAATCTAATAATTAAATCATCGAAAAATATTTATTTAATTCAATAAATATTTAAAATAATTTACAAAATTCTCGTTCGTCACATCTTTCCCCCCTTAAAAGGATTCTATCCCCAGAATCACGACTCAATAATTTCGACCCGTTACATTCTCCCCCCTTACAAAGATTCTGTCCCCAGAATCGCATACACATAATTAAGTAAATAAATGAGGGTAATTCTTCATCATATTCTCTTCGAGTTCCCACGTAGCTTCTTCAGCGTTGTGGTTCCTCCAAATTACCTTAACAGAAGGTATAACTTTATTTCTGAGAACTTATTCTTTTCGTTCGACAATTTGGACAGGAATTTCTTCATAAGATAAGTCTTTCTCAAAATGCAGGGGTTCGTATTCAATTACATGCTTGTAATCAGGTTTGTAAGGTCGTAACACAGAAACATGGAAGACGTTGTGGATATTCTTGAGTGCTGGAGGTAAGGCTACCTCGTACGCAACTTCTCCAATTCTTCGCAGTATCTCAAAGGGTCCAATGAATCTTGGGCTCAATTTTCCTTTCTTCCCAAACCTGATCTTCCCTTTCCAGGGAGAGACCTTCAAGAAAACATAACTACCTAATTCAAACTCGATATTTTTACGATGTGGATCAGCGTATTTCTTCTGTCGATCTTGAGCTGCTACCAGTCGTGCTCGGATTACTTTGATTATTTCTGCTGTCTGCTGTACCAATTCTGGTCCTAGCAATTGTCTTTCACCAACTTCATCCCAGTAAAGCGGAGTTCTGCACTTTCTGCCGTATAACGCTTCGTAAGGCGGCATGCCTATACTAGCGTGGTAACTGTTGTTGTAGCCGAACTCTACCAACGGTAGGTGATCATCCCAATTTCCTTTGAAGTCCATTACACAGGCTCGTAACATATCTTCCAGTGTTTGAATCGTTCGTTCGCTCTGTCCGTCTGTTTGAGGGTGGTAAGCTGTACTCATTCGCAGTTGTGTACCCATGCATTCCTGAAGACGTTTCCAGAAATTTGATGTGAAGCGCGGATCCCTATCAGAAACAATAGACACCGGCACTCCGTGCCTCGAAACAATCTCTTTCACATATAATCTTGCCAACTGATCTAAGTTAATTCTGATTTTGATAGGAAGGAAGTGCGCGGATTTCGTCAGTCGGTCAACGATAACCCATACTGCGTCGTAGCCTTTCTGAGTCGTCGGAAGGCCAACCACGAATTCCATCGTAATATGTTCCCATTTCCATTCTGGGATCTCCAACGGTTGTAGCAATCCACTCGGTCTCTGATGTTCTGCTTTAACTTTCTGACATGTCAGGCATTTGGCAACACATTCTGCAACATCACGCTTCAAATTCGGCCCCCAGAAATGTTGTCAAAGATCTTGGTACATTTTTGTACTACTAGGGTGAATCGAATATCTTGAACTATGAGCCTCACTCAAAATTTCTTCCTTAATTTCTTGTACTGGCAGAACCCAAATTCTGCTTTCAAATCTCAATATTCCTTCCTTATCCATCTTAAATCTTGGTTCGGTTCCTTCAGATATCTTCGATGTTACCTTTTTGCATTCATCATCCTGAAGCTGAGCCTCCTTCACTCTATCTAGTAGAGTTGTACCAGATTGCATCTGAAATAGCTTCTCATCAATCTCCATAGGATACTTCACTTCTAACTCCAGTTTCTCCATATCTGCAATTAGCTCCTGCTGAGCAGTCAACATCATCAATTTCTCACGACCCTTTCTACTTCAGGCGTCGGCAACCACATTAGCCTTACCTGGATGGTATAAAATCTCACAGTCATAATCCTTGATTAATTCTAACCATCTTCTTTGACGCATATTCAAATCTTTCTGTGTAAAAATATATTTCAGACTCTTGTGGTCCGTATATATTTCACACTTCTCCCCGTATAGATAGTGCCTCCAAATTTTTAAAGCAAAAACAACTGCAGCTAACTCCAAATCATGGGTTGGGTAACCCTTCTCGTAATCCTTCAACTGCCGTGATGCATACGCAATGACTTTGCCGTTTTGCATCAGCACACAGCCAAGTCCTTTATCCGACGCATCGCTAAAAACAATAAAATTTCCTGTATCATCCGGAAGAGATAACACAGGCGCTGTACTCAACCTCTTCTTTAATTCTTGAAAACTCTCCTCACACTTCTCCGTCCAAACAAATTTCACAGCTTTTCGAGTTAAATTCGTTAACGGAGTTGCGATCTTAGAAAAATCTTGTATGAATCTTCTATAATATCATGCTAATCCAAGAAAATTTCTTACTTCTGACGACGTTCTCGGCTGATCCCAGTTAATCACAGCTTCTACTTTGGATGGATCTACCGAAATTCCATCTTTATCGATTACGTGACCAAGAAATTGTACTCTCTCGATCCAGAATTCGCATTTCAAAAATTTAGCATACAACTTCTCCCTTCTCAATACTTCCAACGTTAACCTCAAGTGTTCTTCATGTTCCTCTTTGGTTTTGGAATATACCAAAATGTCGTCTATAAATACCACCACGAATTTGTCCAAAAACGGCTTGAATACACCATTCATTAGTCCCATAAATGCTGCAAGAGCATTCGTAAGACCAAACGACATTACTAAAAACTCATAATGACCATATCGCGTTCGGAACGCTGTCTTCGGTACATCCTCTGGTCTCACCTTCAGTTGGTGATAACCACTCCTCAAGTCAATCTTGGAAAAGTATTTTGCTCCCTTCAATTGATCAAACAGATCATCGATCCTCGGTAAAGGATATCTATTCTTAATCGTGACCTTATTTAATTCTCTGCAGTCAATGCAGAGCCTCATCGATCCGTCCTTCTTTTTCACGAACAACACCGGCGCTCCCCACGGCGATACGCTCGGTTGAATGTACTTTTTGTCCAACAATTCTTGTAGTTGTACCATTAATTCCTTCATTTCTACTGGCGCCATTCGGTATTGTGCCTTCGATATTGGAGCAGTTCTGGGCGCCAAATCAATCACAAAGTCTACTTCTCTATCTGGAGGAAGTCCTGGCAAATCGTCTGGAAATACATCGACGAAGTCCCTCACAATCGGTATCTCCTCTACCTTCGGGATCTCTTTTCGACTGTCGACTATGTAAGCTAAATATCCTACACAGCCTTGTCTTAATAACTTCTTGACCTACAACATCGTCAGAAAACTCGCTTGTCTAGGCGACTTGCTACCATAAAACACAACCTTTGACGGAGTCATAAGGTTAATACGCTTCTTTTGGCAGTCAATTACAGCCCCATAATTGGATACCCAATCCATACCCAATATAACGTTGAATTCCCCCAATCGAATAGGGATAAGATCTACGTTCATGATATTACCCTTAATATCCACTCTACAATTCTTATACACATGTTTAACAGGAATTATCTCTCTATTCGCAATTTCTATAATCATGGGATATTCCAATTCATCCTTAAGCAAATCTAAACTATTAGCAAAGTCTTCGGATATAAAGGAACAAGTAACACCCGAATCAAACAAAACATAAGCATTAATTTCATTGATCGGAATGATACCTGACACCACATCACGAGACTGGATTGCATCCTGCACCGTCATATTGAAAGTTCTGGCGGTTGATCGGTTTGTTGCAGGTGGTCCGGTGATGGTTAAGGTATTTCCACTGCTATTTCCCCGGTTTCCTCCTTGTCCTGATCCTCCCGATCCCTTCTTGGGACAGTCTCTTGCTAAATGATCTTTCGAACCACAGTTGAAACAAGCACCCTTCTTTGGGTTTGGACAATTTGGTGCTATGTGGCCTTCCTGACCACAATTGTAGCACACTCTCTTTCCCTTCAAACAAACTCCTAGATGTGCCTTGCCGCAAGTCGGACATGCTTCTATCTTCTTTTTCTGCCCTCCGTGTTGACTTCCAGCTGTCGAGTTATCCGTTCACTTCCTCTTCTGATTATTATTATTCCCAGTATTACTTCCACCAATCTTGTTATTACCTTCATTCTCACTCTTTTTCTTTTTCTGTTCTTGGTTGTACTTAGTCACTGCATCACTTCCTCCTTCCGCGAGAATGGCCTTTTCCAAAACTCCCGCAAACGTGTTAAGTTGAAACATTGATACCTTGCTGTATACCCAAGGCTTCAGTCCTTGTTCGAATCGTCTGGCTTTCCTCTCGTCAGTGTGTACTTGATACGGGGCAAACCTTGCCAACTCATCGAATTTAGCCGCGTATTCAGGCACGCTCATGTTTCCCTGCTTCAGTTCTAGAAATTGCACCTCCATCTGATTCTGCGAACTAGCTGGGAAATACATTTCGAAAAACGTCTCTTTAAATCTCTCCCACGTAATTACACCTTCACCTCCTCGCATCTTGTTTGCCTGCCACCAGTAGCTAGCCTCAGACTTCAGCATAAATGTCGCAAAAACGGTCTTCTGATCTTCTCGAACTCTAGCAACTTCGAAAACCTTCTCCATTTCCATCACCCACGTTTGAGCCTCGATCGGGTTTCTGGAACCTTTGAACTCTGCGGTCCCACCGCCTTAAAATCTTTAAACGTTGTGCTAGGTGGAGCTTGCGGTTGGTTATTCATGACTCCAGTTAGTAAATTAACTAGCTGTTGAACTGGATTAACGTTGGCATTATTGTTATTATTGGTTGACCCTTCCTGAGTCGGTTGACGTTGTTATCTTCTCCTTGGCGACATTTTTCTGTTAAATAAATGTTTATTAGAACTTTATTTATTTCTCTACATAGTTAAGACATTACTCAACAATTTAACATATCACTTAACACATCATCTCAAACAACTTGATATCTTTTCATTCAACTAAAAAAAAATTTAACATTAAACTATAGCATACTGCTATTTACATCGTCTATCCTGGAATAAAGAATCCACAGGATTTCAAACATTCAAATATTAACATATTCCTTAGTTCATAAACACATCGGAATTTACATAAAACTATATAAGTCTTTCACATAAATAAACAGATTCTATTCCTGTCTTCCGAGATGCTCAATAGCCTTGCCACGCTCCTCATTCATGATACGTGACATCGTCCTGCGATCCAACATATACGATGGAAGTCCTTCAAACTAGATGGGGTACCTTAACACTCGCTCTTGAACCTCATCCATCGCATGATTAAGTGTGGCGTACGTGTCTTCAAACTTTGCCTTCTTTGCACGACTATCATTTTCTGCACGATCTGCTCGATGTGATTCTCTTACCCATCCTTCCTCTGCTATTTTCAGTCTTCCGGAGGTTTCCTTCAGTTCCTTCTTCAGCTTCTCTATCTCCTCGGTCTTATCTTCGGTTTGACCCTTCTCATGAATCAGATCTCACTCCACGTTTCCTAAACGTGTATGAAGGGTCACAATCTCTCTATCCTTCTCCTCTAAAGTAGACTGCTGAACAGTCGCTCGCTCAGTCAATTCCTGAACCTCATCTTGTAACTCCACGTTACGATCATATAGTGTGTCATACATCTCAGCATCAACAGTGTACCGTGGTAACTCCTCTTCTTCCTCTTCCTCATCAAACTCCTCCTCAGGATCAGTCTCGGGCTCATGCTCCTGACCAACAATGGTGATCAATGGAGATGACTCCCTCTGCACCAGCTGCTCCCTAACGACATGAATGTCTCGGGGCTCCTCCTCAGTCGGTCCTACAAGTACACGAGATCCCTCCTCAGCTTGACTAGCTTCTCCATCATTCGTCATCCTGACAACAAAATTTTAAGTTTTAGTTACTAAGTCGTACTAACGAGCACATAAATTAACACATAGACACATAATGTATTTTATTATCTTCAATGAATTACCAAAAATTCATTTCTTAAAACTCGATAAGAGTTTTTCCTTTACTATCTTCTTTCTATAAGGTTACTACCTAAGGTTGTTCCCCCACCTAAGGTTCATAACCTACAGCTCTGATACCAACTTGTGACACCCCCAAATCCGGGTACTTCGATTCCACGGGATTTGGTGTTCACTGTACAAGCATCATCTATCTATCTACCCATAAATAATATCAAACCATACAATAGATAGAAATCATAATAAAATCTCTTCCCTTAAGGGTTACATCAACTGATTCATAAATAAATCCCAGGTTACTCTAACCTTAAAACATCTGTGCGGAATTCTAAACAAATAAGTCTTAACATCAACATAACTCAAGTCTTAAACAAATACATCAGTTAATAAATAACAGGTCTTCATCATTTGCTAACTTTGCCCTTGCCCTTACTAGTGGAGGGTTCATCGCTTCTTTCATTCTTAACTGCAATGTTATTATTAAGCAAGAGTGAGCACAAATGCCCACAAGTATAAAAATGAAATAACAGTATAATAACATGCGAATAATCAAAGACATCTGAATAAAGCTCATCTTTTGAATCAAGAATAAATAACATGAATCAAAAGAATACTGAGGGTCATAAGACCTTGAACTATGTCCTAGGTTAACAAAGGTTATACTTGAAACCTTTAACAGTCATAAGACTATGGACCTCCTTCTCGTACTTAGGGGGCTCAGCCCTTAGTACCATACTATGCACAATATCTTAACGCTAAAGCGTAAATAATCCCCTATACAGGGTTGTTCATCTCAGTTTGACATTTGAGTCCGCACCAAAGGAAGTTTGGTTTGGATAATTCATCAAGGGTTCTGAAATTTAGAACGCTCATCAACTATGGACTAGTTGAATCAATAAGGTTCATTAGTCTAATAAGGTTCAACAATAATTGATATTCGATTTGAATAATAACCTCAAAAGTATACAATAGGACAATTATTGTATAACTGAATCATGCTTTGGAAAGATAATTAATCTTTAATATCATGCTTGAACTTGAATAATAACAAGGATAATTTATTCAAGGTAAATAATAAACTTGAACAATAATGACAAGTAGGGTTAGGGAAACTTGCTCAACATAAAAGTAACGTTTAAGTTTAAATAAACTTGCTCAATAGAATGGAGTTAGGGATAGGATACTTGCCTCGTGCGTAGATTACACTTTAACTAAGCACGTTCTTTGAATTAAATCCTACATACCATTCATATACACAATACCAGTTAATTATAAATTAACTAATCAATATAAACTCATTCTCGTTGTCTACTTTAATTATTGACTAAACTTAGTCAAATTATCACGTTGTCACATAATTTATACTTCATAAATTATCAAACTAATTATGTATTTAATAATTCAATTCACATATAATATTTTATTACATGTTAAACAACTATTTTATCATCTCATAATACCTCTAACATGATTACATGTTCATTACATCAATCCACTAACACTTGTTAGACTTTAACATTTTAAAAATATATTTCTGACATTTTCTGGAGAGTGGCGCTGCGATGCCACTAATGTGCTAAGGAGTCGCGCTGCGGCGCGGTGGCGCTGTGGTCGGGCCCTTGGCGCTGCGGCGCCATGGCGCTGCGGCCGGGTCTCTGGCGATGCGGCGTGTGGCGCTGCGGCGTGGGAAATAAACAGGCAGTCGGCGCTGCGGCGCGGCGTACCAGGTACAGAAATGGCAGTTCGCGAAAATCGCAGAACTTGCCAATTTCTCTAAATTTCTTAAAGTTCTACTCGAAATTAAACATACCCATATGCTATAATTTATATATAATCATTACCCAACATTTATATACTGACAAAACCAATTTTAAACACTTATTAACAGATTTAAAGCCTAACAAAATTACTAACTTTGATGTTCGTGAAGTTTAGAAAACTTCATATGAAAATTCTCCCTACGGATTCGTTATAACACCGAATCCGTTCATTTAAACTCCAATCTCTCCGTATCGACATGCTCAATAATGTAAGGGTATAAAATTTAGGGATAATATATGATCAATACATCAATTATCACGTATAAGGCCATATGGCCATATCACGTACTCTGTTTATTTTAAAAAAATTATATACTACGTAATTTCCTGAAACTGATACTATGGTTTACACAATATATATAATTAAACACGATTTGATACATATTAAGCCATACATAAAATTATAATCATCTCATATCTCCCAAATATAGAGATTTACAGAAACATATGAAAGCCAATTTATGAAAACCAAAAGACGTAATTGTAGAAATTGGGTTTGGAGAGAATTACCCAGAGTATAAGATGATCAGATAACCCTTTTTGCAATAACCTGTAATTACACACTCACAAATTCTCTCAAAAATTCTCACCTTCTCTCTTAACTCTCTCTGAAAATAATGTCAGACTTAGGAAATTATGAAGAAGAAGGAGGAAGCGTAGAAGAAATAAAACTGACGCGATGTGGTCAGTTGCCCAGTCATGGGTTAACTGCCCATAACCTCTCTTAGTGCCATGTTTGGCTTAGCAAATAAATTCAAAGCTCATTATTTTAATAAACCTTTTATTATATAGTTTAATAAATGTCACACTCCTTATAAAATAACTCTAATATTTTATTTAATTTATTATAAATAAAATATAATATTTTCTCATAAATTCATATAGTCACATAATTAATTTTTCTCATTAATAAATAATAACAATTTATTAAATCTCTAATTAATAATTAAATTAATTAAAGTAACATCATGCTTAATTAAATATTTCATTTAATTCAATAAGCTCACACAATCACATACTCGAATAATAAAAATTCTCTACATTAATTTAATAAATGTAACACATATAATTAAATTAATCTACCACAATTGCATCAATTAATTATTAAATCTAATAATTAAATCATCGAAAAATATTTATTTAACTCAATAAATATTTAAAATAATTTACA
Source organism: Panax notoginseng (assembly GCA_016801055.1). Classification (NCBI taxonomy): domain Eukaryota; kingdom Viridiplantae; phylum Streptophyta; class Magnoliopsida; order Apiales; family Araliaceae; genus Panax; species Panax notoginseng. The sequence goes on from CM029020.1 coordinate 111,931,689, forward strand.
AAATTCTCGTTTGTCACAATCACTCCGTTCCCCGACTTGTCCCAGCTACGTTCTCATTTCCTGAAGAGAACAGTGAAAGAAAGGGTGAGCTCAACTAGCCCAGTAAGAAATATTATGACTAAGATAATGCAGAATAAATTATCTTTAGCCTTCAACAATGTTAAACTGATAAAATATAATAGACATCAAGTTTAACTGTAGCGAAACAAGCAATCCATTAAAAGAGTCAAGTAGAAAATAAACTCTACTATCTTTTATGATTTAAAAGGTTTTTCAACAATGTGATCGCTGGGACTCAGCTTAATAAAATAATCCACATCATCGAATCACCCCTGCACTACGGCCAAGGATATTCGTGTATTCCTTAATGGTTATGATCATGCCAACAACTGTCCATCAATGCACTACGGGCCAATGAGGACTTTTACCACATCATTTGTAACATTACGGTCATGATTATACCGAATAATCCCTGGTCATAATCATACCAAGTCCATCTATGCACTACAGGCCACAGATGACTTTCAACATTTTATAAACATGAGGATGATGACAATGATATAAGAATTTAATAAAACAAGTTCAAGAATTAATTTATCCAGGAATTAATAACGTCCAAATTGTCAACATGATACTGTTTTGTGGAGTAAACTTCAAGAATACTTAGAAGAATATTTTCATGAAAAGATACTGGATGAACCGCAATTATCAAGGATATTCCACTAATTCAATAGAGTATAGAAGTCAAAACTTAACCAACTGAGTACAATAAAGAATGGAATAACAAAAGAAATCACCATGCATGCGATAGACCGCACAGATAGGTTATTCCAACAGAATAATAAATAATGGAACCAGGTCCGGCATAAACGCACAGACAGGATATTTTAAAACGAATATTTTAAAACAACTTGCTTACTTTGCAAAATTTATAAATAATACCCACAACTATAATATTATATCAAATCCACACCATAATTATTTCGAGAAAATTAAATATTTATTCATAAAATCTGGGGTCTCACAATCTCCCCTCCTTATGGAATTTCGCCATCGAAATTTACGTACATACCTGGTATGCCGAACAGGTGAGGATACCTTAATTTCATTTCAGATTCTAACTCCCAAGTCATTTCCTCAACATCGTGGTTTCTCCACAAAACTTTGACTTGAGGTATAACCTTGGAGCGTAGAATATGATCCTTCTTATCCAAGATTTGAACATGAACTTCTTCATACGTCAAATCCTCCGCTATTTCGTCCGGTTCTAAATTAATAATGTCGTCCGGGTCGTCCACATATTTACGTAACATCGATACGTAAAAATGTTTTGAACACGCAACATACTTGGCGGTAAAACGAGTCTATAAGCCACAGTTCCTACTCGATCGAGGATTTTAAATGGGTCAATTACATCGAGAGTTGAGATTTCCTCTCTTCGTCGATTCTTTCTTCTAGAATAACTCCCTCTTGAACCTTCTTCTTCACATTTATCAGCTCTGAGTATGTAGCTTGAGCGGCTTTAACTTTATCGATTAAAGTCGATTTTAATCATATATTCGTTATCTTCACGTGGGTTCGTATATTCGCACTTGTAACCGTATACGAACTTCTGCACAACGCGTCAGCTACCACGTTCGCTTTTCCAGGATGTTATTGAATGGTACGATCGTAATCTTCAACAGCTCGAGCCAACGTCTTTGGCGCATAATACGTTCGTTTTAGTTGAAGAAATATTTGAGGGTTTAAGAAATGGGTTTTGTACTGGGGTCAATACTAAATTCAATTTTATGCTCTGGGGTAGGTTAAGAAGTCTTCAAGAATACGTCAAGAAATTTATTAACAATAGAAATATCGTTCAAAACTGTGACCCTCATCCAAGACTTGGATTGCACTTCACATTGATACCTATCAACTTGTCATCGTCATTTACAATGTCTCCTACGGAAAGTCTAGCTTCGGTGCATTCCACACCAGGAAGTCAACAACGACAGGAACGGGGATTTTTACTTATGGCTTGATATGACAATGATTGACTTTAGTGATTTGGTTACTTGAATTCGCATAATAGGTTGGTTAGGAATATGAAAGCTAACAACCTTACGAAAAGCATGATGAGCAGTTAACCAATCGTTTCCAAAAATCACATCAATGCAAGTATTTTCAAAGAGATAAGATCAACAGGTAACGTGAAAGTGTTGATTTGAACAAAATTTATAAATAGTGGAGGTAACAAAGATTTCTCTCAACTGAGTTTAAACAGAGAAATCAAAGTCTAACTTCTCTGGAGTTAAGTTCAAATATTGAACACAACTAGGTGAAATAAAAGAGTGAGTAGAACCGGTATCTAACACGGTATAGACTTCGCAAGAGTTTATGACTAACATACCCGTGATAATTTTATTCAGGTTCCTCGTCACGAAAAAAACGCTCTCTCTTAAACTACTGGCTTTGGCTTGTCTGGGACATCCTTTGGTGCCTCCATCCTAGCTGAACTTGTCTTTGGTGAACGACAAAATCGGCCTAGGTGACCTTCTCTTCTACAATTATAACATGCCTTGGACGGCATCGCGTAGTTTGGACTGATATGTCCCTCTCCTCCGCATTTGAAACATATGATAGGTGGTCGTTTTCCATCCTTAACAACGGTTGCTGGTGCTGACGTCTTTCCATCATTGTTAAATTTTTGCTTCTTAAAATGTCCATTCTTATTGTTCTGGCCATGATTACCACCGAAGTGGTTACCATTTTTGGCCTGTTGATTCCCTCCACGCTTGTTGTCACCACTTCGATCACTGCTCTCACTAGTATTATCATTTTGCCTACTGCTCTCTTTTAGTTGCGTTGACTCATTATCACGCTCCACTAACTGAGCCCTATTCACAACATCTGAATACAAACACAGTTTATGAGAAATAAGATGTTGACGTATCTCAGGTTTCAAACCTCGCAAAAACATTCGCGTCATTCGCTCTTCATTATCCACCAAGTAGGATGCAAATCAGGACAACTCGGCAAACTTGGCTTCGTACTGCGACACGGTCATGTTGTTTTGCTCCAACTTGATAAATTCCACCTCCTTCATGTGACGAATAGTTTCGGGAAAGTACTTGTCATTAAACAGTTCTTGGAACTTCTCCCAAGACATCTTGAGTGCGTCAGGCTGGGTACGTTTTACAGATTCCCACCAGTAATCTGCCTCTTCACGCAACATAAAAGTGGCAAAGGGAACCTTTTGCTCCTCAGAGCATCCCAAGACATCAAATATCTTGGTGATCTTCTTTAACCACGTCTCCGCCTTAAGTGGTTCTGGCTTTCCCAAAAACTCCGGTGGTCCCAGCTCCTTGAATTGCTTAGCGGTGACCGCTCGAGAGTTAGTTTGTTGTTGCATGAATTGCATAAAGTCTCTGACTATCCCATCATTCACCATTTCATCGGTGTTATTATTTTCATGAGGATTATTGTCCTCTGGTTGCACATTACCCTGAGCATTGATCGTTGGTGATTCAATGGTCTCATGTGCTTCATTGATTATCTCAACATTTTCGGATGCCATTTGCAAATACTGCAACAAAACAAGGGTTAATTAACATGTAACATAATATCCATATACTTTGACCGACCAATTAAATACCAAATAAACTTAGGCAGGTCATACTAGCGAAGGAATTTCCCGTCTCTCCCCTCCTAGTTCTATTCTCACATCTTAGCCAGGGATCATATCCCTAAGCTCTGATACCAACTGTGACGCCCCCAAAATTAGGTATACATCACCCATCTTGGGTCGTCAGATACTTGGTACAGAATACAAATACAACTTACTAATACAACTGTCGTGTACAATACGACAAAACATAAACTATGAGTTTGAATACAAATATTATCTTCTAGAGAGTATTCATACTCAAAAGAAGTCCTCATTACATTTATTAACACACTATTATATAGAATAGTGAGGACTACTAACTAATACTATCATTCGGACCATCACTCCGTTCCCCGACTTGCCCCAGCTACGTTCTCATTTTCTGAAGAGAACAGTGAAAGAAAGGGTGAGCTCAACTAGCCCAGTAAGAAATATTATGACTAAGATAATGCAGAATAAATTATCATTAGCCTTCAACAATGTTAAACTGATAAAATATAATAGACATCAAGTTTAACTGTAGCGGAACAAGCAATCTATTAAAAGAGTCAAGTAGAAAATAAACTCTACTATCTTTTATGATTTAAAAGGTTTTTCAACACTGTGATCGCTGGGACTCAGCTTAATAAAATAATCCACATCATCGAATCACCCCTGCACTACGGCCAAGGATATTCGTGTATTCCTTAATGGTTATGATCATGCCAACAACTGTCCATCAATGCACTACGGGCCAATGAGGACTTTTACCACATCATTTGTAACATTACGGTCATGATTATACCGAATAATCCCTGGTCATAATCATACCAAGTCCATCTATGCACTACAGGCCACAGATGACTTTCAACATTTTATAAACATGAGGATGATGACAATGATATAAGAATTTAATAAAACAAGTTCAAGAATTAATTTATCCAGGAATTAATAACGTCCAAATTGTCAACATGATACTGTTTTGTGGAGTAAACTTCAAGAATACTTAGAAGAATATTTTCATGAAAAGATACTGGATGAACCGCAATTATCAAGGATATTCCACTAATTCAATAGAGTATAGAAGTCAAAACTTAACCAACTGAGTACAATAAAGAATGGAATAACAAAAGAAATCACCATGCATGCGATAGACCGCACAGATAGGTTATTCCAACAGAATAATAAATAATGGAACCAGGTCTGGCATAAACGCACAGACAGGATATTCCGACAGAATAATAAATAATGGAACTAGGTCCGGTGTAAAATACACAGACAGGATGTTCCAACAGAATAACATATGGCCCCCCATAAAAATAACCAAACTTACCACAACGTCTCAATTATTGATTTAATAATATAACATATTATACAGATGATACTATGACAATAATTTAATAAATATGATGCAACAATTACTGTAGCAATAATTGAGTATAGCTGAGTGACTTCTCACGTAAGCATCAATAATCAATACCGTGTGCTACTATGCAACCACGCGTATTACTGTACTTTTACTACCGGGTAGTTCAACAGTTTTAACGGCTTTAACGGTAACACCTCAGCCGTTATTTTTATAGAAAGATAATTTTGTCATTTTCTAACTGCGACTATACTTCTGTTGTGGGGTCCACCAATGATTGTGCCGTCGTACGAATATTTCCCGACAAAAAGAATATTTCCCGACCAAACGAATATTTTAAAACAACTTGCTTACTTTGTAAAATTTATAAATAATACCCACAACTATAATATTATATCAAATCCACACCATAATTATTTCGAGAAAATTAAATATTTATTCATAAAATCTGGGGTCTCACAATCTCCCCTCCTTATGGAATTTCGCCATCGAAATTTACGTACATACCTGGTATGCCGAACAGGTGAGGATACCTTAATTTCATTTCAGATTCTAACTCCCAAGTCATTTCCTCAACATCGTGGTTTCTCCACAAAACTTTGACTTGAGGTATAACCTTGGAGCGTAGAATATGATCCTTCTTATCCAAGATTTGAACATGAACTTCTTCATACGTCAAATCCTCCGCTATTTCGTCCGGTTCTAAATTAATAATGTCGTCCGGGTCGTCCACATATTTACGTTACATCGATACGTAAAAATGTTCTGAACACGCAACGTACTTGGCGGTAAAACGAGTCTATAAGCCACAGTTCCTACTCGATCGAGGATTTTAAATGGGTCAATTACATCGAGAGTTGAGATTTCCTCTCTTCGTCGATTCTTGCTTCTAGAATAACTCCCTCTTGAACCTTCTTCTTCACATTTATCAACTCTGAGTATGTAGCTTGAGCGGCTTTAACTTTATCGATTAAAGTCGATTTTAATCGTATATTCGTTATCTTCACGTGGGTTCGTATATTCGCACTTGTAACCGTATACGATCTTCTACACAACGCGTCAGCTACCACGTTCGCTTTTCCAGGATGTTATTGAATGGTACGATCGTAATCTTCAACAGCTCGAGCCAACGTCTTTGGCGCATAATACGTTCGTTTTAGTTGAAGAAATATTTGAGGGTTTAAGAAATGGGTTTTGTACTGGGGTCAATACAAAATTCAATTTTACGCTCTGGGGTAGGCTAAGAAGTCTTCAAGAATACGTCAAGAAATTTATTAACAATAGAAATATCGTTCAAAACTGTGACCCTCATCCAAGACTTGGATTGCACGTCACATTGATACCTATCAACTTGTCATCGTCATTTACAACGTCTCCTACGGAAAGTCTAGCTTCGGTGCATTCCACACCAGGAAGTCAACAACGACAGGAACGGGGATTTTTACTTATGGCTTGATATGACAATGATTGACTTTAGTGATTTGGTTACTTGAATTCGCATAATAGGTTGGTTAAGAATATGAAAGCTAACAACCTTACGAAAAGCATGATGAGCAGTTAACCAATCGTTTCCAAAAATCACATCAATGCAAGTATTTTCAAAGAGATAAGATCAACAGGTAACGTGAAAGTGTTGATTTGAACAAGATTTATAAATAGTGGAGGTAACAAAGATATCTCTCAACTGAGTTTAAACAGAGAAATCAAAGTCTAACTTCTCCGGAGTTAAGTTCAAATATTGAACACAACTAGGTGAAATAAAAGAGTAAGTAGAACCGGTATCTAACACGGTATAGACTTCGCAAGAGTTTATGACTAACATACCCGTGATAATTTTATTCAGGTTCCTCGTCACGAAAAAAACGCTCTCTCTTAAACTACTGGCTTTGGCTTGTCTGGGACATCCTTTGGTGCCTCCATCCTAGCTGAACTTGTCTTCCGTGAACGACAAAATCGGCCTAGGTGACCTTCTCTTCCACAATTATAACATGCCTTGGACGGCATCGCGCAGTTTGGACTGATATGTCCCTCTCCTCTGCATTTGAAACATATGATAGGTGGTCGTTCTCCATCCTTAACAACGGTTGCTGGTGCTGACGTCTTTCCATCATTGTTGAATTTTCGCTTCTTAAAATATCCATTCTTATTGTTCTGGCCATGATTACCACCGAAGTGGTTACCATTTTTGGCCTGTTGATTCCCTCCACGCTTGTTGTCACCGCTTTGATGACTGCTCTCACTAGTATTATCATTTTGCCGACTGCTCTCTTTTGGTTGCGTTGACTCATTATCACGCTCCACTAACTGAGCCCTATTCACAACATCTGAATACAAACACAGTTTATGAGAAATAAGATGTTGACGTATCTCAGGTTTCAAAACTCGTAAAAACATTCGCGTCATTCGCTCTTCATTATCCACCAAGTGGGATGCAAATCGGGACAACTCGGCAAACTTGGCTTCGTACTGCGACACGGTCATGTTGTTTTGCTCCAACTTGATAAATTACACCTCCTTCATGTGACGAATAGTTTCGAAAAAATACTTGTCATTGAACAGTTCTTGGAACTTCTCCCAAGACATCTTGAGTGCGTCATGCTGGGTACGTTTTACAGATTCCCACCAGTAATCTGCCTCTTCACGCAACATAAAAGTGGCAAAGGGAACCTTTTGCTCCCCGGAGCATCCCAAGACATCAAATATCTTGGTGATCTGCTTTAACCACGTCTCCGCCTTAAGTGGTTCTGGCTTTCCCAAAAACTCCGGTGGTCCCAGCTCCTTGAATTGCTTAGCGGTGACCGTCCGAGAGTTATTTTGTTGTTGCATGAGTTGCATAAAGTCTCTGACCATCCCATCATTCACCATTTCATCGGTGTTATTATTTTCATGAGGATTATTGTCCTCTGGTTGCACATTACCCTGAGCATTGATCGTTGGTGATTCAATGGTCTCATGTGCTTCATTGATTATCTCAACATTTTCGGATGCCATTTGCAAATACTGCAACAAAACAAGGGTTAATTAACATGTAACATAATATCCATATACTTTGACCGACCAATTAAATACCAAATAAACTTAGGCAGGTCATACTAGCGAAGGAATTTCCCGTCTCTCCCCTCCTAGTTCTATTCTCACATCTTAGCCAGGGATCATATCCCTAAGCTCTGATACCAACTGTGACGCCCCCAAAATTAGGTATACATCACCCATCTTGGGTCGTCAGATACTTGGTACAGAATACAAATACAACTTACTAATACAACTGTCGTGTACAATACGACAAAACATAAACTATGAGTTTGAATACAAATATTATCTTCTAGAGAGTATTCATACTCAAAAGAAGTCCTCATTACATTTATTAACACACTATTATATAGAATAGTGAGGACTACTTACTAATACTATCATTCGGACCATCACTCCGTTCCCCGACTTGCCCCAGCTACGTTCTCATTTTCTGAAGAGAACAGTGAAAGAAAGGGTGAGCTCAACTAGCCCAGTAAGAAATATTATGACTAAGATAATGCAGAATAAATTATCATTAGCCTTCAACAATGTTAAACTGATAAAATATAATAGACATCAAGTTTAACTGTAGCGGAACAAGCAATCTATTAAAAGAGTCAAGTAGAAAATAAACTCTACTATCTTTTATGATTTAAAAGGTTTTTCAACACTGTAATCGCTGCGACTCAGCTTAATAAAATAATCCACATCATCGAATCACCCCTGCACTACGGCCAAGGATATTCATGTATTCCTTAATGGTCATGATCATGCCAACAACTATCCATCAATGTACTACGGGCCAATGAGGACTTTTACCACATCATTTGTAACATTACGGTCATGATTATACCGAATAATCCCTGGTCATAATCATACCAAGTCCATCTATGCACTACAGGCCACAGATGACTTTCAACATTTTATAAACATGAGGATGATGACAATGATATAAGAATTTAATAAAACAAGTTCAAGAATTAATTTATCCAGGAATTAATAACGTCCAAATTGTCAACATGATACTGTTTTGTGGAGTAAACTTCAAGAATACTTAGAAGAATATTTTCATGAAAAGATACTGGATGAACCGCAATTATCAAGGATATTCCACTAATTTCATGGAGTATAGAAGTCAAAACTTAACCAACTGAGTACAATAAAGAATGGAATAACAAAAGAAATCACCATGCATGCGATAGACCGCACAGACAGGTTATTCCAACAGAATAATAAATAATGAAACCAGGTCCGGCGTAAAAGCACAGACAGGATATTCCGACAGAATAATAAATAATGGAACCAGGTCCGGTGTAAAACACACAGACAGGATGTTCCAACAGAATAATAATAAAAATTGAACCAGGTCCGGTGTAAAATACACAGACAGGATATTCCAACAGAATAATAATAAAAATGGAACTAGGTCCGGTGTAAAACACACAAACAGGATGTTCCAACAGAATAATAGAAGAATGTCACCAAGTATAGGGTAGACTGCGTATACTGGTTATTCCAACAGAATAATAAAGAATGGAAAACAGAAGTTCTCTTCATTAATATAAAAGAAATAATATTCCCTACCTTAAAAGAACTGGATATTGGAAAAGTGAAGTAGCAGAATACTTTTATTCTCTCTCTCTTATTCTCTCTATACTTTCTCTCTCTATAGCTTGAATGAATTCGTGAAAAATAATGAAGCCCTAGGCCTCTATTTATAGAAAAACTAAGGGTGGCTCTTGGTCTTAACGAAGGGTCAAATGACTCTTGGTCCTAACGAAGGGTCAAATGACTCTTGGTAATATTGAAGGGACAACTACTATTAACGAAAGTAATTACTATTGACCAAGGTAAATACTATTGACGAAGGTAATTACTATTGACCAAGGTAAATACTATTGACCAAGGTAAATACTATTGACGAAGGTAATTACTATTATCCAAGGTAAATACTATTGACGACGGTAATTACTATTGACGACGGTAATTACTATTGACGAAGAGACTCTTAGATGATGACATATGGCCCCCCATAAAAATAACCAAACTTACCACAACGTCTCAATTATTGATTTAATAATATAACATATTATACAGATGATGCTATGACAATAATTTAATAAATATGATGCAGCAATTACTGTAGCAATAATTGAGTATAGCTGAGTGACTTCTCACGTAAGCATCAATAATCAATACCGTGTGCTACTATGCAACCACGCGTATTACTGTACTTTTACTACCTGGTAGTTCAACAGTTTTAACGGTTTTAACGGTAACACCTCAGCCGTTATTTTTATAGAAAGATAATTTTCTCGTTTTTTAACTACGACTATACTTCTGTTGTGGGGTCCACCAATGATTGTGCCGTCATACGAATATTCCCCGATAAAAAGAATATTCCCCGACCAAACGAATATTTTAAAACAACTTGCTTACTTTGCAAAATTTATAAATAATACCCACAACTATAATATTATATCAAATCCACACCATAATTATTTCGAGAAAATTAAATATTTATTCATAAAATCTGGGGTCTCATAAATAGTAATTACCTTCGTCAATAGTATTTACCTTGATCAATAGTATTTACCTTGGTTAATAGTAATTACCTTCGTCAATAGTATTTACCTTGGTCAATAGTAATTACTTTCGTCAATAGTAGTTGTCCCTTCAATATTACCAAGAGTCATTTGACCCTTCGTTAGGACCAAGAGTCATTTGACCCTTCGTTAAGACCAAGAGCCACCCTCAATTTTTCTATAAATAGAGGCCTAGGGCTTCATTATTTTTCACGAATTCATTCAAGCTATAGAGAGAGAAAGTATAGAGAGAATAAGAGAGAGAGAATAAAAGTATTCTGCTACTTCACTTTTTTAATATCCAGTTCTTTTAAGGTAGGGAATATTATTTCTTTTATATTCATGAAGAGAACTTCTGTTATTCCATTCTTTATTATTCTGTTGGAATAACCAGTATACGCGGCTACCCTATACTTGGTGACATTCTTCTATTATTCTGTTGGAACATCCTGTCTGTGTGTTTTACACCGGACCTGGTTCTGTTTTTATTATTATTCTGTTGGAACATCCTGTCTGTGTATTTTACACCAGACCTGGTTCCATTATTTATTATATTTTTCTTTATTATTCTGTCGGAATATCCTGTCTGTGCGTTTACGCCGGACCTGGTTCCATTATTTATTATTCTGTCGGAATATCCTGTCTGTGCGTTTACGCCGGACCTGGTTCCATTATTATTATTCTGTTAAGAATAACCTGTCTGTATGGTCTATCACATGCATGGTGATTTCTTTTGTTATTCCATTCTTTATTATACTCATTTGGTTAAGTTTTGACTTCTATACTCCATGAAATTTGTGGAATATCCTTGATAATTGCGTTTCATCCAGTATCTTTTCATGAAAATATTTTTCTAAGCATTCTTGAATTTTACTCCACAAAGCAGTATCATGTTGACAATTTGGACGTTGTTAATTCCTGGATAAATTAATTCTTGAACTTGTTTTATTGAATTCTTATATCATTGTCATCATCCTCATGTTTATAAAATGTTAAAAGTCATCTGTGGCCTGTAGTGCATAGATGGACTTGGTATGATTATGACCAGGGATTATTCGGTATAATCATGACCGTAATGTTACAAATGATGTGGTAAAAGTCCTCATTGGCCCGTAGTGCATTGATGGACAGTTGTTGGCATGATCATGACCATTAATGAATACACGAATATCCTTGGCCGTAGTGCAGGGGTGATTCGATGATGTGGATTATTTTATTAAGCTGAGTCACAGCGATCACAGTGTTGAAAAACCTTTTAAATCATAAAAGATAGTAGAGTTTATTTTCTACTTGACTCTTTTAATGGATTGCTTGTTCCGCTGCAGTTAAACTTGATGTCTATTATATTTTATCAGTTTAACATTGTTGAAGGCTAATGATAATTTATTTTACATTATCTTAGTCATAATATTTCTTACTGGGCTAGTTGAGCTCACCCTTTCTTTCACTGTTCTCTTCAGGAAATGAGAACGTAGCTGGGGCAAGTCGGGGAACGGAGTGATGGTCCGAATGATAGTATTAGTTAGTAGTCCTCACTATTCTATGTAATAGTGTGTTAATAAATGTAATGAGGACTCCTTTTGAGTATGAATACTCTCTAGAAGATAATATTTGTATTCAAACTCATAGTTTATGTTTTGTCGTATTGTACACGACAGTTGTATTAGTAAGTTGTATTTGTATTCTGTACCAAGTATCTGACGACCCAAGATGGGTGATGTATACCTAATTTTGGGGGCGTCACATTTGTAATGATAAACGCCTTCTCTATTTCTTTTACCCATGTCTGGGCCTATATTGGGTCCATAGTTCCCTTGAACTCCAGTGGACCTACGCTTTTAAATTCTTTAAAGGTAGTCATTCTGGCTACCCTGGGTACTGCGAGTGCTCTACCCCCAGTTTGGTTAAATGCAGCCGTTAATAAGTTAACAAATTCTTGCATAGGGTTGTTTTGACCCCTTTGATTATCATTATGGGATTCAGCTTCCTGATTACATTGCCTTCTTCTTGCGGTATTTTTCTGATTAAATAAATAAAGTTTCATTATTATCTATTTACTTACTTAGTTATTATTCGCCAAACAACAACTCATACCACACAAAGCACATTTTATAAAAACTTCATTATATTCATATGCTTCTTCATTATTCAAACTATTTATAATTTGATTCCATAGCCAAAGCTATCACATTTCTATTCCGCGATTGAATTTCACAAAAATTGGGATGTACAAAAAGACTACCCTTTAGTTATACAAAAGAGGGTTTTACGTCACTATACAAAATATTTACCTATCTAGACTTCTAATAATGCATAATAGCATTCTCGTGTTTCTCATCCGCAAGAATCGACATAATATCCCGACTAATAGTATGTCGAGTTTGTCCCGACTCAATGGAATAACAAGCAATTTTCAGCTTGAAATCCTCATGAGCACTCTCATAGATGTAAGACATCCGTGCTATCTTTTAGTTCTTCTCCCCCAATTCTTTACGAAGCTCAACGACCTCATTTTTAAAATTCGTCGCCTTATCCTTCATGAGCACCTTCTCATCATGCTCTATTTCAAAATTTGCTTGTGCAAACTCCTTAGCTTCATGGAGATCACTAATCTCCTCCCTCTAGTTCTGCACAATAGTGCGCAATTGCACATTCCGGTCAATCACTGCCAGATACAATGCCCTCATTGCATCTGGAGGTGTTGGCTCGAGTGCAGGTACCACCATATTAAATGATGCTACCTCCATATCCTCATCCACATCGACCACCATATCGAGATACGATGACGATCCCAAATTTTACATTCTGAATATTCCTCCTCCGGCTCGGACTCTTCTAGGTTCACCACTGGTACCGCCACCATTGGGATTGGTACTGGCGCTATCCTGTTCACTGACTCCTCACTCTCCACATGTATATCCCTATACATGTAGCTATCGATGGACATCTACAATAACACATAACATGTTGATTAGTACATAATACACAATAATATAAGCATAAATCACATTTAGTTTATTTAGGGTTAATTGCCATCTTTTAAATCTTTCGGTACTGAGTTTCTTCAATACTTAATTAACTCATTCTACTAGAGTTCATTCACTTCTAACTTCTCCTTTACTAACGAAGTTATTAGCCTAAGGTTCTTTCCCCCTTAAGTTTTATAATCTAATAATGCTTTGATACCAACCTGTGACGCCTCCAAATCCGGGTACTTTTAACCCACGGATATGGTGCTACACGGTACTCATAACTATACATTCATTCCATCAAAACAACATCAAAATAAGTGTATTTACTACATTCTTATTATAATAATAATAAATCATTTCCCAGTTTCTGTTAACCAAATACATTCTTCATTCATCATAGTATAATTCATACAAAATACTAGTCTATTACAGGATAAACTAATTATCCATCTTAGCCTTGTCTTTATCTTAACTAGAACCCTCAGTTCGCTCGGCCTTAGCTGCAATCATATAATTCAAGCAAGAAGTGAGCATAACTAGCTCAGCAAGTCTAGCAATAGATAATAAAAATACCACGTCGAGAATCATATGATTATTCTTCAATAACTGAACAAATAGCTATGAAGTACTATGAAACATTAAATAACACTTTTCATTCTCATAAAATAATTTTGAAGTACATATAGTGACTTAGGAATTCTGAGTCGGTCGAAAGACCATGAACATTCTCTTTAGTTTTCATTCATGAAAAAGGACAACCCGACACTAAGTCCATAAGTCCAATATATTTTACGAGCACTTCTAGGTGATCAACCTATAGTACTCTATGTTGATCAACACTCATCTGTTAAACGTATCTACGTTTAAGTTTTGGCAACCTCACGTGCCCATCGAATAATCGATGTAAAATATATTTGTTTATTCATACTCAGGCTTACCTTTGAATCCGTACCGAACAATTGGAATAGGATAGCGTTATCAATTCAATATCGAAAGACTTGTAAACAAATCAATCAAACTCTTAAGATTAGTCTAGCCGAGTTAAAATTGGCATCGACCCTTTCGTAAAACAATTCATGCATCTCATAACATGAATCACATAAAACTTGGCTAACAAGAAGGTTAGACAAGCGTTAAGAAAACTTGCCTTCAAGCGTCTTCAAATAAAATTCAACAGTTCTTGGTCTTTACAGAGTCTATATGATATATTCACATAGCACACTGCAATTAGCTACCAAACAATCAAATCACATTATTTTTACCAACTTCTTTCTCTTCTATAACTTAACCGAATTTATTTCATTAATAATACTCGTTTCGAGTTACTTATCCCTTCCTTACGGCTTATTAAAGTTCTTACATCATTAAACCAATACTTACTAACCATTGGTTAAGTATCATAGTAATTGAATACGGCTTACCTTCTTACACTTTACGTTCTTCGTTTAATTACTAATTAAACAACGTTAAATTCCTAAAGTCATCACTATATATGTGACATAAGAATGATCTTAACATCTATATTAAGTTTATACACTTGCCCCATAATTGTCATGCAACAATTGAGTTCAAAAATAACTAAGTCAGACATTTTTCCTCTCTTGGCGCTGCGGTGCCATCCTCATGTACAACATTGGCGCTGCGGTGCCAACTAACAATACTTAAACCCTTGTCTTGGCGCTGCAGCGCGAGACTCCTGCATACAAGTGGCACTGCGGTGCGACTTAGCAGTGACTACCTCTCTGACCCGGCGCTGCAGCACGAGTATCACAGGCTTGGGCGGCGCTACGGCGCCGACCCTGAGCCTTGGGAAAATTTCTAAGTTTTTTCAGTTCAATTCTTTCCGAACTCCTAACTTGGTCGTTATAAGTCAGAATTGGCTCGTTCAAAAGGTGTTATTTTACATATCTCATATACTTCGATTTCATTCAGACAAAAGTAGTTTTTAAGTCCGTGAACAATAAATTCACTATTTAACGTTCTATTACGCGTTCATTTAACATTCGTGAATGTTCATAACTCGTTTCTTCGTTTTAAGTCAGAATTTAACCATTCTTGAGTCCACGACTCTCAAATACGTTGTTCTACAATACGCCATCGAAAACTAAGGTTTCCGAGTTAAACGACGACTTTTGACTACTAATCCAAGAATTCTACGATTTCAACGTTTAACGCCTAATCTTGTAAATTTCTCCATAACTTCGTTACTCGAGTTTTATACGCCAAATCAAATGGAACCAATCCATTGATTCATTACCTATACCTAACCAAGCAATATGAACATACCCTATGATGGTTTTCATTTTGTCCATCAACAACCAAATAAACGTTTATTGGTTTTCTTCGCTTAAAATTACTTAGACATTTATGATTTCTAATCATACATGGCTTATAATATTTTAATCCACTAATAGCCATCCTTATTACTCCGGAAGAGACATGATCCACCAATTCATACTTCTCTACGAAAATGAAATAGAAAAGGATCGAGACAAAGGTTTACGTATTATTACCTTAACGTTCTTCGCGTTCTTGAATAAAGCTTGAAGGTTTTGCTTGGATTGCTCTTGATTACATGTTAAAGCTCTTTTCTCTCTCTCAATATATTGGCTCAAGTTGGTGAAACAACAAATGAACCACCCTAGCTTCCTTTATATAGAAAATCCAATGGAGGGTAATTTGGTCAAGTGACGCACCTCCTTACTATTCATTCCTTCCTCACCAAGTAAATCCACTTTACTTGGCCACCAAGTGGCCGGCCCACATGGCCCATCCCCCTTGGGTTGCCCCATGGGTTTTATCCATTCGGTGACCCATCGGTTCGATCTGCGGTTTGGTTTCTTGGTTTGGGCTTTAGAATTAATTCGTATTGGGCCTATCTTGGGCTTGATTTAACAATGCATTGGGCTTGACATAGTCCAAGTCCAATTGGAGTTTTCAAAGTCCAATTACCAAGAGTCCATTAGAACTAATCGTATTCTACTCGTACAATTTACGTATTCTCTTCGTATATAGTTCGTACGATATTCGTTTTATATGTCGTAATAATCTTCATACTATACTTGTAAAATAACTAGTATCATACTCGTATTTCTCACGTATAATAACCCTAATCATTATACGTAGTCATTTAATTCTCGAATCTCACTCTTCCTAATCCTTAGGTTTTAAGTCCGCAGGCGAAAACTTCGTTTGCCACAACTGAAATATTATTGAATATTCCATCTCGTCTTAGAATTTTATCATTACGCGTTTTTCAGAAAATTCAAAATAATTAATCCTAGCATATAGCCAGAATACTAACCACATCCGCACATTCTAGGTCATAGAACGACTTTCAAACAGCTTACTCACATAAATAATCAATTAAATTTATTTAATTCAAATAATCAAATAAAAATTTAATTCACATAAATCTGATTTTTCTCGGGCGTTACAATTATACCGATACATAATTTCTGGTCATAATCATACCAATCAACAGTCTATCTATGCACTACAGGCTAAAGATGACTTTTATCATAATATAAGTATGAGGATAATGATAATGGTATAAGAATTCAATTAAGTGAGATCAAGGATAAATTTTAATGATTTAAAATTCAATTTATCCAGAGTTCAAGAATGTCCAAATTGTCAACATGATAACAGCTTTGTGGAGTAATATCAAAAATAATTTGGATAGAAAAGAAATTATTTTTTGTCGTGAATATTACTTCGGGTGAATAGTACCCGAGTGAATAGTACCCCGTGAATAGTACCGTATGTATGAATAGTACTGTATGTATGAATAGTGTCGTATATATGAATAGTACCCATGAATAGTACTCCGGCAAGAAAAGATTAAAATTTAATAAGAATATCCATAAAAATATTTCAGTGAAACGATACTAGCTGAAACACAAATTTTAAGGATATTCTACTAATTTCAAGGAGTATAGAAGCAATACTTATCAAAATAAGTATAGATTTAAGAATATGAAACGAAATAATATTACTTACATACTACAGAGTATGGAATAAAATATTATTTCTTACGAATATTGATCAAAATAATATCCCTTACGAATATTGAACGAAAATAATATTCCTTACGAATATTGAATGAAGACAATATCCCTTACGAATATTGAACGAAAATAAAATTCATTACGAATATTGAACGACAATAATATTCTTACGAATATGAAAAATAATATCTTTTCTGAATATGAAATAAATAATACCCCTTACATTAAAAGGAGAGTACTTCTGACTGGTATAGCGGAGATATTCTTGAAGAAAACTTGCACTATTTACTACACTCAAAGCTTCCTTAAACTCAAAAAAAATACGCACAATATTATAGAAGATGAATTCGCTGATTCTGGTGTGATTTTTATTTCTAAAATAAGCATTATAGGAGAATGGCAGGGAACTATTTAAGAAATCACGGGTGAACAGTAATAATCACGGACGAAAATTATGAAAATTCACGGATGAATTTTCTGATTTTTACTATGCAACACTATGCAAATACTATATAAACACTATGCACTACTATGCAAACACTATATAGTACTATCTAAATACTATGCAATAAAATAAACTAAAATATATTCTATTTATAAAAAGTTTTCTGTTTTATATAAAAAAAATTCTGTTTTATTACTATTATAATAATAATAAAACAAAAATTGAGATAACTTTCTACCGACGATTTTGAAAAATGAGTAAGTGGGGGTCCATATAATAAGCCAAACTTACAACAAATACTTCATAAAAACCCATCTATTTACAAATCACTTGGCTTCTCAAAACACATTTTTAATAACTTTATTCATCATTAATATTATAACTCGCAATATTAACAACCAGATCATTCCCAAGAAAGAGAGAGCTTTCCGATAAGGGCTTCTCCTTATTGGCTCGCAATTAGATGACCAAACCCCTTTTCTCGACAGAACTTTATAGACATTATCAATAATACAAATAATAATATGAATAATTTTGTCATCCCAAATATTAATTTAATAATATAAATATTGTGCAGATGATACTGTGACAATAATTGAATTAATAATATGATATACTATGTAGTAACTACTGTTACAATAATTGAATAAAACTGAGTGACTTCTTTCATAAGTATCAATAATCAAAGATACTATACAATACTGTGTGTTACTATGCAACCACACGTATTACTGTACTTTTATCATCGGGTATTTCAACAGTTAATGGTAAAAGTCTAGCCGTTATTTTTATAAAAAGGTTATTTCTATCGCTTTTTTAAATCCGACAGTAATTTCGTTGTGGGGTCTACCAATGATTGTGTCGTCGTACGGAGGATTAAACGAATATTTTCTGACCAAATGAATATTTTATGACAACTTGCATACTTTGTAAAATTTATAAACATTACCCACAACTATAATATTATATCAAATTCACACCTTATTATTCAAAATGATATTTATAAAAAATTAAATCTTTATTCATAAAAGTTTGGGTCTTACAACCTTCACTTCTTATGAAATTTCATCCTCGAAATTGGTGTACGCACCTGGTATGTCAAAGAGATGGGGATAACTTATTTTCATTTCAGATTCTAACTCCCAGGTCATTTCCTTAATATCGTTGTTTCTCCATAAAACATTGACTTGAGGTATAACCTTTGAGCGTAGAATATATTCCTTCGTATCCAAGATTTTAATAGGTATCTCCTCATACATTAAATCTTCTGCTATCTCGTCTGGTACTAATTCAATAATATGGTTCGGGTCGTCCACATATTTACGTAACATAGATATGCGAAAAACTTTATGAACACGAGACATACTTGGTGGTAAGGAGAGTCTATAGGCCACAGTTCCTACTCGATCGAGGATTTCAAATAGACCAATAAATTGAGGGTTGATATTTCCTCTCTTCATCGACTCTTACTTCTGGAATAATATATTCTTATACTTTCTTCTTCATATTCATCAGCTCCTGGTCTGTAGCTTGAGCAGTTTTAACTTTATCGATTAAAGTCGGTTCTACTCGTATATTTGACATCATCACGTGGGTCCTTAGAGTCTTTAACTCTATCTTTGTCATTTGTAAATCATACGAAATGGGTCTTCGTGTTAAAAATATCGCACTTATACCCGCATATGATCTTCTACTCAACGCGTCAGCTAGCACATTCGCTTTTTCAGGATAATATTGAATGGTATGGTCGTAATCATTCAACATCTCGAGTCAACATCTTTGGCGCATGTTACGTTCGTTTTGGGTGAAGAAATATTTGAGGGTTTTGTACCGGGTTCAATGTCAATATAAAATTCGATTTTACGCTCTAGGGGTAGGCCAGGAAGTTCTTCGGGAAATACGTCAGGAAATTTATTAACAATAGAAATATCATTCAAATCTGACGTATTTTTGTTTAAATCCATGACATGGGCTAAAAAAGCTTGACATCTATTTTTTAATAAACGAATGGCTTTATGGTTTGATATGACAGTGATTGACTTTAGTGGTTTGGTTGCTTGAATTCGCATAATAGGTTGGTTAGAAATATGAAAGCTAACAACCTTATGAAAATAATCAATTTTAGCATGATGAGAAGTTAACCAGTCGATTCATAAAATCACATCAAATGCAAGTATTTTTAAAGAGATAAGATCAACAGGTAATGTGAGGGTATCAATTTGAATCAAATAAGATTTATAAATGGTGGATGTAATGAAGGTTTCTCCCAACGGAGTCTCAACAGATAAGTCAAAGTCTAATTTCTCAGGGGTCAAGTTCAAACGTTGAGCATAAGTAGGTGAAATAAAAGAATGGGTAGAACCGGTATCGAATAAGGTATAGACTTCACAAGAATTTATGATTAGCTTACCCGTGATAACTTCGTTCGGGTTCTTCGCTTTTTGGGAAGTCACGAAAAATGCTCTCCCTTAAACTAACGACTTTGACTTGTCTGAAACGGCCTTTCGTGTCTCCATCCCAGCTGTACTTGACTTCACTACACGACAAAATCGAGCTAGGTGACCTTCTCTTCCGTAATTGAAACACGTTTTGGGTTGCTGCGTACAGTTTGGACGGATGTGTCCCTCCTGTCCACATTTATAGCATACGACTGGTGGTCATTCTCCTTCCTTAGAAACGGGTGATGGTGCTGCTGCCGATGTCTTTTCGTCATTATTGAATCTTCTCTTCTTAAAGTTATTCACACTTAGTTCACCTTTTCTATTATCTTGGCCATGATTACCACCGAAGTGGCTACCATTTTTGGCATGATAATTTTCTCCACGATGGTTATCATTGTTCCGATGGTCGTTGCCACCGGTACAATTATTATCGTGTTATTGGTCGTTGTCTTCTAGTTGAACTGACTTGTAATACCCAGAAAAAAAAATTATTCTTAAAACATATTGTTTGGACTTTGTCTTTTATTTGAGTCAAACTTGTTATTTAATTAATTTGGGCTAATAAGTATTAATAAGTGATGAATAATTAACTTAGTAAAATTAGACTTTTCTTATGTTTGGCAGTTTTGATCAAATTGTATTTAATTTATGTTGACTATAATAAGTATGTGGTTATATTAATTTGGGCATGTTATATTAATTAGGTCAAACTAATTTTTAAGTATTTAAGTTTGGGCTTATTAAACTATTTGAGCCCAAATTAGGGTGATGTGTTAAAAAACCAAATTGGAATAGGAGTAATATTAATATTAATATATTAGGTTAAATTCATTCTTAATTCATATACTGACATTAATCACCTAAACGAAAGGAGAGGGTTTTGACGCAACAAGAAACGAAAAAGAGGCGGAAGAGAAGGTTGTGAAATAAAAAGAAAAATTGGGAAGAAGATTGTGAGATTATATTCAACAAAATTGTGTCTAAAAAAGGTAATTATTGGACTATTTTTGAATACAAATAATTACTTTGTTACTGATTATGATCTATTTTATTGTGGTGTTTACAATCTGTTTTAGGAATTTATTATGTCGTTTGATTAGTCAGATCTGTTATTATAGTCTTAATTTTGTAATCAAAATATGGAGTGTATGAGATCATGAAGTTGATGATTATTGCAGGATCAACATGTACTGAATATGTATACGTATAAGGTTCAGTAATTATTTTCTGAATGAAGGCATCTGACTTTGATATAGGACTATGAAATATGAATTGTTTATGAAAAGGCAGGCATCCATGCAAACTTTTTTTTCTGAACTAACTGAAAATTCATTTTTATTGGCACTTAGTAAAACGTGTTGGCTCTCTTATTATTTAAGTATTACCCACTTAATATGAGGATTAGACTAACACATCATTTTCTGTCTGTGTAATCAATTAATGTGATTTTGTAGTGTCATAGTTGATATTTTTTTTTAAATAATAATATAATTATAAACAAAATAGACTACAGAATGTATATAGTATGCTTTCTATTTTAAAATTATTAAATTTTATAAAATAAAATAAAATAAAAAGAATAAATTTAATAAGTTAGTAATTTAATTAATGGTATGGTATTGGTTTGATAATTATATAGATCAGATTGAGGAGGTCTAGCGGTGTGATATTTGGGTTCGGTGAATTATTTCGTTATTATATTCAGGTACGGATTCCGTACTCTTTCAGCGACATTCTTGTTAAATTTGATTTGTTCGTTTTGTCCTTTATTTCAAATTTCGTTATTATTTCACATAATTGTTTCCTGTGAAATAAATATATTAGTTTCATTTTAGAGTTGATACATATGACTCGTATCTGTACTCTTTGAATTAGGTTATTATGTTTAGTACTATTTATTTTGATAATTATAGAACGGTACATGTTGCTACCTTCTTTTTGAAACCATGTGACCATAATTTGATTTGGTTCAACATGTACATATAGAACCCTTTTGTTGGTATTATGTCGCATGTGTTGTAACATGGTATTTTTATTAGAATATACCGTAGGGTATACTTGAGCTATAACCACATGTGGGGGAACAACAGGCATGACGTCTTGGCACAAGAGGCATGACACTTTCTGTGGCGGTGTGATTAGTCTACGTCGTCTCCGTTTTGGACTTCAAAGGAAGTGGGCCATTTGGTATTTTGTTGTGGGAGGCGTATGGGTTAACCCTAGTTTTTTATTCTGCGAATTGGTGATGTTGTGCCAAACACACCTATCCGATTTGCATACATTTGGATTCGTGGTCCAATGTGTGTGTGCATGTGTGGCATTATTTTGACTTGCCTGTGTGGCATCATTTGACTTGCCTGTGTGGTATTATTTTGACTTGCCTGTGTGGCATCATTTCTTTTGCCTATGTGGCATTATTTTGACTTGCCTGTGTGGCAAAGTATATTTTTAAACTTATTCGATATGAAATAACACCCAACCATTTGATTCAGCCTATTATTTCATTGTATTAGTTTTGTTTGTTTCTGTTCAGTTCAATTCATTGGGTTTGTGACGCCCCCAAATCCGAGTATCTTCCAACCTGACAGATGGTGCTCCACTATACTAACATCAATACCATCATTCCATTGAAATACAACAAAGCTTTCAATTCAATTCAATGAATCACATAAAACTTGGCTAACTTAGAAGTTAGACAAGCGTTAAGAAAACTTGCCTTTCAGCGTCTTCAATAACTTACTCGACTGACCACAGCCTTTACAGAATCTACATGATATATTCACATAGCACACCGTAATTAGCTATCAAATAACTATTCACATTGTTCCTACCAGCTTCTTTCTCTTCTATGTCTTTAACATAATATTTTTATTAAAGTCAACATGACTTATTACCCTTCGTCCCGGTTTACCTCTCTATGGACGTTTTATTAACCGGACTCAACTTCATTAATAAAGTATTACTTCGTTCATTTTACATATTTTGTTTACTTACCTTAGACTCCTAAGTTTCATACCATATACCTTAGTATAGGTAGTATAGGATTAGTCTTTATACATTTATTGAGTATATAAACTCAACTTCGATTAATCCCTAACCAACTAAAGTCTAAAGCATAACTGGGTCAACTTTTTCTTACTACCGGCGCTGCGGCGCGGCACCTTAGCGCTGGGGCGCGGCACTTGCACAACGTTGGCGCTGGGGCGCGGCACATTGGCGCTGGGGCGCGAGTTTGCAGAGGGCTCGGCCGAGTCTGGCGCTGCGGCGCCACCATCTTGTACTGGTTTTGGCACTGCGGCGCCGAGCCTGTGCACCAGTTGACAAACCAGTTTTGGTTTTCTAACGAAACTCCCGGCTTCCTAATTTGTTCGTTTTACATCCGAATTGACCCATTCGAATTCCTACAGGTCAAGAATTACATCCTTTACGCGTTCATATAAGAATTCAACACTTTCGAATCCGTTAACTCATAATTCACTATTGAGTTCATTTTATATACGTTCGTAAACGTTAATGAGCGTTCAATGCTCGTTTTCTTCGTTTTAAGTCGAAAACCGACGATTCTCAAACCCACGACTCTTAATCACCCTATCTCACGTGTTGACATTGAAAACCAAAATTTTCAAGTCTCACGGCAACTTTTGACTACCCATCCGGAATTTCTACGTTTTCGACGATTAACGTCTAATTCCGTAAAATTCGCCATAACTTCGTTACTAACATTATCTAAGCCAAATCACATGGAATATTCCATGGATTTCATATCTAACCCCTAACCAAACAAGATGCATAACTATCGTATTGAAGGAGCTCAATCGTTTATCAATAATCGATCCTCCACAATTAATATTTTCATGGTTTAACAACTATATTAAACCTTATTATTTTTGAAAGCTTATGACTTATAGAGATTGAATCTATGGTAAGTCATCTTTACTCCCTCATATAAGGCATATACCACCCCTTTGTGACTCTCCATGATAAAAGAAAATCAAAGAGATGGATAATGAAGAACAAGAAGTATTACCTCAAGTTCCTTAAGAAAATCTCTTGGAAGAATAATTGTCAAAGCTTCCCAAGTGAAGGACTTATAAGTCTAGCTCTCTTTTTTCTCTCAATATAATCTAGGTTGTCAACTTTGAAACTCTAAAATGCAACAACCTAGCTTCTTATTTATAGGAAATGAAAATGGAGGGCTTAATGGTCAATATACCCCCACCTCCTTACTATTCAAGTGTGGTCACCAAGTAAAACACTTGGTGACCAAGTCTTATACTTGGAGTCCACCCCAAGGTAGCCGGCCCACCTCCCCTATTGTGACATCCCATGGGTTGCCCCATGGGTTATACCCATTGGGTGACCCACTGGTTCGACCCACGGTTCGTTTTTTTTTTTGTGAATTGGGCTTAAGTAAATAAACATTGGGCCTTGAATTTGACTTAACCCACCTAACTCATTGGGCTTAGTCCTTCAATTGATTGGGCTACTCATAAT
The DNA here is from genome assembly GCA_016801055.1 of Panax notoginseng. NCBI lineage: Eukaryota > Viridiplantae > Streptophyta > Magnoliopsida > Apiales > Araliaceae > Panax > Panax notoginseng. The sequence goes on from CM029020.1 coordinate 111,956,639, forward strand.
CCAATACAAATGAATTACTCATTAAGTCATAACTTAATTCTATAATACGTATCGTATTCTACACGTATGATTCACGTATTCCTTTCGTATACCATAAGTACAATAATCGTATTGTACCTCGTATTTACTTAACGTATTATACATAGGTACTACTAGCACCACCAATTGTATAACACTTGAATAAAACCTAACGCCATTCCTTCTACGTATATTATTTCCTTCTCGGAAATCAATATACTCAACCCTTAGGTTTTAAGTCCGCAGGCGAAAACTTCGTTTTTGCCATAAATGAAATATTATCAGATATTCCATCTCATCACGATATTCTATCATTACGCGTTTCTCAGAATTTCAAAATAATTCCTCGGACAGAAACGGATGAATAGTGTTTTTACGGAAACTTCTAAAAAAACAATTATTATCGTCTTGGAAATTCCAAACAACTATTTCTACCACGTAGCCAGAATACTAACCACGTTAGCACATTCTAGGTCATAGAACGACCTTCACATAGTTTACTTCACAAAGAATTCAATTAAATTCATTTAATTCACATAATCAAATAAAAATTTAATTGTAATAAAAATCCGATTTTCTCGGGCGTTACATTCTCTCCCCCTTATAAGGATTCTGTCCCCAGAATCTTAGCTTAACGTGTTTATAGTCCAGTTTATAAGGACGCAACACTGACACATGAAACACATTATGAACGTGTTCCATCTCTGGAAGTAAAGCTACTACGTAAGCCACCTCCCCTATCCTTTTTAAAATCTCAAAAGGTCCTACAAACCTTGGACTTAACTTCCCTTTCTTTTCAAAACGTATTTTCCCCTTCCATGGTGATACTTTCAGAAAAACAAAAGATCCTACATCGAATTCTCTATTTTCTCTGTGATAATCTGCATACTTCCTCTGCCGGTCTTGAGCTGCAACTAATCAAGCACGTATTAATTCTACCATGACCGCCGTCTGCTGAACCATCTCTGGTCCCAACATCTGACGTTCACCCACCTCATCCCAACACAATGGAGATCGGCACTTCCTACCATACAACGCTTCGTAAGGCGGCCTGCCTATACTAGCGTGAAAACTATTGTTGTACGAAAATTCTACTAATGGTAGAAATTCGTCCCAACTCCCCTTGAAATCCATAACGCAAGATCTTAACATATCTTCAAGCGTTTGAATTGTCCGCTCACTCTGACCATACGTCTGAGGATGATACGCTGTACTTAATCTTAACTGCGTTCCCATTTGTTCTTGAAAACTTCTCCAAAAGTTAGATGTGAATCGTGGATCACGATCTGACACAATCGACACAGGCACTCCATGTCTGGAAATAATTTCCTTGACATACAACTTAGCTAACTGATCTAAGTTATAACTAATTCCTATTGGTAGAAAATGAGCCGATTTCGTTAATCGATCCACTATCACCCAAATAGCATTGTATCCTTTTCTTGTGGTTGGAAGTCCCACCAAAAAGTCCATCGTGATGTGCTCCCACTTCCACTCTGGAATTTCTAACGGTTGTAACAACCCGCTCGGTCGTTGATGTTCAGCCTTAACTTTTTGACAAGTTAAGCACTTACTAACATATTCTACTATCTCCCTCTTTATATTCGGCCACCAAAAGTTCCGACGAAAGTCTTGATACATCTTCGTACTACCGGGATGTATCGAATACCTCGAACTATGGGCCTCCATCATAATTTCTTCTTTTAATTCAGGATCATTAGGAACCCAAATTCTTCCCTCAAAATGAAGTAATCCCTCCTTATCGAGGTTATACTCAGTTTTTTCTTCTTTTTCTATCTTATTCAATATCTTCTTACACCCCTCATTACTCAGTTGTACTTTCCTAACCCGCTCCACTATGGTAGGTTGGGTTTCCATGGAAAATAACAATTCTACCGATTCCCCCGGTAACTTAACTTGTAAGACCCCGAATTTTATGAAATAAAAGTATTCAATTTTTCTTATAATTACTAGTCAGTAAATGGTTAAATTGATAAAAGTTTAAAGTTATGGGTGAAATATAAAATTTTTTCAAAATAAGCAAGTGGTTATAAAATAATCATTGTTGTCGGGGAATATTCGTTTGGTCGTGGAATATTCTTTCTGTCGGAGAATATTCGTACGACGGCGCAGCTATTTGTGGGCCCCATAACGAATAACTGTCGGGTGAAGAAAAACGACAAATTTGAGTTTTTACAAATAACGGCGTAGTTATTATCGTTAATACTGTTGAAATACCCGGTGGTTAAAATACAGTAATACGCGTTATTGCACAGTAGCACACGGTATTGCACAGTATTTTTGAAATTATTGATTCTTACGTAAGAAGGCACTACTCAATAATTGTTACAGTAATTACTGTTCAATATTTTATTTTATTGATTCAATAATTGCTACGTTGAAATTTTATATTATTGTTGTTCAATAATTGTTGCTGCACAGTATTTTCCATTATCAGATCAATAATTCATATTATTTGAATAGTATTATTAGATAGCATTATTGGCAATGTCTAGAAAGTTCTGTCTAAGGAGAGGTTTGGTCATCTAATTGCGCGCTAGTAAGGAGAAATCCTTATTGGAAAGCCCCCTCTTTCCTGGGAACGGCCTGGTTGTCATAAATGTGATTCTGTAATATTATTTGTGAATAATTAATTATTGATTTATATGATAAGAAAATATTTATTTTATGTGGATATAAATGAGGGATATATTTTTGTGGTTAAAATGAAGGAGTTAATGTTGAGGTTTTTATCAGTATTTTTGTCGGAATGGAGGTATTAAAAATCAGGGTTTTTGAGATATTTTGCGGGGGTTATAATTTTTAATCCGACCGTTGGATCGTAGTAATATTTGGATATGTTATACATATATAAGTTGAGTATATGTCCACAAATTTGAACCGTTAAAAATGAATGTATGATTTGTTATGAATTTTACGAGATGACTGGTTCAGAAATTGTTGAATTTTCGGAGTTTATCATTTTGGTGGAAAATTCTAGAATTGGTGGGCCCCACTTGTGGTTGGTGAAGAAATGTGCTGAATTATATTTCAAATGTGGTGGGTGGGAATAGTAGCAGGTAAAGCCATCAGGTTGCAGGTCAAACCTACCAAAATTTTCCTATAAATAGAGGGCTAAGTTAGAATTGAAAATCACACCAGAAACATAAGCTTTCTCTCTTTCTCTCTCTAGATTATTGAGTGTATTTTGTGAGTATTTAGATACTTGGTGAGTTGCTATTCATCAGTGCAAGTTTCCTTCAGCCTTATACCGATCAGAAGTACTGCTCTTTTGAGGTAAGGGATAGTAAGGGATATTAAGGGATTTTAAGGGTTGTTATGATTTTCAGTTTCGTAATTTTTCTGATCTTCAAAAATTCTGGAAAAATTTGAAATGATATTTTGATGAGTTTTCTTGATTGTGTCCAAAAATGGTGATTTTTGGATGTATAGATTGAGAGTTATGAATTTTATGAGAAAAAACTATTTTAAAAGTAACAGCTTATAATTCCTTGTGGTTAACTCCAAAATTGATGAAATTTTTATTGGGAGTACATGTATATGATAGAAGTATAATCTGTAAATTTCAGAATTTTTAGACAAAAGTACAATTTTTGATAAATGTTTAAATATTCGGCTATTTTGGCCATATGAAAAATAGTAAATGACTTTTAAAAATTCTGAGAAAAATATATGTTCACTATGGGACTATATTATGCTAAATCCCAGAAAAGAAATATTTTTGGAACTGATTTGGTATTTTTTATGAAAATGGTCTAGTTATGAGTAAATGAATTAAATATGTTTTGTGAGGAAAGAAAATTGGAAAATAGGATTTTATGGCTTGAGAATCCTATATGAGGTATATGCAGATTTTTGATGAGGGTTTTGGCTATTGATGATGAAATCTTAAGAGTTGACATTTTATGATGATTAAATGCATTAATTAGTAAAGTGTAAATAATTTAAATAAATTGTTTATAAGCTTAAGAAATGTTATCCTTTCAATATCATTATACCGAAATATTGGTATAGATTTTATTGTGGAATTTCTACCTTTTTGAGTCGAGGTTACTATTCATGAGTTACTATTCACGACAAAATTGGTTTCTTTTTCTAACCAAATTATAGTTGATTTATGAATATTGCTCTTGAAATTAAATCCATGTTTTGACCATATTATTTTTATAATCATATATAACATTTTTATAACCTTGATGTTGAAATTCTCTTTCGCTTGAGTGTAAAGATGGGTAAATTATTGGTATGATCATGACTATGGGTTCTCTTTGGCCAGTAGTGCAAAGTTGAATTGTTGACTGGTATGATCATGACCATTAAATTTATAATTGAATATCTTTAGCTTAAGTGCAAAGGTGAAATGATCAACATGGTTATAATTATTGTTTATATAAATTCTTAAATGATTATATATTCTTTGAGGTATTAATATATTTGGCATGTAGTGCAAATATGAATTGTTGAGGAATATCTTTGGCCTGTAGTGCAAAGATGAATTGTAGATGAATATCTTTGGCCCGTAGTGCAAAGATGACCTGTTGTTGAATATCTTTGGCCAGTAATGCAAAGATGAACGGTTGAGGAATATCTTTGGCCTGTAGTGCAAAGATGAATTGTAGATGAATATCTTTGGCCTGTAGTGCAAAGATGGTCTGTTGATGAATATCTTTGGCCCGTAGTGCAAAGATAAACTGTTGTTGAATATCTTTGGTCGTAGTGCAAAGATGGATTTATTAGTATGATTATGAACAGGAACTGTGATTTGGTATAACCATGATCTTTGATGTTTCAGGTAAAGACATGTGATGAAAATATTCTTCGTCCTGGGTGCGAAGAAAAATTTAGAATCACAATTATGATTATGAGTTATTCATATGATTGTGGAAAGGAACTGTTGATTGATGTTACAGGGATAAAACATTGTTGATGGATTTTTAACATGGAGAAGATAATAGACTTTATAGTCTATTTGACTCTTCTAATGGATTGCTCGTTCCGCTGCAACTATGGTTGAAATTTTTATCATTTACCATATGTTCTAAATCTCTGATTTATTATTGATGAAGGCTACTGATAATTTAATTATCTTTAGTCATGATATTCTTTACTGGGCTAGTTGTGCTCACCCTTTTGCTTCACAATTCCTTTCAGGTAATAAGAGTGTAGCTGGGTCGAGCGAGGGTAACGGGGAAATAGAACAGTGGTCTCTAGCTGTGGATGTTCTCCCGAAGCAGTATAGAAAAGTTCATTTAGTAGTTATATTTGGTGAATCCAATAGGGTAAGGTGTACCCAACGTTGGAAGGGTGGTTTGCCACTATCATACAAGATGTCTAACGACATACAACCTCGTGTCATCATAAGACAGGGATGTGCTCATCCACTTGCTGAGTATATATACGAGCACTACCTATATAATCTTGGTGTTTGTTTAAAGTATAATTCTCAATTAGAGACAGTAGAGATAATGATATGTCAAGAGAAGACTCACCATTGGGAAGAATATGATAGTAATCTTCTCGTTTTTCTTTGGGGTCTATTGGGTCAACCAAGGATAATTCTGTGGCCATATGATATCTATCATAACCTAGACGCGTGGCCTCCCATGTACGAAGGTTTCCTTGAGCACTTCCCAAAGATTTTAATTTCTAAAACAGTTTTTGACTATACCTTTATGTAAGGTGTTATTGTGAGGTGATGTCCACGGTTGGAACATGAGTCACATTTGGTATATATTTGTATCCAAACTCACAGTATATGTGTTGTTGTATTTTGCACGACAATTGTTGTAATAAAGTTGTAGTTGTTTTCTGTACCATGTATTTGGCGACTCAGAATAGGTTGGATGGAATGAACCTATTTTGGGGTCGTTACAGTTGGTATCAGAGCTTAGGGATATGACCTCTGGTGGAGATCGGGGAATATAACTAGGAGGGGAGAGATGCGTAAATCTTTCGCTAGTGTGTCCTACCTAAGCTTATTTGTTGGTTAGTCATAATATTGGGATATTATGTGATATGTTAATTTGTTTAATTAACCCTTATTTTATGGCAGTATTTGAGAATGGCAGCTGAGAATGCTAACAATGGAGTGAATGAGACTGTGGGGATACCTCTAATCACTAACCATGATAATGTGATGTCAGACGAAGAAGGAATTAGAGATATCTATGTGGTGAGTGAAGAATTGATAGTTGCACCCGAGATAGTCGCAGAGGTAACAGCTGAGACTGAGGAAGAAGAGGAAGAAGAAGTTCCAGAGGAGAGTTTATTAGAGGTATTATATGATCAAAATGTAGAATTTCAAAATCGTATTCATGAGTTAGAAGAGCAGGCAGAAGAACGACAGGCGGTCGTGGAACAAAAGGATGCAACAATTCAAGCTTGTGTTACCCGATATGTGATGCTTGAACAGAAGCATTCTTTGGCAGAGTATAAGATGATAAAAATGGAATCTGAGCTGAAAGAAGAAAAAATTGAACGAGTGAGAATAAGTGATGCATGGGCAAAAGCCGCACGACACGTGGATATTGTGGAAAGAGATGTTCGATCTAAGAAGGCTAAAATAGATGATATGAATTTCTCTTTTTGGAAAGCAATTGGGAGAACCCAACATCGAGTTTTGAATTACCCTGTACATAGCGGTCAACCTGAATCCGATATGGATCGAAGATTGATGATTCAGATCATGAATGAGGAGTACGAAGAGGCAGTTGAGGGAGGAATATGTCCTATAGAAAGGTATATTCCAACGGTAATGATGACGCCAAATGCTGCTCCAGACAAGTCAAAGCCGAGTAGTTCGAGGGATGGCGGTTGTCATGACTTCCCAACAAATGAGGAACCCAAATGAAGTTATCATGGGAGATGAGCAATGGAGAAATCATGATGATCTGAGAGATAGAATCTGAAATGGAAGCAAGGTATTCTCAACTCTTCGAAATACTAGGTACGTAAATTTCGGGGACGAAATTTCATAAGGAGGGGAGATTGTAAGACCCCGAATTTTATGAAATAAAAGTATTCAATTTTTCTTATAATTACTAGTCAGTAAATGGTTAAATTGATAAAAGTTTAAAGTTATGGGTGAAATATAAAATTTTTTCAAAATAAGCAAGTGGTTATAAAATAATCATTGTTATCGGGGAATATTCGTTTGGTCGTGGAATATTCTTTCTGTCGGAGAATATTCGTACGACGGCGCAGCTATTTGTGGGCCCCATAACGAATAACTGTCGGGTGAAGAAAAACGACAAATTTGAGTTTTTACAAATAACGGCGTAGTTGTTATCGTTAATACTGTTGAAATACCCGGTGGTTAAAATACAGTAATACGCGTTATTGCACAGTAGCACACGGTATTGCACAGTATTTTTGAAATTATTGATTCTTACGTAAGAAGGCACTACTCAATAATTGTTACAGTAATTACTGTTCAATATTTTATTTTATTGATTCAATAATTGCTACGTTGAAATTTTATATTATTGTTGTTCAATAATTGTTGCTGCACAGTATTTTCCATTATCAGATCAATAATTCATATTATTTGAATAGTATTATTAGATAGCATTATTGGCAATGTCTAGAAAGTTCTGTCTAAGGAGAGGTTTGGTCATCTAATTGCGCGCTAGTAAGGAGAAATCCTTATTGGAAAGCCCCCTCTTTCCTGGGAACGGCCTGGTTGTCATAAATGTGATTCTGTAATATTATTTGTGAATAATTAATTATTGATTTATATGATAAGAAAATATTTATTTTATGTGGATATAAATGAGGGATATATTTTTGTGGTTAAAATGAAGGAGTTAATGTTGAGGTTTTTATCAGTATTTTTGTCGGAATGGAGGTATTAAAAATCAGGGTTTTTGAGATATTTTGCGGGGGTTATAATTTTTAATCCGACCGTTGGATCGTAGTAATATTTGGATATGTTATACATATATAAGTTGAGTATATGTCCACAAATTTGAACCGTTAAAAATGAATGTATGATTTGTTATGAATTTTACGAGATGACTGGTTCAGAAATTGTTGAATTTTCGGAGTTTATCATTTTGGTGGAAAATTCTAGAATTGGTGGGCCCCACTTGTGGTTGGTGAAGAAATGTGCTGAATTATATTTCAAATGTGGTGGGTGGGAATAGTAGCAGGTAAAGCCATCAGGTTGCAGGTCAAACCTACCAAAATTTTCCTATAAATAGAGGGCTAAGTTAGAATTGAAAATCACACCAGAAACATAAGCTTTCTCTCTTTCTCTCTCTAGATTATTGAGTGTATTTTGTGAGTATTTAGATACTTGGTGAGTTGCTATTCATCAGTGCAAGTTTCCTTCAGCCTTATACCGATCAGAAGTACTGCTCTTTTGAGGTAAGGGATAGTAAGGGATATTAAGGGATTTTAAGGGTTGTTATGATTTTCAGTTTCGTAATTTTTCTGATCTTCAAAAATTCTGGAAAAATTTGAAATGATATTTTGATGAGTTTTCTTGATTGTGTCCAAAAATGGTGATTTTTGGATGTATAGATTGAGAGTTATGAATTTTATGAGAAAAAACTATTTTAAAAGTAACAGCTTATAATTCCTTGTGGTTAACTCCAAAATTGATGAAATTTTTATTGGGAGTACATGTATATGATAGAAGTATACTCTGTAAATTTCAGAATTTTTAGACAAAAGTACAATTTTTGATAAATGTTTAAATATTCGGCTATTTTGGCCATATGAAAAATAGTAAATGACTTTTAAAAATTCTGAGAAAAATATATGTTCACTATGGGACTATATTATGCTAAATCCCAGAAAAGAAATATTTTTGGAACTGATTTGGTATTTTTTATGAAAATGGTCTAGTTATGAGTAAATGAATTAAATATGTTTTGTGAGGAAAGAAAATTGGAAAATAGGATTTTATGGCTTGAGAATCCTATATGAGGTATATGCAGATTTTTGATGAGGGTTTTGGCTATTGATGATGAAATCTTAAGAGTTGACATTTTATGATGATTAAATGCATTAATTAGTAAAGTGTAAATAATTTAAATAAATTGTTTATAAGCTTAAGAAATGTTATCCTTTCAATATCATTATACCGAAATATTGGTATAGATTTTATTGTGGAATTTCTACCTTTTTGAGTCGAGGTTACTATTCATGAGTTACTATTCACGACAAAATTGGTTTCTTTTTCTAACCAAATTATAGTTGATTTATGAATATTGCTCTTGAAATTAAATCCATGTTTTGACCATATTATTTTTATAATCATATATAACATTTTTATAACCTTGATGTTGAAATTCTCTTTCGCTTGAGTGTAAAGATGGGTAAATTATTGGTATGATCATGACTATGGGTTCTCTTTGGCCAGTAGTGCAAAGTTGAATTGTTGACTGGTATGATCATGACCATTAAATTTATAATTGAATATCTTTAGCTTAAGTGCAAAGGTGAAATGATCAACATGGTTATAATTATTGTTTATATAAATTCTTAAATGATTATATATTCTTTGAGGTATTAATATATTTGGCATGTAGTGCAAATATGAATTGTTGAGGAATATCTTTGGCCTGTAGTGCAAAGATGAATTGTAGATGAATATCTTTGGCCCGTAGTGCAAAGATGACCTGTTGTTGAATATCTTTGGCCAGTAATGCAAAGATGAACGGTTGAGGAATATCTTTGGCCTGTAGTGCAAAGATGAATTGTAGATGAATATCTTTGGCCTGTAGTGCAAAGATGGTCTGTTGATGAATATCTTTGGCCCGTAGTGCAAAGATAAACTGTTGTTGAATATCTTTGGTCGTAGTGCAAAGATGGATTTATTGGTATGATTATGAACAGGAACTGTGATTTGGTATAACCATGATCTTTGATGTTTCAGGTAAAGACATGTGATGAAAATATTCTTCGTCCTGGGTGCGAAGAAAAATTTAGAATCACAATTATGATTATGAGTTATTCATATGATTGTGGAAAGGAACTGTTGATTGATGTTACAGGGATAAAACATTGTTGATGGATTTTTAACATGGAGAAGATAATAGACTTTATAGTCTATTTGACTCTTCTAATGGATTGCTCGTTCCGCTGCAACTATGGTTGAAATTTTTATCATTTACCATATGTTCTAAATCTCTGATTTATTATTGATGAAGGCTACTGATAATTTAATTATCTTTAGTCATGATATTCTTTACTGGGCTAGTTGTGCTCACCCTTTTGCTTCACAATTCCTTTCAGGTAATAAGAGTGTAGCTGGGTCGAGCGAGGGTAACGGGGAAATAGAACAGTGGTCTCTAGCTGTGGATGTTCTCCCGAAGCAGTATAGAAAAGTTCATTTAGTAGTTATATTTGGTGAATCCAATAGGGTAAGGTGTACCCAACGTTGGAAGGGTGGTTTGCCACTATCATACAAGATGTCTAACGACATACAACCTCGTGTCATCATAAGACAGGGATGTGCTCATCCACTTGCTGAGTATATATACGAGCACTACCTATATAATCTTGGTGTTTGTTTAAAGTATAATTCTCAATTAGAGACAGTAGAGATAATGATATGTCAAGAGAAGACTCACCATTGGGAAGAATATGATAGTAATCTTCTCGTTTTTCTTTGGGGTCTATTGGGTCAACCAAGGATAATTCTGTGGCCATATGATATCTATCATAACCTAGACGCGTGGCCTCCCATGTACGAAGGTTTCCTTGAGCACTTCCCAAAGATTTTAATTTCTAAAACAGTTTTTGACTATACCTTTATGTAAGGTGTTATTGTGAGGTGATGTCCACGGTTGGAACATGAGTCACATTTGGTATATATTTGTATCCAAACTCACAGTATATGTGTTGTTGTATTTTGCACGACAATTGTTGTAATAAAGTTGTAGTTGTTTTCTGTACCATGTATTTGGCAACTCAGAATAGGTTGGATGGAATGAACCTATTTTGGGGTCGTTACATAACTTCTAGTTCCATTTTTGCCATTGCTGTTACCAACTCATTCTGAGTTGTTAACATTGATAATGTCTCTCTACCCTTTCTACTTAGCGCATCCGCTACTACATTTGCTTTTCCCGGATGATATAAAATATCACAATCATAATCTTTTATTAACTCTAGCCACCTTCTCTGTCTCATGTTCAACTCCTTCTGTGTGAAGATATATTTCAGACTTTTGTGGTCCGTGTATATCTCACATTTCTCACCATAAAGATAATGTCTCCATATCTTTAGGGCAAAAACTATAGCTGCCAATTCCAGGTCATGAGTAGGATAAACCTTCTCATAATCCTTCAATTGGCGTGATGCATACGCAATGACCTTGCCATGCTGCATGAGCACGCAACCCAATCCTTTATGCAAAGCATCGCTATACACTACAAAATTCCCAGTATCGTCTGGTAAGGACAATACTGGTGCCTCACTTAATCTCTTCTTCAATTCCTGAAAGCTGTTCTCACATTTTTCAGTCCACACATACTTCACTGACTTTCTTGTCAGATTGGTTAACGGAGTAGCTAATTTAGAAAAGTCTGGAATGAACCTTCTATATTACCCTGCTAACCCCAGAAAACTCCGAATCTCAGTCGGCGTCTTCGGTTGCTCCCATTCGTTAACTGCTTCTACTTTGGCCGGATCTACGGAAATGCCATCCTTATCAATAACATGTCCTAGAAATTGCACTCTCTCAAGCCAAAATTCACACTTTGTGAATTTCGCATACAACTTCTCCTTCCTTAGCGTTTCCAAAACTATTCTTAAATGTTTCGTATGATCTTCTAGCGTCTTTGAATAGACTAGAATATCATCAATGAACACTACAATAAACTTGTCCAAATATTGTTTGAACACTCTGTTCATCATATCCATAAATGCGGCTGGCGCATTAGTCAACCCAAACGACATCACCAGAAACTCGTAGTGACCATAACGAGATCTGAATGCGGTCTTAGGTATATCTTCCTTCCTCACCTTCAACTGATGATATCCTGTGCGCAAATCTATTTTAGAAAAATACTTTGCCCCTTTTAACTGATCAAATAGATCATCGATCCTGGGCAAAGGGTACCTATTCTTAATCGTTAACTTGTTCAACTCTCGATAGTCAATACAAAGTTTTAACGACCCATCCTTCTTCTTTACAAACAACACCGGTGCTCCCCAAGGAGACACACTTGGTTGAATGTACTTCCTATCTAACAGTTCTTGTAATTGAACCATTAACTCCTTCATTTCAACTGGCGCAATTCGATATGGTGCCCTTGAAACTGGCGCCGTTCCCGGTAACAAATCAATTACAAATTCTACCTCCCTATCCGGTGGAATACCTGATAATTCCTTCGAAAATACATCCACGAACTCTTGCACAACTGGTATCTGATCCAAGGACGTCCCCACTCTTTGGGTATCCACCACATAGCATAGATAACCTACACACCCTTTTCTTAACATCTTCCTAGCTTGTGTCATAGACAGATAACAAGAGTGTCTCGGTGAATTACTACCGAAAAACACTACCTTGGTTTTCTTAGAAAGCCGAAGGTTTACACTTTTCCTATGGCAATCTATAATTGCCTCATGGTTCACCAACCAATCCATACTAAGAATTACATCAAATTCTTTTAGCCTTATCGGTACCAAATCTGTCGATAACTTATTTCCCCTAATTTCTACGCAACAGTTCTTATGAATATGTTCAATGGGGATTATCTCCTCGTTTGCTACCTTAACGTCTAAAGATATAGGTAACTTCTCAGGAATTAACCCTAATCGTTTAGCAAATTTACATGCTATAAAAGAACAAGTAGCACCCGAGTCAAATAGGACATAAGCATTTATCTCATTGACCGGAATGATACCTGCGACCACATCTGTTAATGCAACTGCATCTTGAATAGTCATATTAAACGTACGAGCCGAGGGTCTACCCACTAATGGTGTTGGTCCAGTAATGACTAATTTACCACTACCAGAACTCTTATTCCCCTCTAAACCCTTCTTTGGGCAATTTCTTGCCATGTGGTCCTTTGACCCACAGACAAAACACCCCTGATTCTTCTTAGGGTTAGGACAATTGGGTGACATATGTCCCTCCTACCCACAGTTGTAGCATACTGGTTTCCCCTTTAAATAGACTCCCATGTGAGATTTTCCGCATGTCTTACATGCTTCCGTTCTCCTTTTGGGATCTCCCTATTTTACCCCAGTATTCCCGGGATTAAAACCCTTCCTCTTTAGCAAGCTACCGCTTCCGCTGGCAACTTCAGCCTTATTACTTCCTTCTATCTTACTCTTAATCTTCCGCTCTTTGTGGTACTGAGACAAGGCCTCACCACCACCATCAGCTATTATCGCCTTCTCCAGAATGGTTCCATAGGAAGCACTCTGGAAAACCGATATTCTACTATAGAGCCAAGGTTTTAAGCCTTGCTCAAATCTGCGCGCCTTCCTTTCCTCCGTATCCACCTGATGTGGAGCAAATCTTGCCAACTCATTAAATTTGGCGGCATATTGGGGAACAGTCATATCCCCCTGCTTAAGTTCTAGAAACTTAATTTCCATCCTACCCAGCATGCTAGTAGGGAAATAGTTCTCGAAGAAAACCTTCTTAAACTGTTCCCACGTAACAGCCTCTGTCCTAGCCCCACCCTGGTGAGCTTTCCACCAGTAGTTGGCTTCTCCCTTCATCATGTAAGTCGCAAAAGAAGTCTTTTGCGCCTCACCTACGTTTGTTATCACAAACGCCTTTTCAATTTCCCTAATCCATGTTTGGGCTTCTAGTGGATCCGTCGTTCCTCGAAACTCGGGAGGACCCACACTTTTAAAGTCCTTAAAGGTAGTTGTTCTTACTACCCCAGGAGTTACAGGAATCCCACCCCCCACTTGGTTAAATGCTGCCATTAATAAATTAACGAACTCTTGCATAGGGTTGTTAGGACCCCCTTGATTTTCATTATGAGACTCAACCTCTTGGTTCCGTTGTCTCCTTCTTGGCGGCATAATTCTGATTAAATAAATAAAGTTTTGTTATTATCTATTTAATTACTCGGTTATCATTTTAAATTAACAACAACCATTCATACCACACAAGCATGTTAAATAAAAACGTCATTATATTAATATGCTTTCATAGTCAAAACTATTTACATCATGTTCCCTTAGCCAAAAGCTATCATGTACTATCCCGCGATTGCCTTCTACAAAAGTTGGGATTTACAACAGACTACCCTTAGTTATACAAAAGAGGGTTTTACGTCACTACTTATATACAAAAAGTTCTAGCGACCTTCTAACACTATCGAACGGCATTTTCATATTTTTGATTTGCCAGAATCGACAATATATCTCGACTTATGGTATGTCGAGTCTGCCCGGACTCAATAGAATAACAAGCCATTTTCAGCTTGAAATCCTCATGAGCGCATTCATGGATGTATGACATCCTAGCTATTTTCTGATCTTTCTCAATCAGTTTCTGCTTTAGCTCGAGGACCTCATCCTTATAGCTATGAGCCTTATCAGTCATAAGCACTTTTTCATCGTGCTCCGACTCAAAGTCTGCCTCTGCAGATTCTTTCACCTCATATAGGGCAATTATCTCCTCAATCTGTGCCTCTACCTGAGTACGTAAGTGCACATTCCTATCCAACACCGCTAGATACAGTGCTCTAGTTGCATCCAAAGGTGCTGGCTCTAGAGTAGGTAACACCGTGTTAATCGATGTCACCTCCATTTCCTCATCCACATCTAGCATCTCCTTAAGGTATGATGTTAATCCCATAGTCTCCTCAGAGTATTCCTCCTCAGAGATGTACTCCTCAATGTCTGAGTCTTCTAGTACAACTATCGGTACTTCCATCACTGGCATTGGTACTACCTCAACTTGGTTAACTGAGTCCTCACTTATCATTTCCACGTTTCTAAACATCAAGCTATCGGTTGACATCTACAAACACATAACACGTTGATTAGTACATAATACACAATAGTATAAGCACAAATCACATTTAATATCTTTAAGATTAATTTTCATCTTTTAATCCTTTTGATACTGAGTTATCTCAATATCTTCTTAATTCAATAGACTTGAATTTCATTTCTCGGACTTTACCTTCCGTACAAGGTTATTAGCCTAAGGTTTTCCCCCCTTAAGTTTTATAACCTAAGGCTCTGATACCAACCTGTGACGCCCCCAAATCCGGGTATCTTCCAACCCGACAGATGGTGCTCCACTATACTAACATCAATACCATCATTCCATTGAAATACAACAAAACGAGAGTAATTACTATATTCTTATTAAAATTAAAGTATAATCCTTCCCAGGTTCATAAACCGGTTACATCGTTCATTGTTCATAAGGTATAATACATACAAACTTACTAAACTATTACACAATGCCTAAGCATCCATCTTAGCTTTGCCCTTATCTTTCTTGGCATTCTCAGTACGTTCACCTTTAACTGCAGTTATATAATTCACGCAAGAAGTGAGCATGACAGCTCAACAAGTTTAATCAAGGATAACAGGAATACCACATTCGTGAACTATATAACAATTCCAACATAACTGAACAATAGTTATGAAGTATTATGAATCAATACTACCATAACAGTATATAACATCAATCCCCAATGTATAGAATAGATTAGGAATTCTGAACCGGTCGATAGACCATGAACAGTAAATTTCAGTTTTCATACTTGAAAAGGAGTCCACAGCACTAAGGTCGTTCATCCGTATAACTTACGAGCACTTCTAGGTGATCAGCCTATAGTACTCTATGTTGATCAACACTACATTTATTAAATGTATTTACGTTTAATATTTTTGGCAAACTCGCGTGCCCATCGAAATATCGATGAAAATACTTTTGTTTGTTCATAGACAAACCTTACCTTCACATCCGTACCAATTACTTGGCATAGGATAGCGTTAACATTTCTATATAGAATGATATGGAAAATCATCAATCTATATCTTACGAATAGTCTAGACGAGTTAAAATCTGGCATCGACCCTTTCTTTTACAACAAAGCTTGCAATTCAATTCAATGAATCACATAAAACTTGGCTAACTTAGAAGTTAGACAAGCGTTAAGAAAACTTGCCTTTCAGCGTCTTCAATAACTTACTCGACTGACCACAGCCTTTATAGAATCTACATGATATATTCACATAGCACACCGTAATTAGCTATCAAACAACTATTCACATTGTTCCTACCCGCTTCTTTCTCTTCTATGTCTTTAACATAATATTTTTATTAAAGTCAACATGACTTATTACCCTTCGTCCCGGTTTACCTCTCTATGGACGTTTTATTAACCGGACTCAACTTCATTAATAAAGTATTACTTCGTTCATTTTACATATTTTGTTTACTTACCTTAGACTCCTAAGTTTCATACCATATACCTTAGTATAGATAGTATAGGATTAGTCTTTATACATTTATTGAGTATATAAACTCAACTTCGATTAATCCCTAACCGACTAAAGTCTAAAGCATAACTGGGTCAACTTTTTCTTACTGCCGGCGCTGGGGCGCGGCACCTTAGCGCTGGGGCGCGGCACTTGCACAACGTTGGCGCTAGGGCGCGGCACATTGGCGCTGGGGCGCGAGTTTGCAGAGGGCTCGGCCGAGTCTGGCGCTGCGGCGCCACCATCTTGTACTGGTTTTGGCGCTGCGGCGCCGAGCCTGTGCACCAGTTGACAAACTAGTTTTGGTTTTCTAACGAAACTCCCGACTTCCTAATTTGTTCGTTTTACATCCGAATTGACCCATTCGAATTCTTACAGGTCAAGAATTACATCCTTTACGCGTTCATATAAGAATTCAACAATTTCGAATCCGTTAACTCATAATTCACTATTGAGTTCATTTTATATACGTTCGTAAACGTTAATGAGCGTTCAATGCTCGTTTTCTTCGTTTTAAGTCGAAAACCGACGATTCTCGAACCCGCGACTCTTAATCACCCTATCTCACGTGTTGACATTGAAAACCAAAATTTTCAAGTCTCACGGTAACTTTTGACTACCCATCCGGAATTTCTACGTTTTCGACGATTAACGTCTAATTTCGTAAAATTCGCCATAACTTTGTTACTAACATTCTCTAAGCCAAATCACATGGAATATTCCATGGATTTCATATCTAACCCCTAACCAAACAAGAAGCATAACTATCGTATTGATGGAGCTCAATTGTTTATCAACAATCGATCCTCCACAATTAATATTTTCATGGTTTAACAACTATATTAAACCTTATTATTTTTGAAAGCTTATGACTTATAGAGATTGAATCTATGGTAAGTCATCTTTACTCCCTCATACAAGGCATATACCACCCCTTTGTGACTCTCCATGATAAAAGAAAATCAAAGAGATGGATAATGAAGAACAAGAAGTATTACCTCAAGTTCCTTAAGAAAATCTCTTGGAAGAATAATTGTCAAAGCTTCCCAAGTGAAGGACTTATAAGTCTAGCTCTCTTTTCTCTCTCAATATAATCTAGGTTGTCAACTTTGAAACTCTAAAATGCAACAACCTAGCTTCTTATTTATAGGAAATGAAAATGGAGGGCTTAATGGTCAATATACCCCCACCTCCTTACTATTCAAGTGTGGTCACCAAGTATTTTACTTGGTGACCAAGTCTTATACTTGGAGTTCACCCCAAGGTGGCCGGCCCACCTCCCCTATTGTGACATCACATGGGTTGCCCCATGGGTTATACCCATTGGGTGACCCACCGGTTCGACCCACGGTTCGGTTTTTTTTTTTGTGAATTGGGCTTAAGTAAATAAACATTGGGCCTTGACTTTGACTTAACCCACCTAACTCATTGGGCTTAGTCCTTCAATTGATTGGGCTACTCATAATCCAATACAAATGAATTACTCATTAAGTCATAACTTAATTCTATAATACGTATCGTATTCTACACGTATGATTCACGTATTCCTTTCGTATACCATAAGTACAATAATCGAATTGTACCTCGTATTTACTTAACGTATTATACATAGGTACTACTAGCACCACCAATTGTATAACACTTGAATAAAACCTAACGCCATTCCTTCTACGCATATTATTTCCTTCTCGGAAATCAATATACTCAACCCTTAGGTTTTAAGTCCGCAGGCGAAAACTTCGTTTTTGCCATAAATGAAATATTATCAGATATTCCATCTCATCACGATATTCTATCATTACGTATTTCTCAAAATTTCAAAAAAATTCCTCGGACAGAAACGGATGAATAGTGTTTTTACGGAAACTTCTAAAAAAATAATTATTATCGTCTTGGAAATTCCAAACAACTATTTCTACCACGTAGCCAGAATACTAACCACGTTAGCACATTCTAGGTCATAGAATGACCTTCACATAGTTTACTTCACAAAGAATTCAATTAAATTCATTTAATTCACATAATCAAATTAAAATTTAATTGTAATAAAAATCCGATTTTCTCGGGCGTTACAGGGTTAGTTACTTCAGTTCGTTATTTCTTTACTCTTCTATTGGTTTCATTAATTCTATTGATTCAGATATATTCCGCTCAGATCTTTGGAGATTATATTTTCGTCAGTATTTATATTTGAGGCTTTGTTCAATATTTTGTCTCAGTTGATTTCGTATTTCAGTTGTATATCTTTTGTATCTTTATATTCGTACTGGGCAATTGGCTCATGCTGTGTTTTTCTTCCGGCAGGTTTGCAGGGGTGATTCAGGGCTAGTGTGATGAGAGTGTTGCCTTTGACCATCTAAGTTGATTCGAATTTTAAGTTTTAATTATTTTGACTCTGTTTGGAGAATTGTATTTAGTACTTTATTAATGGGTCACCACTATTAATATTTTGAGGTTGTTAGTGCTCTATTTATTTATTTTGAGGTTTATTGTGCTTTGCACGTGACCTCCCTTTCCTTTTTGGGAAGGGGGTGTTACAGATATTGTATCAAAGCTTAGGTTCTTTCTTGTAGAAAACCTATTTAGGTTTGACCTGTGAGTTGTGGGTAAACCATTGGGTAGACGTAGGAGTCTGATTCGATTTTGTTCTTTGTTTGGTTAGTCTCTATTTTGACCAATTGTCGATTTCTTTTCGATTTGTAGTTGATTTGAGGAAAGTGGAATAATTTGTTAAGGTGATTGAGTAATGATAGTAGATAAGAATTGTTATTTAATCATTGAGGTGAATAAAGTTATACTTTGTACAGATAAGAAATGATTTTATATGAGATGCGATTATGATGTGAATATTTGTATCGACGAGTATTTGATGTTGGAGAATTATTTTTGTTAGAGTTGTTTTTTTTGTGACAATTTTTATGATCGTTGAATTAAGAATTTGATTTGAGTTAGGTTTTGATTTATGTTAAGCTTGTGGATAATTTGAGGTTTGAGTATTGATGGCATACTATGATAAAGTAAAAATTATTAAGTATAGAGTATTTCTTATAATTTGAGTTATTGATATTCGAGATAATTAAATTAATCATTTGAAGTTAATAATCAATTTTGTGGCTATTTTCTAGTAGAATATTGGAGTTATGTTCTATGAAGTTGTTTTGTGATAATATGGGGAGACATTGAAATTTATTAGATTATGGTTTGCAATAAGGGATGATTGATTTAATATATGATTAGATAGTAAGTGATGAAATTCAATTGATTTTGAGAGATCTTGAATAGTAATAGTTCGCTTATGCAGATGGTAGAATATGTGACTTGGAGTTTGATATGGTGATAAAAAGATCTTAGTAGTATATATTTTTGGTATAATAATATTTGAGAACTAGTTTAATTTGAGGTTATGATATATTGAAACTATTGAGTTCTGAAGGTGAGTTGGTAATATAATTAGTACAATTGTTTTGTTTATCCGATGTCATTGAAGTTTTGCATGAATTTATATATAAAAAAAATTGTTAGATCCTGGTTATGTGCGGAAAATAAACATTTTATGAGTTAAAGATAATTTTAAATATTTTGGGTATTCGAATCATATTTAGATGAAAAGAAAATTATGTGTTTTCGAATTATGTTGCGAAGAGTTCGTACGTTACAAGAATGAAACTCAAAGATATTAATGGGGGGGTCGCATCAATAGTGGATCATGTGATTTAACGCGAAGAACCTTACCAAGGCTTGACACGATAGCTGACGAATATTTTAAGAGTACATGGATAATTGTGTGGACCGATTGAGTTGCTAGGCTTGATCGTTACAAATGGTGGCGCTACATCTTAATTAAAGTTTACGAATAATTATGTAATTTAAATAGAAATTAAAATAAAACTTTATGTAACTTATTTGAATTCCGAGGACGAAATTATTTTTAAGGAGGGATAAATGTGATAATCCGAATTTTTGTTAAGAATTAAATATTAATTTTATTTTCTTAAAATTATTCGAAGCGCGAAACTACTTGGGAGGTGTAAGAGACTATTCGGCAAGAGTATCATCACCTCTTTAATGTCAAGTAAATCTTTGTTGCTCTTTTGATTCTTGGGACGAAATCCTTTTTAAGGGGTAGGTGATGTAATACCCAGAAAAAAAAATTTATTCTTAAAACATATTGTTTGAACTTTGTCTTTTATTTGAGTCAAACTTGTTATTTAATTAATTTGTGCTAATAAGTATTAATAAGTGATGAATAATTAACTTAATAAAATTGGACTTTTCTTATGTTTGACAGTTTTGATCAAATTGTATTTAATTTATGTTGACTATAATAAGTTTGTGGTTATATTAATTTGGGCATGTTATATTAATTGGGTCAAACTAATTTTTAAATATTTAAGTTTGGGCTTGTTAAACAATTTGAGCCCAAATTAGGGTGATGGGTTTAAAAACCAAATTGGAATAGGAGTAATATTAATATAATAGGTTAAATTCATTATTAATTCATATACTAACATTAATCACCTAAACGAAAGGAGAGGGTTTTGACGCAGTGAGAAACGAAAAAGAGGCGGAAGAGAAGGTTGTGAAATAAAAAGAAAAATTGGGAAGAAGATTGTGAGATTATATTCAACAAAATTGTATCTCAAAAAGGTAATTATTGGACTATTTTTGAATACAAATAATTACTTTGTTACTGATTATGATCTATTTTATTGTGGTGTTTACAATCTGTTTTAGGAATTTATTATGTCGTTTGATTAGTCAGATCTGTAATTATAGTCTTCATTTTGTAATCGGAATATGGAGTGTATGAGATCATGAAGTTGATGATTATTGCAGGATCAACATGTACTTAATATGTATACGTATAAGGTTCAGTAATTATTTTCTGAATGAAGGCATCTGACTATGATATAGGATTACGAAATATGAATTGTTTATGAAAAGGCAGGCATCCATGCAAACTTTTTTTTTCTGAACTAATAGAAAATTCATTTTTATTGGCACTTAGTAAAACGTGTTGGCTCTCTTATTATTTAAGTATTACCCACTTAATATGAGGATTAGGCTAACACATCATTTCCTGTCCGTGTAATCAATTAATGTGATTTTGTAGTGTCATAGTTGATATTTTTTTTAAATAATAATATAATTATAAACAAAATAGACTACAGAATGTATATAGTATGCTTTCTATTTTAAAATTATTAAATTTTATAAAATAAAATAAAATAGAAAGAATAAATTTAATAAGTTAGTAATTTAATTAATGGTATGATATTGGTTTGATAATTATATAGATTCGATTGAGAAGGTCTAGCGGTGTAATATTTGGGTTCAGTGAATTATTTTGGTATTATATTCAGGTACGGATTCCGTACTCTTTCAGCGACATTCTTGTTAAATTTGATTTGTTCGTTTTGTCCCTTATTTCGAATTTCGTTATTATTTCACATAATTATTTCCTGTGAAATAAATATATTAGTTTCATTTTAGAGTTGATACATATGACTCGTATTTGTACTATTTGAGTTAGGTTATCATGTTTAGTACTATTTATTTTGATAATTGTAGAGCGGTACATGTTGCTACCTTCTTTTTGAAACCTTGTGACTATAATTTAATTTGATTCAACATGTACATATAGAACTCTTTTGTTGGTATTATGTCGCATGTGTTGTGACATGGTATTTTTGTTAGAATATACCGTAGGGTATACTTGAGCTATAACCACCTGTGGGGGTACCATAGGCATGTCGTCTTGGCACGAGAGGCATGACACTTTATGTGGCGGTGTGATTAGTCCACGGCGTCTCCGTTTTGGACTCCGAAGGAAGTGGGGCATTTGGTGTTTTGTTGTGGGAGGCATATGGGTTAACCCTAGTTTTTTGTTCTGCGGATTGGTGATATTGTGCCAAACACACTTATCCAATTTGCATACATTTGGATTCGCGATCCAATGTGTGAGTGCTTGTATGGCATTATTTTGACTTACATGTGTTGCATCATTTGACTTGCATGTGTGGTATTATTTTGACTTGCCCGTGTGGCATCATTTGATTTGCCTATGTATCATTATTTTGACTTGCCTGTGTGGCAATGTATATTTTTGAGCTTATTCGATATGAAATAACACCCAACCATTTGATTCAGCCTATTATTTCATTGTATTAGTTTTGTTTGTTTCTGTTCAGTTTAATTCATTGGGTTAATTACTTCAGTTCGTTATTTTTTAACTCTTTTATTGGTTTCGTTAATTCTGTTGATTCAGATATATTCCATTCAGATCTTTGGAGATTATATTTTTGTCAGTATTTATATTTGAGGCTTTGTTCAATATTTTGTCTTAGTTGATTTCGTATTTCAGTTGTATATCTTTTGTATTTTTATATCTGTACTGGACAATTGGCTCATGCTGTGTTTTTCTTCCGGCAGGTTTGCAAGGGTGATTCAGGGCTAGTATGATGAAAGTGTTGCCTTTGACCATCTAAGTTGATTCGAATTTTAAATTTTGATTATTGTGACTCTGTTTGGAGAATTGTATTTAGTACTTTATTAATGGGTCACCACTATTAATATTTTGAGGTTGTTAGTGCTCTGTTTATTTATTTTGAGGTTTGTTGTGCTTTGCACGTGACCTCCCTTTCTTTTTCGGGAAGAGGGTGTTACATAACTCATAATCGCATTCTAATAATTGAGTCATGTTCATAACATCTGAATACAAACAAAGTTTTTGAGAAATGAGGTATTGACGAATTTCGGGCGTCAAACCTCGCAAAAACATTCGTGTCATACGTTCCTCATTATCTACCAAATGGGATGCAAACCGGGATAACTCCGTAAATTTAGCCTCGTATTGCGATACGGTCATATTTTTTTGTTCCAGCTTGATAAATTATACCTTCTTCATGTGACGAATACTTTCAGGAAAGTACTTGTCATTGAACAATTCTTAGAACTTCTCCCAAGACATCTTCAGTGCAGAAAGATGAGTACGTTTTACAGATTTCCACCAGTAATCTGTCTCTCCTCGCAACATGAAGGTCGTAAAGGGAACCTTTTTCTCCTCTGAGCATCCCAAGACATCAAATATCTTGGTGATCTGCTTAATCCACGTCTCTGCTTAAGTGGCTCTGGCTTTCCCAAAAACTCCGGTGGTCCCAGCTCCTTAAATTGCTTAGCAGTGACCAGCCGTGAGTTGCCATTGATTCCACCTGCATTTTGAACAGGAATATCTCCTGTTTGGTGTTGCATAAATTTTAAAAAGCTCCTAAACATGCTATCGTTCGTCATTTGGTCAGTGTTATTGTTTACACGAGGATTATTGCATTCCTGATGCACATTATCCTGGTTATTGATTGGCGGTGACTCAACAGTCTCATGTGCTCCATTGCTTACCTCAAAATTTTTAGATGTCATTTTCAAACACTGCAACAAAATAAGGGTTAATTGACATGCCACAAATTATCCCTATATTCTGATCGACCAATTAAATAGCAAATAAGCTTAGATAGGTCATACTAGCGAAGGATTTACCCGTCTCTCCCCTCCTAGTTCTAGCCTCAAATCTCAGCCAGGGATTATATCCATAAGCTTTGATACCAATTGTGACTCTCGTCCAAGACTTGGATAGCACCTCACATTGATACCTATCAACTTGTCACCGTTATTCACGGCGTCCCCTACAGAAAGTCTAGCTTTGGTGCATCCCACATAAGGAAGTCACCAGCGAAAGGCTCGGGGCTCTTTACTTATGAATTTGATACCAACTGTGACACCCCCAAATTAGGTATACACAACCCATTCTGAGTCGCTAACATACATGGTACAGAATGTAAATACAACTTCATTTATACAATACGACAAAAACGTAGCTGAGAGTTTTAACACGAATATTGTCTCGTAGACAATATCCAAACTCAAAATAAGCCTTCATTACATTTATTATCACATTATTTCATAGAATAGTAAGGACTACTATAGCAACAATATTGGACCATCACTCCATTCCCTGACTAGTCCCAGCTATATTCTCATTTCCTGAAAAGAACAATGAAAGAAAAGGGTGAGCTCAACTAGCCCAGTAAGACTATTATGACTAAGTTAATGTTGAATAAATTATCCTTAGTCTTCAACATTATAAAAACTGATAGAATACAATAGACAACAAGTTTTAGATTAACAACTGCAGCGAAAATAGCAATCTATTAGAAGAGTCAAGTAGAGCATGATGTATACTATCTTCTATGATTTAAAAATTCATCATCAGTATTTTATCTTTATAACACAATTCAATAAATAATCCACTTCACCGAATTATCCATACACTACGGGCCAAGGATATTCGTTAGTATATCCACATCATTGAATTATCCATGCACTACGGGTCAAAGATATTCATTAGTATCACATCCACAAATCATCCATGCACTACGGGCCAAGGATATTCGTTATTGTCACCAGTGGTCATGATCATGCCAAACAACTGTCCATCAATGCACTACGGGCCAATGAGGGTTTTTACCACATCATTTGTAACATTACAGGTCATGAATATACCGATACATAATTCCTGGTCATAATCATTTCAATCAACAGTCCATCTATGCACTACGGGCCAAAGATGAATTTTATCACAATATAGGCATGAGGAAGATGACAATGATATAAGAATTCAATTAAGTGAGATCAAGAATAAATTTTAAAGATTTATAATTCAATTTATCCAGAGTTCAAGAATGTTCAAATTGTCAACATGATAACTGCTTTGTGGAGTAAATTCAAGAATAATATTCATGCATCAAAAATAATTTGGACAGAAAAGAAATCAATTTTTACCGTGAATAGTACCTCGGGTGAATAGTACCCAAGTGAATAATACTCCGTAAATAGTACCCTATGAATAGTACCGTATGTATTAATAGTACCGTATATATGAATAGTGTCGTATATATGAATAGTGTCGTATGTATGAATAGTACTCCGGCATGAAAAGATTAAAATTTAACAAGAATGTCCAAAAAAATATTTCGGTGAAACGATACTAGCTGAAGCGCAAATTTCAAAGATATTCTACTAATTTCAAGGAATATAGAAGCAATACTTATCAAAATAAGTATAGATTTAGGAATATGAAACGTAATAATATTACTTGCATACTAAAGAATATGGAAGAAAATATTATTTCTTACGAATATTGATCAAAATAATATCCCTTACGAATATTAAACGAAAATAATACTCATTACGAATATTGAACGAAGGCAATATCCCTTACGAATATTGAACGAAAATAATATTCCTTACGAATATTGAACAAAATAATATTCTTACGAATACGAAAAATAATATCTCTTCTGAATATGAAATAAATAATACCCCTTACATTAAAAGGAGAGTACTTCTGACTGGTATAGCGGAGATATTCTTGAAGAAAACTTGCACTATTTACTACACTCAAAGCTTCCTTAAACTCAAAAGAAATACGCACAATATTATAGAAGAAGAATTCTCTGATTCTGGTGTGATTTTCATTTCTAAACTAAGCATCGTATTTATAGGAGAATGGCAGGGAACTATTTAAGAAATCATGGGTGAACAGTAATAATCACGGACGAAAAATTTGAGAATTCACGGACGAATTTTCTAATTTTTACTATGCTGTACTATGCAGCACTATGCAATACTATGCATTACTATACAACATTATGCAATACTATACAAATACTATGCAATAAAATAAAATAAAATATATTCTATTTATAAAAAGTTTTTTGTTTTATATAAACAGTTTTTTGTTTTATTACTATTATAATAATAATAAAACAAAAACTGAGATAATTTTCTACTGACGATTTGGAAAAATGAGTAAGTGGTGGTTTCATGTAATAAGTCGAACTTACAACAAATACTTCATATAAAATCCCTCTATTTATCACAAATCACTTGGCTTCTCAAAACACATTTTTAATAACATTTATTCATCATTAATATTATAACTCGCAATATTAACAACCAGATCATTCCCAGGAAAGAGGGAGCTTTCCGATAAGAACTTCTCCTTATTGGCGCGCAATTAGATGACCAAACATCTTTCCTCGACAGAACTTTCTAGACATTGTCAATAATACAAATAATAATATGAATAACTTTGTCGTCCCAATTATTAATTTAATAATATAAAATATTGTGCAGATGATACTGTGACAATAATTGAATCAATAATATGAGATACTATGCAGCAACTACTATTGCAATAATTAAATAAAACTTAGTGACTTCTAACGTAAGCATCAATAATCAAAGTTATTGTACAATATCGTGTGCTACTATGCAACCACGCGTATTACTGTACTTTTATCATCGGGTATTTCAACAGTTAACGATAAAAGTCTTGTCGTTATTTTTATAAAAAGGTTATTTCTGTCACTTTCTATATCTGACAGTTTCTGTCGATTTCTATATCTAACAGTAGTTTTGTTGTGGGGTCCACCAATGATTGTGCCGTCGTACGAATATTTTCTGATAAAACGAATATTTTCCGACCAAACGAATATTTTATGACAACTTCCATACTTTGTAAAATTAGTAAACATTACCCACAACTATAACATTATATCAAATCCACACCTTATTATTCAAAATGATATTTAGAGAAAATTAAATCTTTATTCATAAAAGTTGGGGTCTTACAAATTGAGAGTATCATGTTTAAGAGTCCTAATCCAATTCGAAAATCAGCTTTAAGGTGGTGAGATCGGCTATAAATACAAGGCTTAACTTCAATTAACAGGTAATACACGTTTAAGCACTAAATACTAAAGCCTCCATTGTTAAACCTTGTTCAGCTTGTACTTATTCTCACACCGGAGCTATTACCCGGTTGCCCAAGCCGTCAAGCTTCTTGTGTAATTTCGTTACTGTGCAAGTTTAAGCGCGAAACTTGGCGTTATCATAGAGGTTTATTAATGAAAGTAGTAATTATTATAAATTTGAGTTGTAACGACCGAGAAAATCGGATAATTTGTAAAATAATTTTATTTGATTAAATAATGAAAAAAAATATATTATATATTATTATTATGTGTTAGTAAGATGAAGGTTGTTCTATAACTTAAATGTATCGGAATATCGTAGTATTCTGGCTACGTGAAGGAATTAAAGTGTTTCAATTTCCAAGAAGAAAATAAAAGCTTTCCGATAAATTTTCTTAAAAATACTATTCACCAATTTCTGCTCGGGAATTATTTTTAAACTTCCGAGAAATATATAGAGATAGAATAATAAGGAAGGATGGAATACGTAATAATATTTCAGTTATAACAAATGCAGTTTTTCGCCTGTGTACTAAATTTGAGAATGTTAAGGAACGTAAAGATTCGAATAAATGATGATCGTATAATAGCAAGTATTATACGAGGTAATAAATACAAGTATGATACGAAGTATTATACGAGTATATATGAAAGGTAGTATAACGTATATGATGAATGATTATACGACTTAGTATACGAGAAGAGTACGTATATTATACGTTATAAGCATTAAACCAATTTCAATAAACTTGTAGGATTTGTGTAGGAATTGTACAAGCCCAAATGAAATTATGTTAAAGCCCAATGATATGAAATGCAAACCCAACGTTAGGCCCAAAGTTATTTAAACTAAATCTCAAACTAAGAACCGGACCCGTGGGTCCAACCAATGGATCAACGGGTAAGAAAACCCATGGGGCAACCCATGTGGGCCCTATGAGTGAGTCATGGCTGGCCATGTGTGGTGGCCAAGCAAAGGATAAAGTGAGTGGAGGCCAAGTAAAGAAGAGCTTTGTCTTCATTTATGCCTTACCAAAATTCACCAATGTCTTAAGAGCTTATACATTGAGAGAAAAGTAAGAAAAGCTAGTCTTTGATAATTCAAGAAGAAAGAAGAAGAACCAAGCTTGATCATCAAGGGTAAGAACCTTTAAACCATTATTAATCTTCCTCTCTTTAATAATAGTTTATAGAGAAATGTTGACTGGTGGAGCATGTATGATAAGGAGAAACAAGGATGGTTAATTAGTGGACTTAAACTCTAACAAACCATGTTGGAAGAGAATCATAGTCATAAAAGCTATGAACAAATGAAGAACATATTAAGAATGATCATTTTGTGGTTGTAATATGTTTAGTTAGGATGTTAGAGATATGTAATGAATCCATTTTGAACGATGTAAAAATCTCAAGTAATGAAGCTATGGTAAAATTTACGAGATTAGACGATAATCGTCAAAATCATTAAATTCTCAGAATGAAAGTCAAAAGTCACTGTTTAACTCGAAAACGTTAGTTTTCGATGGAGAATAGTCTAAGTTTTCATTTTTAGAGTTGCGGACTCGAAAATGACCAAATTCTGACTTAGAACGAAAAAACGAGCTTTGAACGTCTTCGAACATTTAGCGAACGCTCAATAATGAACTAATCGGCGAATTCCGAGTTAAAAGATTCAAAAATAAAATATTTTCTAATAAAATCATAGAACATGTGATTTGTGAGCTGATGGCTTTTGAACGAGTCAATTCGGACTTAGAATGAATAAGTTATGAGCTTGGAAAATTCACAGAAGAAATCAACTGTCAAAATTTTCTCTTAGGCAAGGTTGGCACCGCAGCGCCAGGCCAGATCCTCATACACTGATGAGTGGCGTCGCAGCGCGGCCTTAGCATAAAGGAATGGTGCCGTAGCGCCAGAACCGGAGCATGGGTATTGTCAAGGTGCGCCGCAGCACGAAACCTATGTAGAAAGCTGGCGCCGCAGCGCCAGCACTAGGAAGGGCACAGTGACGAATGCTTATGAATATAAAGAATAAGAAAGTGAATGAATGGTGAATTATATACTTAATAAACCTAATGTAACATCATTAAAGGTGATTGTAAACCGTAAAGATTACAACTAAAAGTTGACAAACGATTACGTAAACGTAAATACATTGTAATACGATAAACCGTAGCTAATGTTAAACAATCTAAGGCATGATTAGATTGAGAAGAAGGGTAAGATATCTTAGTAACCATACTTGATTATATATGACATAATGTGGTATGTTATGTGATCATGTATTGTAGAATCCTTAAAGACTCAAAGGAAAAGTATATTAACTGTAAAAGACGCTGAATGCAAGTATTCTGACCCTTGTCTATATTCTTTTGGACAAGCTTTGTAATCCATGTACCTTACGCATGAATTGATGTATGATGAAGTCGAAGCCAATTCCTTCGGCTAGACTTAAAGACATTTTGTGGATTTCTTATAATCTATCAAACTATTATTAATGTTGCTATCTTTTGCCAAACTATTTTGGTATTGATTTCAAAGAAAGACTGAGTATGATAAAAAAATATTTTGTCGTCAAATGACAGGCACGTGAAGTTGCCAAAACTTAAACATAGATACGTTTAAAGAAAGTAGTGTTGTACAACATAGAGTACTATAGGCTGATCACCTAGACGTGCTCATAAGATATGCCGAACTTATGGACTTGGTGTCGGGTTGTCCTTTTCAAAGAAAGAATGAAATGCTCAAGGTCTTGGACCGAAAGTTATGTTTAATGAATGTTGTTCATTGTGAAATATTTTAAAGAAAAGAGAAGTGTTATTTTAAATTATCGGTAGTACTTCATAACTATTGATTCAGTTATTGAAGATATACGATTTATATGATTCAAGCCTCTTGTTTAAATGAAATTGTCGTATTTGTTGAGCTAGTTATGCTCACTCTTGCTTGAATCATATGAATGTAATTAAGACTGAACGGACTGAAGGATCCGGTAAAGATAAAGAGAAGGCTAAGGCAAACCAATAGATTGCCTTTGTAATAGTATAGTATGAATGTTATAATTATTTAATATTATGACAAGAACACATGTAATGGTTATAAAGAACCTGGGTATGGTAATATTGTTTTGGAATATATAAAAGACATTTTCACTCTTTTGAGATATTTCAATCGAATGAATGTGTGAACTGTAGCACCGTGTAGCACCATCTGCCGGGTTGAAAGATACCCGGATTTGAGGGCGTCACATGAGTAGTAGAAGGGAGAAGATGATTGCGAGTGTAGTGTGAGAGGTTTATCAGCAGAGTTAGTTTCATGGTTCTTCTTCCAATCTAGGGTTTTTGCTTCTGGTTCTGGACCTTTTGTTACTAATTTTGTATGGGAATGATCAAGATAGGAAATGGGTATAAATTAGTATTACATGGGCGGGATTTTTTTTTGACTTGGGAAATTTTTTTGGTGTGAGATGAAATGTGCGCCTTTAGATTAAGTTAGAATAAATTTGAACCGTTCTCGTGCTTTAAAATGGGAAAAGATTCAAAAATGATGTTATAAAAGTGTTGATTTGCTAGAGTAAAAATGATGTTACCAAAATAATTATGCATTTAACATACTTTTGTAATTATTCTAGCCATATTTAACACTTTAAAAAGAATTATTATTATGATAACAATATTTTTGCTATGATAATTATATTGTATAATCTCATAAGATCTAAACAAGTAAATTCATAACTTAAAAATCCTAGTTAGAGAACTCTACTTTTCTTGTTTCATCTTTATTCTCTAATCCCTTGATTTTCTTATCTAAGACCTTCAAATCTTTTATACATCCAATGAGATGTTTCATATTCAAATGAGATGATTCAGACTAGAGTAACTCGTATTTAACTAAAAAAAACTCGAGTAACTGAATAAGTACACATATTTATTTATTAGAATAGAATCTACTTATTTACCCTTATCTTCCAATTTTTTCAATACACATTCAACAACATAAATATTATATCCAATGATATCATAAAATTCTTCGCGAATAATTAGATACACAATAAAATTCGTCATAAAAAATGTCACTTTTTTTTAAAAAAATTAATATTCGTGTCATTAAATGTATAATAAAAAAATTTAAAAATAAATATAATAATAGGAATTTTAACCCATGTTTATACGACCCGAGAGTGAGGGGCTATTTGTTTTGGACTGAATACATCTGAATGACTCAATAGCTAAATCGGTAAGTCATTAAGTGCGTTTGTTTTGGAAAAAAATCGTCTGTATGGCTGAATCGGTCAGATGATTGAGCTGAATGGCTAAGTCAGATTTTTTTGATTGAATGATTGAATGAGCAGTTGAATAAAGTTAAAAAAATTAAAAATTAAAAAATTAAAAAAAATATTAACTATTATATTAAGTAATATTAAATAAATTTACAACAACTTTGAATTTTTTTCAGAGGAGTAAAATAATAAAATTTTGTCAATCAGATGTTTTAGATATGTTAATTATCAAATAATTTTTTTCATTCAAATTCAAATTTAACTCATTCATATTCAAATTTAAATTTAAATTCTTTCAATTTTTATCAAACACGCTGAAGTTTGAATAACCAGTCAATTGAGTATGGACTTGATTTAGTTGATTATAAACACCTAACCGTAAGGGGTAGGATCGATAATTAAGAGATTCAGTAGGGGTAAAATCGTTCTTAAAAGGGTGGCGTGCTTTAACGGTATAAAGGTCATTCAAAAAGTTTTCGAGTCACCTTGTAAATGCAGTCCCCTACTCCCTATACACACAGTCACACACAATATAGTGTACTACTACGCACAGAATCTGATGATGACATGGCATGCGTGGACTCAAACAAGACTAAAGAACGTGGGGATCAAGCAAGACAAGAACTAAGAGGTTCAAACAAGGTCTCAATGGATTGATCCAAGATGTTTGGGCCGAAGCTAACACAAGAAAATTCAAAGAGGAGTCTAAAGAGCATGAGACACAAATTTGGGTCAATTTAATACAAATTCAATTCTAATCTTCTAAGCAAAATCAACATATTTTACATGCAAAGAAAGTTTATTATGTGGGTTGGATTATTAATTTATCAATTCTCATGTGGGCCGCACCTTATAAGGTTTAACATAACAAGTCTTAAGGGAATGAGCTGATCTTGGCAAGCATCATCTTATATTTGTACACGTGGACTATAGATTACACCAAGGGATGTTGGCATGCAAAGGAGTCATTAATATATTCAGCAGTTACACACGGTTTTTTTAGCAGCCTCCTACGCGCAAATTAATTTCTTCTACACAGCAAGTTCACGTGGCACACAGCAAGTTCACGTGGCAAAGATTTTTAGATTTTTATAATTCTATTGTAATTAGGACTTTTTTTAATTAGAATTTCTTTTTCAAATTCACTTCTATTTCCTTATAGAAATTAGGGTTATAGTTTATAAATTTCTATTAGAATTTGGATTATTTTGAGTAATATAAATAGAGGTCCAAGTTGATATAATCAAATACATTATACATTATTATTATTCAATATATTTGTGAGCTTATTCTCTACTTTTGGTTCTTTGAAAAATTCTTAAGAATAAGTAATTCTTAATTATTTTTTTGAGATTCAATTTGATTCAATTTGACTTATCATACAATAATTCATAATTGTGTGTGTCGTCTTCTACCGCATCAATCGTCGATTATACCGAGATTACCGCTTCAATATAAGCGAGGGGTCAAGGTGTCGTTGGTGTCCATTCAACGCAGATTCCGAACGTAAGCAATTGTACCAAGATTACCGTCTAAAGTATAGACGAGGGGTTAAGGTGTTGTAAGCAATTCACCCAACAACTATGCTAGAAACGATCCGGGCAACGACCATCTCACGAAAGCGTATCGTGGAGTCTATCATTTGGTATCAAAGCTAAGCCTTTCTAGCAAGTTACTTTTCTTTAATTTTCTATCGAAATATATATTGTTTAAAAAAAAGTAGAAAAAAAAATCAGACTTTTATTTCCATTGTGCTAACCAAACTTGTAGCACACCATCAAATTCCAACCAAGAGTTTATACCGTTCCATCATGATGTTTCCTATAAAATAAGGGTTAGTTAGACATGCATCTCATGTTGCTGATTTATTGTTTAAGGAGATTGTGCGTTTGCATGGGATGCCTAAAACTATTGTTTCTGATAGAGATACAAAGTTCTTAAGTTATTTTTGGAAGATCTAGTGGTGTAAATTATGTACTAAACTGTTATTTTTAACTACTTGTCATCCACAAACTGACGGTCAAACTGAAGTAGTAAATAGGACTTTGTCGGCGTTATTACGGGCTATCATTAAAAAGAATATCATGCAATGGGAAGAATGTACCACATGTTGAGTTTGCATATAATCGTTCTGTTGATTCTGCTACTAATTTTTCTCCATTTAAAATTGTATATGGTTTTAATCCTTTGATACTGTTGGATTTATCACCGTTACCTGTTTCTGAATACACTAACATGGATGGAAAGAAAAAGGCTGATCTTGTTAAACAGATTCATGAAAAAGTCAGACTAAACATTGAACGAATGACGGAACAGTACATTAAGCACGCGAACAAGGGACGACATCAAGTGATCTTTGAACCCGGAGATTGGGTGTGGTTACATATGCGAAAAGAAAGATTCCCTGTTCAAAGACGTTCAAAATTGCTTCCGAGAGGAGATGGTCCATTTCAAATTCTCGAGCGTATCAATGACAATGCCTATAAATTGGATTTGCCAGATGAGTATAATGTTAGTGCCACATTTAACGTTACTGATCTAAGTCTGTTTGATGTAGATGACGATTTGAGGACAAATCCTTCTCAAGAGGAGAGGAATGATGAGGACATGACATGCGTGGACTCAAACAAGACTAAAGGAACGTGGAGATCAAGTAAGACAAGAGCTAAGAGGTTGAAACAAGGTCTCAATGGATTGATCCAAGATGTTTGGGCTGAAGCTAACACAAAAAAAATTTAAAGAGGAGACTAAAGAGCATGAGACACAAATTTAAGTCAATTTAATAAAAGCTCAATTCTAATCTTCTTAGCAAAGTCAACATATTTTACGTGCAAAGAAAGTTTATTATGTGGATTGGATTATTAATTTATCAATTCTCATGTGGGCCGCAACTTATAAGGTTTAACATAATGGATATATATGATGATATTGGCAAGTCTTAAGGGAATGAGCTGATCTTGGCAAGCATCATCTTATATTTGTACACGTGGACTATAGATTATAGCAAGGGATGTTGGCATGCAAAGGAGTCATTAATATATTCAGCAGTTACACACGATTTTTTTAGCAGCCTCCTACGCGCAAATTAATTTCTTCTACACAGCAAGTTCACGTGGCACACAGCAAGTTCACGTGGCAACGATTTTTAGAATTTTATAATTCTATCGTAATTAAGACTTTTTTTTAATTAGAATTTCTTTTTCAAACCGACTTGTATCGAGTACATTTGGGGCGACCGAATATAGCGACCGATCCAATTTTTTTTTTTTAAAATGTCTCTCAAATGACATTTTTTACATGTATCCAAATGACATCCAAAACACTTTTTTCTGTAAAAAATTCAGTTCCAATAAATCTTATAAATTATTTGAGAGACATTTAAAAAAAAATAAAATTAGACCAGTCGCCAAGACCGGTCACCATATCCGGCCCCCTAGACTTTTTCATTTCCTTATAGAAATTAGGATTATAGTTTATAAATTCTAATTAGGATTTGGAATATTTTGAATAGTATAAATAGGGGTCCAAGTTGATGTAATCAAATACATTATATATTATTATTATTCAATATATTTGTGAGTTTATTCTCTACTTTTGGTTCGTAATTCTTAGTTATTTCTTTGAGATTCAATTTGACTTATCATACAATAATTCATAGTTGTGTGTGACGTCTTCTACCGCATCATTCGTCGATTGTACCGAGATTACCGTGAGGGGTCAAGGTGTCGTTGGTGTCCATTCAACGCAGATTCCGAACGTAAGTAATTGTATAAAGATTACCGTCTAAAAGTATAGACAAAGATTAATATGTTACAAGCCATTCACCCAACAACCGTGTTAAAAACGATCGGACGATCACGTGCGTAAACGTGCCGCGGAGTCTATCAGATTTCCTCTCTCTGCTCTTTTTCTTTTCGTGCAAAATTCAGGTATAGAGCGACAGCTTCATCAGAATAGCCACTATCATTCATCACAATACATATATATGGATATAGAGAGATAAAGAGAGAAAATGAGGGAGATATATAGAGAGAGAAATCAAGGAGATCTCGAGATTCGCGCCTTAGAGATCTTCGCGGATCAGGAGGATTAAAGGCGAAGTCGGCGAGAATTAAGACCATTTTCTACCGATGAAACATGGATGAGCTGGGTCCTGTAGATTTTATTGGGTTGTTGGCGTATAATTATGTGATTGGATCATCAATGTGAATCATAAAGGCTTTGAAAAATTAATTCAATTGGGGAAAATTGCATTCAGCTCCATTCTGGAGGCGTGGTTGTTTAAGAATATTTTTTGTGGGTTCTATAGAGAGCCAGACAATGAATTTTTTCTCTCTATGCTTTTGATTTCTAGGGAGAGAAACATCCAAAACCCTCCAGTTTGTTGTTTGTCCTTCTGTACACTGTGAGTTGGTGCTTGAAGGTCTGTGAAGAGGGTTGCTGGGGTAATTTTAGAGGACTGCGGTGGATAATTTGGGAAGAAAATGAAGTTTATGAAGTTGGGTTCCAAGCCTGATACATTTCATGCTGAAGGCAACTCAAACAGGTATTTTGGTTTTTTGCTTTTTACCTTTTTTTTCTTTTCCTTGCATTCAGTTTCTAAGATCTTATTTGATTCTCCATTACTATAATTTTTTTGTCTGTATATCATACAAATTTTTACATATTTGCTTCCTGGCCTAACTATTTAATGGCAAGAGTTGTAGCATATATTTTTATTTATCTTAAATTTCATATTTTTCTTGCAATTTTTGGGTACAAGTTTCTAGCAATCTCTTATTATGACATGATGACTCTTTTTTATTTTGTTTGCCAAAATTAGAAAAATATATGTATATTACACATGAAGTTGTGATTATTTAGTCAAAAGCTTTCAGGTGTGATTCTGAATCCTTTAAATAAGTTGAAAAAATGATACTTTAGTATGGGAGAATATAAATTTACTTTTTACGTCCTTTTCTAGAGGTTTTGGCTTGGGTTGCCTGAGACCACTAAAGAGGTGGCCCAGGTGGTCCAAGTCTTGAACTGTCCTGATTTTGATGAGGTGGTGGACCAGTTATGGATAAAGTCATATAGACCACATGAGCAAAGTCATTATCAGAGTATAAACCACTCTAATTTATAAGGAAGGATGATGTTAAGGGTTTTTAATTTTTGGTCTCAAAAAATGACTTAAATGATGTGTCAACATAATATTTGTCGGGTAGATCTCATGTGATTGACAATGTCCTAAATTATTATTAAAATATTTAATATCATGTCTTGAAAATCATTTAAGACCAAAAATTGAGGCTCATGACATTACTTTTGGAGGAATACAAATACTCTTTCGGTTCCATATTATTGGATTATTATTGACTTTTTAAAGTTATCTTTAAGAGATTTTTAAACTTAAAATTGACATAGACTCTTTTAATTTTAATCAAATACAATGATTAATATTATAAATTAACTAAAAAGTATTATGCATTGTAAGATTTTTTGTTTTATTAATTTTAATAAGTCATCTCAAATTTGAATTTAAAATATTTCAAATTGACTTTTAAAAGTCAATAATGGTCATATAATTTGAAACTGAGGGAGTATAATATAAGGGAAGGGGGAGTACATATTTGCATACTTATACACATAACATCCAGATCCACCACCTTCCATCGAATTTCCCTATAAAAGATAATGTCTTTTTGGATAATTACATATTTTGATTTTTTTCTATTGGCATGAATTTTGGAGGTATCAAAATGGAGTTCCTAGTTTGTTATTTCGATATCTTCTAGGTGGTGACCCAACTTTTGTGGGGCCATCTTTAAAGAAATTTTATATATTTACTTAAGAGTATCCTTAGACGTATACATGTCAAATGATGGGATGGAACAAAGTTAAATTAGTTGTTTTGTTCATATTGATTGAGAATGCCTATCCCTGTAACTTACCTTGTTTGTTTGTATTAATAGAAGTTTTGAATGGCCTTGCACACCAATTGATCTCAGTTGGGCAATCAAGGCATAAAGAAACATAAAATTGTATAATTCATCATCCAAGTTTTATTTTAGTAAAGTAAATTTAGCAAATTTGTAGCTAACCTAAATTATCATTCTATATTATTTATGTAGATTTTTTGGTTTTTGTGATTTTATCCGACAATGGTTATTGGATATTAGTTTTAGCTTGTATCCATATATGATTTTAAGCGTACCTAAAGTAAAGTATCATGTGAAGCCACCTTATTCAGAAGCATCTTACCTCTTGGGCCATTAAACCTTTCATTATTTGTGGAGCTAGAGTTAGTTCCAATTGTGGGAGCTAAAGGTTGTTATGAAACATTTTTTCTTTACGGTGGCTGAGTGAACTCAGATTGGCTTTTAAAATTGTAAATTGGTTGCAAGCACAATTCTTTATTTGGAAAGTAAACTGATTAAAGACTCGAAGTCGAAGCAAACAGTCTTGACTTTTGTGTGAACATGTTGAATCAATGTTCTAAAAGGCGCTAGGCGGGCGGCCAGGGGAGGCCTAGCGCCTAGGGGTCCTGGGCGGGGCCTAGGCGGAATTTTTTATTTTAAGTCAATTTTAATATTTTATCTTACATTTATCGAAACAAAACAATAGTATAAAGTAAAACAATTTATAATAAATATAATAAAGGCATTTGCTTAAAGTTCATATACATCCATATTGCTAATGTCAAAGTTCAAACACAAATATGCAATTGCTCAAAGTTCAAATATATTTTTAACGTATTAGTTTTATTCATAAACAAGATTGCTATTAAATAATAAAATTTCAAATTTCAAAATTTTAATTCAATATTAAACTCAAGAAACTAAACATAAATTTAAGAATTTTATTGAATTAAACTAAATATTACAAATGTATCATCATTTATATAATTTGAAATTGGTATAAGTTCAAAAAATTATAACTATAATAAAATTATCTATTTTGACTTTATATTGTTCACTTCTTGTTGTGATTTGATATGCAACAACCTATATTATGAATATGGTAAATCATTGGAAAAATAAATATATCAAGATCTGATTTGGTTAGTTATTAAAATAAATAAAAACCTCTCTGCCTAGACCTCGCCTAGGCCCCGCCTAATTTCTTGGAAGGATTTTTTTGTCGCCTTCGGCCTAGGTGAGGTGCTAAGGAGGCCTGACACCTAGGCGAGGCACCAAAGGGGGGCCTAACGCCTAAGTGGGGCACCAAGGGGGGACCTAGGCGGACCTAGGCGGGAATTTTTAGAACACTAATGAATCAATTCAATCCTCCCAATACACAAGCCATTTGTTAGTGGAAGTTCACATAAAAATCTAAGTAAGCCAACATTGTATGCCTTTCACTTTAAGAATCTAGTAAATTGAAAATTCTAAGGAATATATAGTTGACCTCTTTAACATTATACACAAGCCATTTGTTAGTGGAAGTTCACATAAAAATCTAAGTAAGCCAACATTGTCTGCCTTCACTTTAAGAAGCTAGTAAATTGAAAATTCTAGGGAATATATAGTTGACCACTAACATTATACCTTTCGACAAAATCATATTAGAGTTTTTTTTTTGTTTTTAAAAATTAGTAAAAGCCATATTAGAGTTTTGTCCTTGTCTTCTCCCCTTTCATAGCAACTCTGTAACCATGGGTGGGTCATTTCAGGCCATTTTTTAGAGATGGTCCAAGACATATAAGGGTATTAAGGGATGCACTTTTTTTGTTGGTTGGTACTCCACTATATTGATTTGATGAGGCTTCATTGATGGTCAACTACCAACAGTTCGTAAAAGTGTAAGCTTCTAGAGTAGAAGGTTTGATTTTGATGATCATCGTTTTTTAAATTGGTCAATGTTGCAATAATCTCTAGCTGCTAGTAGTATATGCAGTTTCATACCTCCATGAATGGTAAGGTGCAAGCAGTCCTTTATGTGTGGTATAGCATAATTATGAACTATAGCAACTTTAGTTTGTCATTGCCGTGCTAACCTGTAAGCTGTGAATTTGTGATAGATAGTACAGGTGTATTTAATTCTTTATCACTCAATTTGTAGATAAGATTTTATATATTATGTAGTCCTGTTTTTACATCTATATAAAAATAAGGTAGTTAATAATGCAGGTATATGTCATCGGATTTGGCAACAGATGTTACAATCATAGTTGGCGAAGTGAAGTTTTATTTACACAAGGTAATACTTGTTAAACTATTTTATTAAATGAAACCGCTAAATCTGTATGTTTGAAGTACCTCCTCTCTCTCTCTCTCTCTCTCTCCCTCTCCCACTGTGCTTTAAATTTCCTGTACAAATTTTAACCATGGTGATGTTTTCGGATTAACTTATACATTATATATCAGTTATGCTTGAATAAATGTAAAGTTTTCATTTTTATATGCTCTTTGGTGAAAATGTGGTTGAACCGCCCCGAAACATGTCACCTCAAAAATCCTTCAAAGATTTGGAAGCATTATGTACTGCATGTATTCAACCGCCAAGCAGAGTTTTGGCTGTTTCTGGAATAACTGAAATTGGTAATTAGCTGATTCTGTTCATTCTTTATTGTAGCTTAGAGACAGAGGCAGAAGGAGGGGGGGGGCCGGGAGGGGGCACATGCCCCCCTAAGGCTGGGGGGAGGGGGGCTATGTATATATTATCCCAAACATCAATCTGTACGTTCATTTGTAAAACATGAGAACCAATTAGATACACATTTGTACTTCAGTTATTTTTTGTTAGCTGCATGTAATTATCAAGAGCATTATTATTATTATTTTTAGTGTGTTAAAGAATGTCAAAGTTGAAATTTCAGAGATTGTGTGTTTTACTAGTATTTAGTAGTATACATGTTCTCTTTCAATACAATAATTAGGGTTTTTTTAGAGTGAAATTCTTTCACAATAAGTAATTTAGTAATTATAATTCGTGAGATACATAATATATTAATATCCCTTTTCAAAGTTTCATTTAGTAAGTTTCATATTAAATGAAACTTTCATAGTATCCTATACACTTTCATATTATCCTATACACTTTCAAAATCTCATAATAAATGAAACTTTCATATTATCATATACACTTTCATAATTCATCTAAGTTTTAAAAAAAACTTCAAACCCTTTTAAGCTTTAGTAAGTTTTAAAAAAAAAACTTTAAATCCATTTTTTTTAATGATGTATTTTGCCCCCCCTCTGAAATTCTCCCTGCTTAGAGATGTGGCAGAAGGAAACTTCACTTGATATATTTTGATACTCTTTGTGCCTGTTTGTTCCATTTCCAGTTTAAATCAACCCGCAATGTCTTTCCCACTTGTTCATAGGTTTTTAAGGTAACACAATTTCCTTAGAAGAATATTGCACAAAATCTGTACATAACAAGAGAAGTAATTTTCAAGGGGAAAGAAATTTATTAGATCTTCCAAACAAATGTACCATGACTAGGTAATGCAACTGGTCAATTATTAAAAGTTTCACCAGAAAAATAATCATACTGTTCTGCGCTTGAACTCTTATACCTAAAGATCATCTTCAATGCAGCACCAGTGATGAGAGGCACTCATTGAAAAAATAAAAAAGATTGTACGCATCTTTGTTTTATGCTGTCAATATCTCATGCATGAGAAGATCCATTGAGTTTCTTTTTCTTATTTTTTCCACCATCATTTAGTTTCAAAAAAATTGTGGCAAAAAGTTCTTCTTGAGACAAAAACGTCTCAACTCTGGTGCTCGTGGTGCTCAAAGAGCATGTTTCTTGACTCAAGATTGTTGATTTTCAAATTACCAAAGATAAGTATAGATCTTTGCTCCTATTCTGTGCACAAACCACAGAAACGTACTGTGAGGATCGGTAGCACCATGTAGTCCCAATTGTTCAGTGTTTGATTATCATTAGAAACAATTATATATATTCCTAAAATGAGATCTGCTGCTTATTTTATTTTTCTGGTTTTCATAGACTGATTATATTTATATATATGTTGTTAAATTTATTACCTTTGCAGTTCCCTCTCTTGTCCAAGAGCAATCGCTTGCAGAAACTAGTATCAAAAGCAAATGAGGATGATTCCAGTGAAATTTACCTTTCTGATTTTCCTGGTGGGGCGAAAGCCTTTGCAATTTGTGCCAAATTCTGCTACGGAATAACGGTCACTCTCAATCCATACAATGTTGTGGCTGTCCGTTGCAGTGCAGAATACCTTGAGATGACTGAGGATGTTGACAGGGGAAACCTAATTTTCAAAATTGAGGTATTTCTCAATTCTGGTGTTTTTCGCAGCTGGAAAGATTCTATTATTGTTCTACAAACAACCACTAAACTTCTACCATGGTCTGAAGATCTAAAGGTTGTTGGGAGATGCATTGATTCCATAGCGTCTAAAACTTCTGTTGAGCCCTCAAGTATAAACTGGTCCTATACTTATAATAGGAAATTAGCACTACCAGATAAAATAGTAATTGAAAACACAATGAAGTTCCATGAGAAACTTGATTCTGTTCCGAAGGATTGGTGGATTGAAGATACATGCGAACTGGAGATTGATCTCTATAGGCCAGTTATGATTGCTATTAAATCAAAGGGAAGAATGGATGCCAATGTGATTGGGGAGGCATTGAAGACTTACACAATAAGATGGTTGCCAGATTCATTGGATGCTTTGGTGTCTGAAGTTCATCAGAGGAGAAACAAATCTTTAGTAGAAACAATTATATGTTTATTGCCTTCTGACAAAGGCATTGGTTGTTCTTGTAGTTTCTTGCTCAAATTATTGAAAGTTGGTATTCTGGTTGGAGCAGAAGATTTGTCAAGGGAAGATTTGGTTAAAAGGATCTGTTTGAAGCTGGATGAGGCTTCTGTTAATGATATAATGATCCCGGCACGAACTCCACAAACTACTATTTATGATGTTGAACTTGTGCACTGCCTTGTTCATCGATTTTTGATGCATGATAAATTTGGCCAGGATTTCGGTATTGTTGAGAAGGACGAGAAACATAATGATGATTTTGTCTTAGGACATGGATCATTGTTGAGTGTTGGCAAATTGATTGATAGGTATCTTGCAGAAATTGCTGGTGATCCAAATCTCACTCTCTCCAGTTTTGTTGACTTATCGCAGTCGATTCCCCTGGCAGCAAGACCAATTCATGATGGACTGTATTGGGCCATTGACATCTATCTGAAGGTATGCTTTGTAGCACATATTCATTATGTTTATCTCCTTTTTTATTAGTAACCTATAAAGGGCACCTTTTTGGGTTTCCTTTCTCTCAAAATTTTTACTCAAGACTATCAATAAAGTTTTTAGATCTTTCCACCTTGCAAGGCTAAATGAATATAATGCATTTGCAATTGGTTGAGAAATTTATATTTCCATAACTAATCATATGAACCAGAGTTATCAGATTCTCTTATTAACCTAGCGAACCACGTATTGGTATTTGTGTTACCCAAATATGGTATTCTTACGTACATATACTCTAAATTTATTGTACTGAATTAGTTATACGAGTTTTACCTATAATTGCACAAATATCAATATTCTAATTTAGTATTGGATGCTCAAACATCACATTTGTACTAAATTATTTATAAAACAATTCAACTAAAAATCTTCTATTAAACTTAGGTATATTACATTTAGTTTGAAGGAGAGTTGCCAACTATAAACACTCATATAAAGCTTCCTAGTGTATATGTAGTGTACTGGCACCCGTATAGGTTCCATGAAAACAAACCGCGTTCCAGGTGATGCTCATCTGAACTCAACTGATTAGTCTTCCAAAAATATGTTGTCAAAAGGGCTATTGACATAATCTACAACCTCAGTCCATTAATTTCTCCATCCTTTTGAATATGAAAACGATTATTGAACAAAATACTGATTAATTATGTTCGCAGGAGCACCCAAGCTTGACAAAATCAGAAAGAAAGAAGTTATGCGGGTTGATGGATATCAAGAAATTGACTACGGGTGCATCCATGCATGCAGCACAGAATGAGAGGATCCCAATCCGTGTTGTGGTACAAGTTCTCTTTTTTGAGCAGGTTAGAGCAGCTGCCGGGGTTCAAACCATTAACAGCAGCAGTCGGGATGTTTCTCGTTCCACAACCAACACCGATGAAGATTTGGACAAATCCGAGCCAAAGCAGTGCATTTCCCTCCAGAAACAGACGAGTCAGCTGAAAATAAAAGACGAGAATTTTCGAAAAAATGGTAAGTTACTTAAGAATGGCAGCAAAAACAAAAGTGCTATACAGTTGCTGCCATCTCGATCACGGAGAATTTTCAATAAGTTGTGGGTTGTAGGTAAAGGGCATGGAGTAGGGGAGAATAAGAGCTCTGAGACATCTTGTAGTTCCCAGAGTCCAACTTCAATTATTCAAGGGGAGACCAAGTCTTTTACTAGAGACAGGAGGCATTCCATATCCTAGAGAAATATTTAGTGGTTTGTTTGAACTGAAAAAAAGTGAAGAAGATTCATCCATTGAAGTGTAAAAAGTCGGTAGGTTTTTATTGTATTAGATGATGTTTAATCTGCCAAGTGATCCATAATGTGGTTATGCTGAATAAAAGTTATTATCATTATCATTTTCATTTCTTGTGCTTTGTTTTTTCTGTTGCACCGATTTTTCCAAAATATAGATTGTTATTGTCAAACTCAAAATTAATGTGAATTTATTTAGTTTGAATCAGTACAATAATGAATTCGATGATAAATATTGTGTATTACTTGTTGTAAGATTTT
Organism: Panax notoginseng; assembly: GCA_016801055.1. NCBI lineage: Eukaryota > Viridiplantae > Streptophyta > Magnoliopsida > Apiales > Araliaceae > Panax > Panax notoginseng. Next base: position 112,000,930 of record CM029020.1, read on the forward strand.
AATTTTTAATGAATAATTTCAGTTTTGATAAAATATCTTAAATTAATTTTTTAAAAATTAATAATAATTTTATATTTTATAATGGAGGTAGTATATGTTAGTTCTTATTGAAGAGATATTGAAGAGATATCATAATCTCTCTCTTCACATATATACGCTAGTTCAAAATTAGCCTTCTCCTTGCGCAAAGGCGCTCCTATTTGGGGTTTTGATGATTGGATCTCGAATTAGTGTGTGAATCATAAACTTTTAATAAGTTTGGGGGTTCAAGAGAAATTATTCATATTGAAATAAACTTGCCAGGATGTTTGGACTTCAAGCCATAAGGTAGCTTTTGGTTTACGTAATAGATTTATTATGATACTCTGTCCGTTCCATGATAAAAGTCCTTATTACTATTTTGGATAGTCTCATATTAAATGTCCATTTTCTTTTAATAACTAAACTTTTGCACATATTTTCCTATTATACCCGTAACATTAAATATCTCATACTTTTCTTATTCTAATTCTCTCTCCATATTTAATGACATTATTATAGGCAATTTTGTCATTTCATTCATATTCTTAATATGCGTAAAAAGTCCAGCATGACTTTTATCCTGGGACGAAGGGAGTATAATGGAATGAACTAGTTAATAGAATAGTATTTGTTCATTATATTTATTTTGTTTGGTTCATATTTGATATCCGTGAAAATTTATTATTACATTAAGTTGGAAATTTTATACGCATTCTATTTTATTTTTACACATAAGAGGAGAATTAAAAGCTTATCTCTTATAGCATGAAAATGTTTGGTACGAAAAATTTCCTACAATTGATCGTCATCTGCAACTCAACGATGTCTCCGAACAACGATATGAGAATGGAGCACAAATCCACGATTCGTAACAGTTAGAGTTTAGTCTGTGTTGGGAGAACTCACTGATAAAAATTTCTAAGTTTTTGGCCAACTTAATAATTGATGTTCAATTGATCGATTGATTGAGGAGACGTGAGTTTTTAATCCTGAAGCGGTTGAACCACTTCCCAGCTTTATCTCCAACACTCAGTCAAGCCACATTAAAAAATAAACGGCTATTTGACTTTGTCAATTGGCAAAGCTGATAATTAAACTAAATGGGTTGAACCCTCTATGGGCGCCCCATTTGGATATCCAAAATCCAACATGTGATGCCCTCAAATTTGGGTACTTGAAACCCTTATTCAGTACTTCACGATGTCAAACATTTAACATAATATAATTATTAAACTTAATAAAGTTAATATATCAGAGTTCTTCTAATCCCAGGTAGATAGACCTTTAAGTGCTCATTACATGATAGTTAAATATTTACAAACTTATCAACTATCTATTACATAATATTTCAGCTATGTCGTAGCTTTTTCTCTTCCCTTGTCCTTACTAGACCCCTCTGCCTGAGTCTGATTAGCTGAATACATTTATAACAAAGCAAGAATGAGCATTTGCTTGCTAAGCAAGTAATAACATTCTTTAATAGCTTAACAATAAATAAATATTTTCTTTGAAGCATGCTTTGATATATAGTGAAACAAAACTGTACAGCAAATATATCTTGAATCATTTATATTCCTAGAATATCATATCAATATTGAATAGCTGAGAGGTCTAAAGACCATGAACATGCTTTTTCTTTTCTTGAAAAAGTTCTATCAGAAGTTTATCTGTGAACCGTCTTATCTTATGGGCATGCTGGGTGATCAACCCTTTATGCCATGTATTGATCAATACTATCTTATCCAGAACAATTTTTATGTTCAACGTTACCGCTCAGAGTGCAATATAAAATATTCCAATTCAGGGATTGTTCATTCTTAGACTGGAATCCAAACTATATCAATTTAGCTGGACAACTCAAATCATATTACAATAATATTTCAAGACTTACTATAAAAGAATTGAAATACTTTTTTCTATGTCTAGCCAGAACAAATGGGTTAGACTATATATTTAAACTATTCATGTATATTGAATTTCATCTTATATATACATGATAACATCTTAACCATTCTCTTGAAACTGATTGGAATAAAAAAGTTTTACTACCTTGTATTATTCATAAGTAATTGCGAGACAATTCATAATTTAGAGAACTTACCTACATATGAATAAATCCAATATACTTGCTCAATAAAGAGTAAGATTTAAATACTTGCCTTGTTCGTAGACTATTGACAAAATTCAACTTAACTTATTCTCACAGAGCCTACACAGTTTTATTTGCATTTACAAGCATATTAGCCAAATATCTAAGTCACATAGCTTGTATGTTCACATATCACATAATCACATTGATTATATCTTTAGTTTGGGTTTTTACTTTTGAGATACTTGTATACATTTTTTAAATACCTCATCGATGTTCTTACAACAACCATTTTTCTCTTTAACAGGGTTTGACATAATCCCAGTTCATGAATCTCATATAATTTTAATTCATATTCCTTTTGTATCTTACTATATGAATATTTCGTAATTTCCTTCATAACTTAAGTATTCCTAGTGAACATATAAGATATTTCATGACTTGACTACAATTGTGTATTATAGGAATAAGATCATGCTTTTCAATCTGCTTTGCAATTCATATTGACAAACTACTTACTCAAACTTATTACATTCCTAAGTTATGCCAAAACAGTCCTGTTGTAGCATTACCAACCCTTTAGGGTACTAACAATTTTTGTAACGACCGAGAAATTTGGATTTATTGTAAAATAATTTTATTTGATTAAATAATGAATAAAATTATATTATATGTTATTATTATGTGTAAGTAAGATGAAGGTCGTTCTATAACCTAAATGTATCGGAAAGTCGTAGTATTTTGGCTACGTGAAGGATATATAGTGTTTGAATTTCCAATACGAAAATAAAAGTTCTACGAGAAATTTTCTGAAAAATACTATTCACTGATTTTTGCTCGGGAATTATTTTTGAACTTCCGAGAAATACGTAATGATAGAATAGTAAGGGAGGATGGATTATGTAATAATAATTCAAGTATGGCAAACACAATTTTTCATCTGCGTACTAAATTTGAGAACGTTAGAGAAAGTAAAGCGTTAATAAATAAACGATGATCGTGTGATGCGTAAGTATTGTACGAGGTAATGAATATTAGTATGATACGAGGTATTATACGAGTATGTATGAATAATGGTATATCGTATATAATGAATGAGTATACGAGTTAGCATACGAGAACAATACGTAGATTATACGTTATAAGGCTTTAAGCCAATTGGATTGGACTTGTAGGATTTGTGTAGAAATTGTATAAGCCCAAGTGAATTAATGTTAAAACCCAATGTTTGATATTGCAAGCCCAAGGGTTAAGCCAAAGTTATTAAAACCTAGGTCCAAATTAAGAGCCGGATCCGTGGATCGAACCGATGGATAAGGAAAACCCATGGGGCAACCCATATGGGTTCCATGGATCACATGACAACCATCTTGGTGACCAAGTAAAGTGGTTTTACTTGGTAACCAATGATGAATAGTAAGGAGGTGATTAAGGAGGTGGAGAAAGGAGGTGGGATGGCTTATTGTCCAATTTGCCCTCACTTTGGATTTCCTATAAATAAGAGAAGGTTGCTAGATTATTTTGCTTGTTCAAAATACACTAACATCCTAGAGCTTTCATTTTATTGAGAGAGAAAAGTGAAAAGCTAGAACTTTGTTAGAACAAGAGGAAGAAGAACCAAGCTAGAACTTCAAAGGTAATGATTCCTAAACCATGACTCTTCATCTCTTCATTTGTTAGAGAAGTGAGTAGTGGTAGAGCATGTTGGTTAAGGAGTGATAAGGGTGGTTATTAATGGATGAAACCTTAAAAACCATGTGAAAGGAAAATCGTAAGTATAAAAGTTATAAACCATTGAAAGTCATTAAAGAATTAGATTATTTTGTTGTTGATGGACAAGTTTAACACTTATTTGTAGTTTTAGATTATACATGTTATGACAATGGAATGAATCCATTTGGAACGGTGTAAAAATCTCAAGTAATGAAGTTATGACAAAATTTACGAGTTTAGACGATAATCATCGAAATCGTTAAATTCTCAGAATGGAAGTCAAAAGTTAGCATTGAACTCGGGAACGTTGGTTTTCGATGGAGAATAGTCTAAGTTTTCATTTTAGAGTTATGGACTCGAAAATGGTCAAATTTCGACTTAGAACGAAGAAACGAGCTATGAACGTTCACAAACGTTTATCGTTTTTGTAAAAACGGACTTAAACGGTGAATTCCATGTTAACTGATTCGAAAATGTAAAATTTTTACATGAACACTTAGTTCATGTGATTTGTGAGCTAATGGCTTTTGAATGAGCCAATTCGGACTTGAAATGAACAATTTATGAGTCCGGGAAGTTCATTAAGTAAGAAGTCTGTTAAAAATTTTCTGAGGCTCAGGGTCCGCGCCGCAGCGCGACCCAGAGAGGAAAGGCCGGCGCCGTAGTGCCAGGCCGAGTACTCAACCACTGCAGAGTGGCGCCACAACGCGGCTGTGGTATAGAGGATTGGCGCCGCAGTGCCAAGTCCATGACTTAGCTATTGGGAAGTCACGTCGCAACGTGAGACTTGTATGGTAAGCCGGCGCCGCAGCGCCAGCACTAAGAAGGAACTAGAAACGAAAGCTTATGAAGATAAAAAGGAAGTGGGTTGATTAATGATGAATTATAACATTAATAAACTTGAAGTAATATCCTTAAATGATGTTTAAAATCTTAAGTAATATAACTAAAGGTTAATGAGAGAACGTGAATGTAAAACAATACGATAAACCGTAACCAATGTTAACAAATCTAATGAACGATTAGATTGAGAAGAAGGGTAAGATATAGTAATGACCTGTAACGATCGAGAAATTTGTAATTCAATTTAAAATATTTATTGAATTAAATAAATATTTTTAATAATTTATTTATTGAGGAAAATAAATAATTGATGAATTGTGGTGCATTAATTTAGTAATAAAATTGAATAATGGTAATTTTTATTTGAAGATTTAATTCAATGAAATAATTAAATTAAATGAATTGTTTCATATTAAAGAAAATAACTAAATTAAATAAAGTAAGGTTTTAGTCTAAATTTATTAATTAAATTAGATATATAATTATTTATTAATCATAAATATAATTATAATAGAAATTATTATAATTACTATTTTAATTTATTTAAATTAACTAAACTAAAGTTATTTAAATTAACTAAAGTGTGACACATGAAAACATATAATATAATATTATTAAAATAATCTAGTTTGGGGGAATAGGTGGTAGCCAAACAAGGCCTTGTGGCCTTTAGCTTATTTGAACTGACGCCTGTTGGGTTTTATAACTGAAGTATACGTGGGTTAGTGGTAGTCAGTATGTGTTTATGCATTTTGTTTTATCTAAGGCTAAACTACGAACAGAGGGTTGAAGGAAACAAGAGAGAAAAAAAACACAGAAGAGATTGAGAGTGAGAGCTTGAGATAATTTTCTGTGATTGTCAAGTGGAAGAGAAGGGTTTTCTTGATTTTAACTCTTAATTTTTGTACTATATATTATATATGATTTGGAAATCACGTTGAATTGATATGTATATATATATAAGTAAGGTGTTAGAATCTGTTAATCATTGTATATGAGTGTTATTTGATGATTAGAATACATGAAATTGGGTTTGTAGTAGAAGATTTCAAAAACAGTGCTTATGCATGAAAAATGGCTTTAGAAAGTACTAAATTTCATGTTTAATATGTATGATAATATGTAAATTGATGTTGGATTATGTTAAGAAATGAAAGCGGCGTAGTTTGAATCGTGTCAATTGATTAAGAAACGAATTCGTGGCGATCGAATTCGCTAAAAGTGTCAAAAATTGAAGAAATTTGGAAAATTATGGTTTTGATTCTTCAAATTTGTGTATATGTGATGTTTATGTAGTTAGAATGGTGTATAGCATGCTTAACTATGTTATTACAAAGTTTTAGTTGCTAAGTTTCGTGAATTTTTGTGGAATTGGGATTTTTGGCCTAGAGCTGAGTTTGATTTCGAGTTTCTGCAAAACTGATTCTGGTGTTTAGCGCGGGCGCACTGCCTCTTGACGCGGGCGCGCTGGACTCTAAGCTAACCATGGCGCGGCCGCGCCAGTGGTCAGTCAGACCCAGAATTGAACTATTAACAGCATAACTTGGAAATTGTTAACCTAACTTATTTTAATGATTGTAGATGAACCTAAAACGTGTTATAAGATATATCAACATGTTGTAATCATAACGTTGAAACTATAGATTATGAATTAGTAAGTTATGTAATGAACCAAATGTGATATTTTCAAAAGTTAAAGATAAATTGATAAGGTTTATGTTAGTTTGTAGTGAGATTTCAGATTCGTTAAGGATATTAACCAACATGATTAGAAGTTAAGCTAAGGTTATGACTTAAAGGGAGGTTTAAACCCCTAAAGCTAATATTCATAAAACTAATTGTTGTTGCGATTTTAATGATATATGTAGGGTAATTGGCGAATATTATTACTTGTGTAGCTTACATACAAGGCAAGTTTCCTAACCTCTGCTACTTTATTATTCAGTAAGGTTTACTTTTCGTTTTTATGATTATACTTATGCAAGTTTCCTCACTTCATTCTCTTTATAAGAATGCAAGCTTTCTATTCTTAAATTATGTATGATTATGCAAGCTCTTGTAACCTAATTCGTTACATCGAGCAAGTTTTACTTTCCTTAATATTATTCAAAGCATATATTGTTCTAATACATCGATTCAAAAGAGATTTTTTTAACTCTTTTGAATATAGCACTTTGCATGTATATCATGTTTACTCAATTATATATTGTTGTTATTCGATCTTTGATCTTGATAACCTTGTTCAATTCTATATTGTTGTATTAAACTTTCGAGTAGTAAGCAAACTCTTATTGATTGAACTAATCTATTAGGGAATAGTGTTCTAAAATTCTAAAACCACTGATAAGTTAATTCCAAACTAAATTTTATTTAGTGTGGAAATTCTAATTCCAAACTGAGACGAACAACCCTAACATAGGGGATTTTGTACGTATAACATTTAGATATTTGTGCACAATACATGGTACAAAGGCCTGATCCCCCTAAGTACATTAAGAAGGGTCTGTATAGTCTAAATGACTGTTAAGGTTGGGGTAGTAATACCTAATCACCGGGGACATAGTTCGTGGTCTTAAGACCCTCAGATATTAAAGTTCGAACTTGTTTTCTATTTTGATTCGTAGAACAAGTTCACAATTGTTCAGCATTTGTTGTGTCACTCTTATGTTATTATTGTTGTTACTCTTTATGTCAGTGAGCAATTGTTTGCTCCCTCTTGCATTTAACACTGCAGCTAAAGTTGAGAAAGTCGATGAGCCATCTACTAGCAAAGGAAAGGGCAAAATGTCCAAGTGTTGAAGATTTATGATAAATTTATTTAAATGAATTATGTTATAAGACTTGTTTTATTTTATGATGTATTCCGCAAACTTATGTAATAATTTTAAGGTTAAATTACCTGGGATTGTTTTTGAGATGATGTAACCCTTTAATGAGAAAGATAATTGTTTAAGTTATTTAAGGTATTTATCCTTTATTATGGGTAGTTAGATGTAATTATTTTGATAGTGAGCACCAAATTCTATGAGAATGAAGTACCCGGATTTGGGTGTGTTACATGACCTTACTTGATTATATATGACCTAATGTGGTATGTTATGTGATCATGTATTGTAGAATCCTTAAAGACACAAAGAGAATTTGTATTGACTATAGAAGATGCTAAAGGCAAGTATTTTGACCCTTGTCTGAATTCTTTGGACAACCTTTGTAATTTATGTACCTTACGCATGAATTGATGTATAATGAAGTCAAAGCCAATTCATTCGGCTAGACTTAAGATGTTTTATAGATTTCTTATAATCTATCAATGTTGTTTAGTTTTGCCAAACTATTTTGGTATGGTTTTCAAAGGAAGACTGAGTATGCATAAACAAATGTTTTATCGTCAAATGACAGGCACGTGAGGTTGCCAAACCTTAAACATACATACGTTTAAAGAAAGTAGTGTTGTACAACATAGAGTACTATAGGCTGATCACCTAGACGTGCTCGTAAGTTATGCTGGACTTACGGACTTGGTGTCGGGTTGTCCTTTTCAATGAAATAATGAAATGCTCAAGGTCTTGGACCAAAATTAATGTTTTACTGAATGTTGTTCATTGTAAAACGTTTTAAAGAAAAGAGAAGTGCTATTTTGAATTATCGATAGTACTTCGTAACTATTGTTCAGTTATAGAAGATATACGATTTATATGATTCATGCCTATTGTTTAAATGAAATTGTCATACTTGCTGAGCTAGTTATGCTCACTCTTGCTTGAACCATATGAATGCAGCTAAGACTGAACAACCCGAAGGATCCTCTAAGGATAAAGGAAAGGCTAAGGCAGATCACTGAACTGTCTATGTAATAGTATAGGTTTAATATTATAATTATTTGATATTATGACAAGAAACATATGTAATGGTTATAAAGAACCTGTCAATGGTAATATTATTTTGGAATATACATAAGATATTTTCACTCTTTTGAAGTATTTCAATTGAATGATTATGTGAACTGTAGCACCGTGTAGCACCATATGTCGGGTTGGAAGATACCCGAATTTGGGGGCGTCACATGTTGGTATCAAAGCATTAGGTTATAAAACTTAAGGGGGGGCAAAATGAAACAACCCGGGTTAAATCCCGAGTCCGGAATAAATCTCGGATCAAATTCTAAGTCCAAATCGAATCAAATCCATCAAAATAAAGCCTCAAATCACTGACCCAATAGTATCTTCTTGGGTCATCTTAGCCCACCACAAGCTCCCAAAAGGTCATGACTTGAAGGTACTATTGGTAGTAATTTATTTTCTTATATGCAGTCAAATTTTTTCCCCTATCTTTCGATGTGGGACTGGGGTGTTACAAACTCCCCCACTAAAATTTTTGACGTCCCTGTCAGAACTGATCACACACACGACCCAAAGATCTTTGCCTCTTTAGCCATTGTGGGATAATACTAGCTGGCTTTGTGTCCCCACCTCCGGATCCCCATCTCTCCATTGTGGGATAATACCACCAGCCTTCGTGTCCCCACCTCCGGCAACCCGATCGGATGACCCGACCCGAGCTTTCGAGAGTCGGCTCCGATACCAACTCTGTAACACCCCCTTTCCGAAATAGAAAGAGAGGTTACACAAAACATAACAAAATGATGAATATATAACAAAACTCTAATCCACAAAAGAATAATCTCATACTGATTAAATGTCTTAGAAAAAACCATAATAAACGCCACACTGGCTCAAACCACAATTTGAAATAACTATTACAACTCTAAATAAATCAATGTATCATAGCCTAGCAAGATATATCAAAACTATTGGATAGAAGGGAGCTCTCGTCACACTTGCCCTTGATTCCCCTGATTACCTGCCGGAAGAAAAATACAGCATGAGCCAAATGCCCAGTACGGATATAGAATACAAATAATGAACCAAATTAACTAACTCAATTAAATAAAAAGAGATGAAACGAACTGAAACTAAACGAACAAGACTAACACAACGAAATAATAAGCTGAATCAAATGGCTGGGTGTTATTTCATAATGAGCTTAGAACAAAATAGAATATACCTTGTCACACAAGCAAGTCAAATAATGCCACACAAGCAAGTCACACACATTGGACCGCGAATCCAATGCATGAAAAATTGGAAGGCGTGTTTGGCACAAACATCACCAATCTGCAGAATAGAACAGAATAGAACATAAAATTAGGGTCGACCCATACGCCTCCCACAATAAAACACTAAATGGCCAACTCCCACTGGAGCACAAAACGGAGACGTCGTGGACTGATCACACCTCCACGGAAGATGTCATGCCTCGGTGCCAAGAGGACATGCCTATGGTACCCCCACAGGTGGTTATAGCTAAGGTTTATCCTATGATATATTCTAACAATGATACCATGTCACAACACATGCAACACAATATCAACTGTAACGACCCCAAAATCCATACAATTTAAAATCTCAACTTCGGTCGTTAACCATACATTAAATCTCTAATTTTAACATCATTATTCGATATTAAAAACACTAAAATAACGGAATATTTAAAACGTTTATACATATCCTTCTTTCTTGCCCTAAATCGCAACCTTTACACTACATCTCTTTGATTCAATCTTATATCATGAATCGTTACAACAAAATGGCTATACAAAGTCTTACATCATAACTAAATATCCATATACATTGGATAGCTCAACTTACAATTTAACAACATATTACATTCAAAATATGAAATACATTTCTCATAAAACATAAGTAATCTTCGTGAATATAGATCTCTATAACTCACTTAGCACATATCTTTACCTTAAAATCTTGACTTGCAAAAGTGGTTATTTGCAAGAGTGAGCTCGACAGCCCAGCAAAGTCTAACAGTTTTCATGCATCACATAACACATAATAACATGCTCGATATACATCTCATTAAAGTAACATGGCATACATGCTTTTAATTCACATAGCAAATATAAAGATTGAGTTCCTTACTCAATCATCATTACTTAGCCAAAACAATGCAGTCATATATTGACTTTAACATTTTATGATTCAACATGCGTAACATATCATGCAATTTAAAACAGTTCATCAAGTCCACATAAAAAATAGGAACCGAAAGACTTGCCTTGATCGTTGTTTACCAATAACAGTTTAACAGCTTACAGCTATCTGCACTTCACGTGCCCTACGCAATTATATAATCATACACATCAAATATTAGTCACATAACAACACATAGTAATTGTAATGTAAACTCTACTATATGTCTCATAATCTTTCCTATTAATAAATACACAATGTTCAACTTAATTGTGTTAACTTTCAACTTATATCTCACTGTATTTCATATTCGCAGTTTATTCAAGTGCTTAAGTCTTGCTACGACTACTTATTAGCTTTATATTAAATCCACTCCATATCTTATAATATTCATTTTAATTGAATTGAAACACTTTTTAAGTTCATTAACACTTGGCACGACGTTTCGACGTTCATTCGTCACACGCCCGATTTGCCTCTCTTGTGTATGCTTACTATGCTTCTATAACTCATCTAATACATTATTTATTAATGTTAAGCATCATTATATTTACTATTATTCATGTTTTGTAACTTAGGACAACATCTTTTATGGTCAGGAGCTCTACACATGCATATGTGCATCCCGATGCCCTCCGATTGCCTCCGAAAACACAATAGTCCTAAAGATGACCATTTTGACCAATCCTAATGACCTCAAATTGAAAAACTTAAAGAATGAAAGTTGTAGGTCTACTCGTTATCGTTCCGTATCATCTTGAATCACCTCAATCGAAGTTCGTATGAGGAAATTATGGCTATTTTACTACTGGAGGTCAAAACTGTCCAAGTCAGACTACAAATCCGGCGTTGGGGCGCGAGGACTAGGCTATACAGTGGCGCCGGGAAGCGAGATTGGCGCTAGGACACGAATTTCAGCGCTGGGGCGCGAACTTCTGGCACTGGGGCACGAATTTTGGCGCTGGGGCGCGATTTTTGGCGCTGGGGCTGGGGCGCTGAAACTTGTAGAACCCAACCACGAAGAACATAACAAAGCTACTGTCTTTATTTTTAACAGCAATTAATCCCAATTAACATGTATAACTTATATAAATTACACATATACACACTACCCAACATGCATATACTAGTTTAAATTACTAAACAATAATCACAGAAAACTAAATTCCTTGAAAACCATATTTTAAAACAAAACTCCATGTTTGACATTTGTTAAACACAGTGAACACTGTAATCTCTAATAACCACCAATTTGATTACTTTTAAACTACAATTCTCTGTAGTTCATATCCAATTAACATACCCGACTTTCAATTCTACAATTAGAATACAATCAATTACTAATTTTGTTATCCTACAAAACATGTTCATACTCATATGTTTTTACTGTAAAAACTCTTTTCTTTCTTTTTTGATCGTAATTCACATAATCACGTACATGTATATTCTCTTCATACAATCACCTATATGTATATATAGGATATTTATACTATTACAACTTCATAATTTCATACTTAACTATAATATATGAATTACCGAACTTTATACTATAAAACACAGTGAATTTCAAAAACACAGAGACTAAGGAATTATACTATAAAAGATATATGTTAAAATTATAATACATACCTTTTGTTGTTAAGAAATTCGTGTTAAACTCTTATAATAGCTTGAAGAACTCTGCTCTTCTTGCTTCTGTTTCTTAGACTCTCTCAAACCTTTCTGAACATTTCCTTTCTCTGACAAAACTTCTTCTCTTTTCTTACTTAGGCTTTAGCCAAATAGAATATATGTAAAATAAAAACACAAACAACGTACGATTTTTAAAACGTCTAAACCGACGCTATACTTAATATACTAATAAATAATCAGTTACCAAAATAATATATATTATATTTATATTTTGTTTAATTTAATTTATATTACTAATAAATCAAATTTAAAAATCTAAAAGTCATAGGGCTTTGTTTGGCAAAATTATTTAAATTTAAAGACTTAATATATTTAAGCCTTGTTTGGCAAAATAAATTACAACTACTTTAATTTATTTTAATAACCACTTATAATATAGTTATTTGTCACACTTCTAATTAATTAAGTTTTCATACTTAATTTAATTAATTCTAATAACAATTCATTGCATAATATAATAATTTATTTAATCATTATAAATTCTCTAACTTAATTATTAAATTAAATTAGATTACCATTTCAAAATAATTACTTTCCTTAACTCATTAATTATTTATTAAACAAATAAATAATCAAATCACATCAAATCAATTAAACAAATACTTATTCAACAATAAACACATCCATTAAATATTTATATAATTCAATAAATACTTAAATATTATAATAAAAATCTGGATTGTTACATATTCAACAATAAACACATCCATTAAATATTTATATAATTCAATAAATATTTAAATATTATAATAAAAATCTGGATTGTTACATCATTCCCTCCTTACAAGGATTCTGTCCTCAGAATCACAACTCAAGCCACTCATTCGTTACAATCTTCCCTACTTACAAAGATTCTGTCCCCAGAATCGAAGACACAAATTACACAAATAACTCAGAGAAATCTTTCATCATTTTATCTAAATATAGATTTTATATTTCCTACTACATTCATTACCTAACAAATTCTAGGTTTCCTTTCATAACTTTCATTTGAACTCAATTATATTTTGAGTATTATATATCTTTTAACCCATTCATTTCCTTTTCTAAGGATCGTTATCATAAACACTCGAGATATTACATTCACTCTTTCTTCTAAGAATTTTGTCCTCGAAATTTTATTTATTAATTTTTATTCATTCATTCTATCAAAGTAGATTTTACATCACTACTTCATTCATTCATTGGTTTCTATAACCACTTTCTTTCCACAAAGATCATTCTACAATTATTAACTTTTCTATTAAAAGTTTCACATTATTCTTTGATAACTCATCTACTTCTCACTTCAAAATATCTTTTCTCACTAATTCAACATACTCATCATTCAGTGTCGCATTATACGACTTACTTCTTTCTAAGGAATATTTTTCTTTTTCACTTCCATCTTGCAGAATAACAAGAATCTTCCACAATTGTTCAATAATTGGGAAGTAGTATGAATAACTCAGGAATATAAAAGATTTCAAATCATGCTGAGGGTCACAAGACCATGAACTCTATTCTCTAGGATTAATAGTGCTTCACCCCCGGTTCTTCACACTTTAAACCCTCTTTGGCAGAATGTTTATCAATCACAAAGACTCAAAACACCCTCTGCAAGTACTCTAGGTGATTAACCTATTGTACATGTATTGTGCACAAACATTTCAGCGCAAAGTATAAACTAAGCGTAACCTCTAATAAAAGAGTTGTTCATCTCATAATTTAGAGTGCAAGCATTCAACTGAGGGTCTAATGACCACGAACCTTGTCCACAGTTATAAGTAATCTTTCAACTTTAACTTTTATAGTCATACGACTATAATGACTTCAAGGTACTTAGGGGATCAATCCTTCGTACATGTATTGTGCACAAACATTTCAGCGCAAAGTATAAACTAAGCGTAACCCCTAATAATAGGGTTGTTAATCTCAGCTTTTCAACATCTGAATCCGCACCCTTAGGGTTTAATCCTAAGGTTTTACAAAAATTAAAATTGTAGGATTTTCTAATTAGGTTTTAAAAATAGAAAATTAAGATTTCTAAATTATAATTAGGATTTCCTAATTATACTAAAGTTTCCTAATCGCATTAGGGCTTGTTAATTACGATCAAGGTTTTCTAATTAACATTAAAATCGCTAAATTACAAATTAAGTTTTCCCCAATTATATATTAGAGTTTCTAATTCAGAAATTAGGATTTTCTAATTAGTCAATTAGGGTTATCCCTAATTAGTTATTATTCAATAACGCTTAATATCCATACTTAACTTTTGAATTCCCAAATTAGGGTTTTCATATTCCAAATTAGGGTTTTGAATTCCGAAACTGAAATTAGGGTTTCCAGAGCCGGTATTAGGGTTTCTTATCATTCGTTAGGGTTTTCTAACTGAATGTCGATGTTCTTAATATAATATTAGGGTTTGTCACTGATATAATTTATCTGGTCAACCCTTGACCCTTAACCACAAATTATACACATGTATAACCATATACACAGAACATATACACTTTTACACTTAATCCTGAATAATTCACCACAAAAATTTTGAAATTCATATAATTCCTTCCCAAAAATATCAAATCCATACACTTATTTCCTGTATAGGTTTATTATTTAACCTTAATTCAATATTTTAAGATTTTAATAAATATCTAAATTCTCGGGTTGTCACAAATATTGAACAAAAATAATATCTCTTACGAATAAGAAATATATAGCATTTCTTACCTTAGTAGAAGGCTGGATACTGCAATAGTGAAGTAGCAAAATACTCTTCTTCTTTCTCTCTATAGCTTCTCTCTTTATAATTGCTCTTGTGAGTCTTAATGAATTGGTGAGAATGAAAGAAGAAATGAGCTTCTATTTATAGAAAAATATAGTTTCAATAATTGCACGTTTAGGGGAACAAATTATTACATTATAGTACATTCATCTTTACCTCTATTTTTAATTTAGTCCTTCAAATATTATCAATCTTGCACCACCTCCCCTAATAGTACATGCATGTGAATCAATAGTTCCATACATGTAAACCAACAGTAATTTGCATATGAACCAATAGCAATTAATTGCTCATTTATCCGATTAATTGCCTGTTTGGTCAATAAAATCAGCCAATCACAAAAATACCTCTTTTGAGGGTAATTGGGTCACGGAATAATTAAAGAAAACTAAATGAACAAACATCTTTAATCAACACGGACTTATTCATCATTAATATTATAACTCATAATATTTAACAACCAGATCATTCCCAGGAAAGAGGGGACTTTCCGATAAGGATTTCTTCCTATTGGCGCGCATTTAGGTGACCAAACCTCTTTCCTCAACAGAATTTTCTAGATATTGTCAATAATACAAATAATAATATGAATAACTTTGTCGTCTCAATTATTGATTTAATAATATACAATATTGTGCAGATAATATTGTGATAATAATTGAATTAATAACATGAGAGATATTATGCAACAATTACTGTAGCAATAATTGAATAAAATTGAGTGACTTCTCACGTAAGTATCAATAATCAAAGATATTATATAATACCGTGTGCTACTATGCAACCACGCGTATTACTGTACTTTTACCACCGGGTATTTCAACAGTTTAACGGTAAAACTTTCGCCGTTATTTTTATAAAAAGATATTTCTGTCGTTTTCTAACTCTGACAATACTTCCGTTGTGGGATCCACCAATGATTGTGCTGTCATACGAATATTCCCTGTTAAAACGAATATTCCCCGACCAATTGAATATTTTATAACTTGCTTACTTTGCAAAATTTTCACATATACCCCTTAACTTTAACCTTTTATCAATTTAACCATTTACTAAATAAAATAATAATTATAAGAAAATTGAATACTTTCATTTCATAAAATTCGGGATCTTACAATCTCCCCTCAATATGAAATTTCGCCGTCGAAATTTACGTACGTACCTGGTATGTCGAAGATGTGAGAATACCTTGTTTAGATTCTAACTCTTGAGGTCTAACCATTGAGCGTAGAATATATTCCTTCTTATCCAACATTTTAACAGGTATCTCCTCATACGTTAAATCTTCTGCTATCTCGTCTAGTTCTAATTCAATAATGTGGTTCGGGTTGTCCATATATTTACGTAACATCGATACGTGAAAAACGTTATGAACACGCGACATACTTGACGGTAAAGCGAGTCTATAGGCCACAGTTCCTACTCGATCGAGGATTTCAAATAGACCAATAAAATCGAGGGTTGAGATTTCCTCTCTTCGTCGATTCTTGCTTCTAGAATAACGCCTTCTTGCACCTTCTTCTTCACATTCATCAGCTCTGAGTCAGTAGCTTGAGCGTCTTTAACTTTATTGATTAAAGTCGATTCTAATCGTATATTCGCTATTTTCACGTAGGTTCTTGGAGTCTTTAACTCTATCTCCATCTTTTGTAAGTCGTACGAAATGGGTCTTTGTATTAACAATATTGCACTTGTAAACACATACGATCTTCCACTCAACGCGTTAGCTAACACGTTCGCTTTTCTAGGATGGTGTTGAATGGTACGGTCGTAATCTTTCAACAGATCGAGCCAATGTCTTTAGCGCATGTTACGTTCGTTCTGGGTGAAAAAATATTTGAGGGTTTTATACCGGGTTTAAGGTCAATACAAAATTCGATTTCACGCTCTGGGTAGGCTAGGAAGTTCTTCGGGGAATACGTCAGAAAATTTATTAACAATAGAAATATCATTCAAATCTGACGTATTTTTGTTTAAATCCGTGACATAGGCTAAGAAAGCTTGACCTCCATTTTTTAATAAACAAATAGCTTTATGGTTTGATATGACAGTAATTGACTTTAGTGTTTTGGTTGCTTGAATTCGCATAATAGGTTGGTTAGGAATATGAAAGCTAACAACCTTACGAAAATAATCAATTCTAGAATGATGAGTAGTTAATCAGTCGATTTCTAAAATCACATCAAATGCAAGTATTTTCAAAGAGATAAAATTGACAGGTAACGTGAGGGTGACGATTTGAATCAAACAAGATTTATAAATAGTGGATGTAACGAAGGTTTCTCATAACGGAGTTTTAATAGATAAGTCAAAGTCTTATTTCTCCAGAGTCAAATTTAAACGTTGAGCGCAAGTAAGAGAAATAAAAGAGTGGGTAGAACCGGTATCGAATAAGGTATAGACTTTGCAAGAGTTTATGATTAACTTACCAGTGATAACTTCATTCGGTTCCTCACTTTTTGGGAAGTTACGAAAGCGTTCTCACTTGAACCATCGATTTTGACTTGTCTGGGACAGCCTTTGGTGTCATCATTACCGTTGGAATTGACTTTCGCTATAAGGCATATTCCACCCTCAACTGCTTTGTCGTACTCCTGATCCATGATTTGAATCATTAATCTTCGATCCATATCGAATTGGGGTTGACCGCAATGTATAGGGTAATTCAAAACTCGATGATGGGTTCTCCCAATTGTTGTCTAAAAAGAGAAATACATATCATCTATTTTAGCCTTCTTGGATCAGACTTCTCTTTCCACAATATCAACGCGTCATGCGGCTTTTACCTATGCATCCTTCATTCTCACTCGTTTAGTTGTTTCTTCTTTCAGCTGATCCTTGACATTTGAATTCTCAGATTCTAGGTTTATCATCTTATACTCTGCCAAAGAGTGCTTCTATTCAAGCATCACATATCGGGCAACACAAGCTTGAATTGTTGCATCCTTTTGCTCCACGACCGCATGTCGTTCTTCAGCCTGCTCTTCTAACTCATGAATACGATTTTGCAGTTCTACATTTTGATCATAAATTTCTCCTAATAAATTTTCCTTAGGTTCCTCTTCTTCCTCACTCTCAGCTACTACCTCTGCGACTAGCTCGGGTGCAACTATTAATTCTTCACTCACCATATAGATATCTCTAATTTCTTCTTCGCCTGACATCCTACAATCAAGTTTAATAACTTAATTAGTACTCCCCGATAAAATCTTTGTTATAACAAAATATTATACTCCAATATTTATTTTTTAAATGAATCTCTTCGATTCATCACTTAAAAATCTATATGAGTTCATCTCTTGATTTTCATATGTAATTTTCAAATACTACAATAAAATAAGGGTTAATTGACATGCCACATATTATCCCTATATTCTGACCGACCAGTTAAATAACAAATAAGTTTAGGTAGGTAATACTAGTGAAGGAATTACTCGTCTCTCCCCTCCTAGTTCTAGTCTTACATCTCAGCTAGGGATCATATCCCTAAGCGTTGATACCAACTGTGACGCCCACAAAATAGGTATACATCACCCATTCTGAGTCGCCAAATACATGGTACAGAATTTAAATACAAACTTCCTTATACAATACGACAAAAATGTAGCTGAGAGTTTTTACACGAATATTGTCTAGTAGACAGTATTCAAACTTAAATGGAGTCCTCATTACAATTATTATCGCACTATTTTATAAAATAGTGAGGACTACTACATGCACCATCTTGGACCGTCACTCCATTCCCCGACTAGTCCCGGCTACGTTCTCATTTCCTGAAGAGAACATTGAAAGAAAAGGGTGAGCTCAACTAGCCCAGTAAGAAATATTATGACTAAGATGATGCAAAATAAATTATCGTTAGCCTTCAACAGTATAACAACTGATAGAATACAATAGACAACAAGTTTTAGATCAACAATTGCAGCAGAACAAGCAATCCATTAGAAGAGTCAAGCAGAGCATGATATCTACTATCTTCTATGATTTAAAAGTTTATTATCAATTTTATCGCTAAGTCTCAGCTTAATAAATAATCCACATCACTGAATTATCCATGCACTACGGGCCAAGGATATTCATTAGTATCACAACCACGAATTATCCATGCACTACGGGCCAAGGATATTCTTGTTTTCACCAATGGACATGATCATACCGAATAATCCCTGGTCATAATCATACCAACAACTGTCCATCAATGCACTACGGGCCAATGAGAACTTTTACAACATCATTTGTAACATTACGGGTCATGATTATACCGAATGATCCCTGATCATAATCATACCAATCAACAGTCCATCTATGCACTACGGGCCAAAGATGACTTTCATCACAATATAAGTATGAGGATGATGACAATGATATAAGAATTCAATTAAATGAGAGCAAAGGATAAATTTTTAAAGATTTATAATTCAATTTATCCAGAATTCAATAATGTCCAAATTGTCAACATGATACTGCTTTGTGGAGTAAAATTCAAGAATAATATTGTATCAAAAATAATTTGAACAGAAAAGAAATTATTTTTTATCATGAATAGTACCCTGGGTGAATAGTACCAGAGTGAATAGTACCCCGTGAATAGTATTTCATGAATAGTACTTCGTGAACACTTCAAGAATAGTACTTTGTGAATAGTACCTATCAGGAATAAGCATGTGAATGATATTCCTATTTATATATGATTTGATTATGATATATATGAATGAATACGCAAGTATGCTTGCATTAAGAAAAGCTATAAAGTCCTTCGATAGATAATAGGAACATATGTACAAGGACTTAAAATGATTTGATTAATGTGTTAGGTTGATCCTACACAAGCAAAACAGCTTTGTAAAGTCCTTAAAAAGAAATGATGTACAAGGACTATAAATATAGAAAGATCAAGCTTGTTAGGTTGATCTTATAATGTAATAGATAGGCTTATCTGATCGTCGAGTACTGCACCAGAAATCGTAGTCTGGCAGGAGAGTCAAGGAAAACTCGAGAGCTATCAAGGCGGAATCGTAGTCTGCAAGATAGTAGATCTCGGAGTTTGTCGATTGCCAGGAGAGACGAGGAAGGATCGTAGTGTGTAGAGTAGAACTTCCTCGGAGCCGTAGTCTGCTGAGGAAGTCATGTTCAGAATCGTAAAGATAGCCTGTCTACGAGCCGACCGAGCATCTGCCGAAGCCAAGTCAACAATCGTGAACTACACTCGGAGTCGTAAAGTCTACTAATCATATCAGAGGCAGAGATCGTAGTCGAGCAAGATCAGATGAAGACAACAAGCATAAATACAAAAATCGTAGAGTGTCAAGATCTGATCTCGAAGTCGTAGTGTCTGCACAGCCAAAGCTGAATCGTAGAGTGCAGAACTAAGGCCTCAACAGATGTGCTCACAATGCCAAGGCAGAATCGTAAAGAAAATACGATTCTCAATAAATGAGCACTCCCAAAATATCCAAAGTATGAAGCCACTGGTCTGAGCTACAAAGATACATTCCACCTAAAGGAAATCAGAGAGCACTCAACGAATGGCATGAAACCTAACAGAAGATCTAAGCACTAACCCAATCGACATCCAGATTGAGTTGTGAAGCCATTCAAGATGAAGTCTTCCACAAGTTGATCAGAAGAAGACTTCAGTAACTGACTAAGGAAAGTCAGCAAGTGCAGTAGTTGTCAAGTAAATAGAAGACAACAATCCTGGAAGTATTCAGGATCGTAGTGTTTGCCAAACAAAGCAAGAATTGATGAAGTGTACACAGAGATACTAGTTAGCTTATGAAGAAAAAGGCTAAAGTGATTAACATTGGGTCAGTCCATTGATGATAAGTGAACGAGAGATCACAATGAGAAAGCGAGCTGGGCATGCCACAAATCTAAGGTGTCTTGCTATTCAGAAGAGACCAGAACAAGGAGTCAACCTTTCAGTTCCTGAGATTAGTCGAGGCAAATAGAAGTATTGAAGCACTGCACAAATGAAGGAAGAGGTGTTCTACATTGAAGATTCAATGACCACTCTTCAAGACCGTAGTGTTGTCTCAACCTATCAATGAGCAACATTCAATAAGTCACTACGATCAGGTCCAAGAAGATATGCATCAGAATCGTAGAGTTCGGTCATCTGAAGATTGAAGCATTGGCAACGGTTCAATCTGAAGACTGATATTTGAACATTGCTAGTTGAGAGTATCGATGCAAAAGGATAATCTCTAATGTTCTAATAGAGAAGTCAGAAATAAGAAAGAAAGAAGACTACCTGCCTAACATGGAAATGTGACAACTCTAGGGCGGTAGGTAAGGTAGCAGATTGTTGTGTCAGTAAAGTCATAAAGGAGCTATCACGTCACATCAAGCAGTCTGCACCAAATAGTTCGAGATCTACGAAGCAATTCAAATAGCTTTCAACGGCTATATTCCAACAAGAAGATTGGGAAGGAGTATATATCAGCCAGAGCTTCAAAGATCAAAAGATGTTGAATGTTGCTGAGTTGAAGGATCGTTGAGTTGTTGGAATGTTATAGTGTTGACTCTACGAGTTCCACCAGAGCTAAACAGAACAAGTCTCAGTGACAGTGAGACTACAAAGGTGGAAGTGAAGCAGCCTTGAAGAAAGACTCGAACAGACTAAAGCTTCACTCAACAAAGATGAGAATGCCACTGAAGATGGCAGCTAAGCTGAGAGCCGAGAAGGCCAAGAAGATAGCATTCAGAAAAGTGGCAGAGCACAAAGAAGCACCAAAGAAGATGTGGTCCAGACTCGAAGCAGAATGCAAAGAGGACCACGCCAAGCTGCTAAGTACAAAAGATGTTCAAGATTAAAGACATCTTAGCAGCAAAGCACCAACAACAACAAGAAGCCAGGGTCTGAGGGGTCCTTGTCTAGAGGGACTAAATGAAGTTCCAAGCCTGCTGGGCTTGAAGAGTTCCTAGGGAATAGAGGAGTTCCAAGGCTGCTGGCCTTGAAGAGTTCTTAGTGAACTGAAGTTCTAAGGCTGCTGGCCTTGAAGGAATCTTAGTAATTCAGGGTTCTGCCCTTCCTTTGTGGAAATCCTGCTAGTTAAAAGCAGAAGAGTGGATTAGGAGCTTGAGTCTCTGAACAACTTAAAATCCCTTGTGTCTTTTACTTTATGTCATTTACATTATGTACCTAACTGCTATAACTGCTATTCATGTATTAACTGCTTACAACTTAACTAACTCTAAGAACAATGTATGTATGATTATGAATATATCAATGAAGGGGATTGTTGGTGTAAATCGATACGCACAAAACACGCAAGTGTACGTGATCAATAAGTAATAAAGTGATGAATAGAGTATCGTTCTCACAGAGATAATTTAATAAGAAACTTAACTTCACAATTATCATTTTCCTATTAATCCTAATTCTATTAAACTATTCACTTCAACGGTTTTAAAACTATAAAAACTAAATTAATAAATAAATAAACAATCACTTATATCAAAATCCGGAATTTCAAACAATTAATGGAGAATTAGACTTATGATTTCACCCTGAGCTCCACTTTGATTTTCAAACCTTTATTCCAACTCAATTTCATATCCCAATTTATTAATCAAGAACACGAATGTAATACTAGCCACCTCTCGATGCGCTAATATCGTATTAACGTCAATCCACAATTAAGATAGAAATCTGTTAAACACCTAAATCAACCAACACACTATATTTCTATGTGAACTGCAATTGAAAAAGGTTTAAGCTTAAGTTCTCTATTTGATTACATATGATGTTAAGCATATCTCTACCTTAACAATAATCAAAAATCTTCTATTGACAAAATTCATGACACGTGCTATATTAACTAGGTCTAGATTTGAATCTCCTCTCTCGATTCCATTCAAATCCACAAGGAATTGTTGATCAGGCAATTCATAAGTTCCCGCTCGAATTAACATAGATAAAATGAGAATATATTATTGAATTGGAAATCAAAGCTATAAAATCATCGTTTTGCCCAAAGATCCATCACAAGTCTAATAAGCGAATTAGTTCATAACGAATGAATTAAACACTGAATAATCTAATGAAACCATCCTTTCAATTACAAATAAAGAACTAAATAGAAGAAGAATAATGAAAACCCCTTCACGTAGCCTCAATTTGCAACCGTCGCGATAATCTCTGAAAATTACTCCTCCAAAGCTCGCACTTGAATCCTAGAATTTTTCTTATAATATGCTCCTCGTGTCGTGTGATTAGTGTATTGCAACATAATATTCAGCTCTCCCTTTTGTTCTAGCCGAAATCTCCCTTTTCTAGAGTCCAGGCGCCTAACAAAGTCCCAAAAACCGTGCACCAGCAAACATCAAAACTAGACAGGAGAGTGCAGGAATTAGGACCCCCGCCCCGGCGGGGGGTACAGGCTCAGAAAGGCCCGCCCCGGTGGGCTAGGCTTCTGCTAAAGGAAAAAAAAAATTGTTTTCATGAGTTTTTCCATTTTTTCTCCAAAACTCCGCCATTCTTCACCACTTGCATCCATGACCACCCTACACATAAAATAACATGAAACGAGTAAAAATGAATACAAAACATGAAGATAACTATAAATTTAAACTTGAGATGAATATCGATTCGTGTATATAAAATCCACTTATCAGGGATCTTTTACTTATTCCATTGTACTTGAAAAGATTCTTATGTTTGTCATATGCTAAATCACATTAGTAATACAAAATAAACAAGAAAGTATTTGAAAATTAAAAGGATCTATTCAACCCCCCTTCTAGATCTATTGTGTGTCTACTGGGAACTAACAGTATCCCGTGAATAATATTTCATGAATAGTATCCCGTGAATAGTACTTTGTAAATAGTACCCGTGAATAGTACTTTGTAAATAGTATCATACATATAAATAGTGTTGTACGTATGAATAGTGTCGTACGTATGAATAGTGCCGTATAAATGAATAGTACCCATGAATAGTACTCTAGCATGAAAAGCTTAAAATTTAACAAGAATGTTCAGAAAAATATCCTTGTGAAACGATACTAGATGAAGCGCAAATTTCAAGGATATTCTACTAATTTCATGGAGTATAGAAGCAATACTTCAACAAAATGAGTGTAGAATTAAGGATACGAAACGAAATAATATTACTTACATGCTGCAGAGTATGGAAGAAAATATTATTTCATACGAATATTGAACAAAAATAATATCCCTTACGAATAAGAAATAAATAACATCCCTTACCTTAGTAGAAGGCTGGATACTGTAATAGTGAAGTAGTAAAATACTCTTCTTCTTTCTCTCTATAGCTTCTCTCTCTATAATTGCTCTTGTGAGTCTTAGTGAATTGGTAAGAATGAAAGAAGAAATGAGCTTCTATTTATAGAAAAATATAGTTTCGATAATTGCACGTTTAGGGGCTCGAATTATTATAGTATAGTACTTTCATCTTTACCTCCATTTTTAATTTAGTCCTTCAAATATTATCAATCTTGCACCACATCCCCTAATAGTACATGCATGTGAATCAATAGTTCCATACATGTGAACCAACAGTAATTTGCATGTGAACCAATAGCAATTAATTGCTCATTTATCCGATTAATTGCCCGTTTGGTCAATAAAACCAACCAATCACAGAATCCTTTGAGGGTAATTGGGGTCACGGAAGAATTAAAGAAAACTAAATGAACAAACATCTTTAATCAACATAAACTTATTCATCATTAATATTATAACTCACAATATTTAACAACCAGATCATTCCCAGGAAAGAGGGGGCTTTCCGATAAGAATTTCTCCCTATTGGCGTGCAATTAGGTGACCAAACCTCTTTCCTCGACAGAACTTTCTAGACATCGTCAATAATAAAAATAATAATATGAATAACTTTGTCGTCTCAATTATTGATTTAATAATATAAATTATTGTACAGATGATACTGTGATAATAATTGAATCAACAATATGAGAGATACTATGCAGCAATTATTGTAGCAATAATTGAATAAAATTGAGTGACTTCTCACGTAAGCATCAATAATCAAAGATACTGTACAATACCGTGTGCTACTATGCAACCACGCGTATTACTGTACTTTTACCACCGGGTATTTTAACAGTTTAACGGTAAAACTTTCGCCATTATTTTTATAAAAAGATATTTCTGTCCTTTTCTAACTCCAAAAATACTTTCGTTGTGGGGTCCACCGATGATTGTGCCGCCGTACGAATATTCCTTATTAAAATGAATATTTCCCGACCAATCGAATATTTTATAACAACTTGCTTACTTTGCAAAATTTTCACATATACCCCTTAACTTTAACCTTTTATCAATTTAACCATTTACTAAATAAAATAATAATTATAAAAAAATTGAATACTTTTATTTCATAAAATTTGGGGTCTTACATGTACTCCCATGAGGGCATCCATTTTCTTCCACAGTACAGATATCTGAGCTGCTAAAGTTGTAACTCCATCCACTTCTAACACTCCAGCTGCCTTAGGATGAGTCATCCTCGCAGTTGGACACTGGTAGTTATTAGCTGCCATAGTCTCAATCAAATCATATGCCTCCTCAAACCTCTTAGCCATATATGCTCCTCCCGACGCTGCGTTTATGCTAGTCCGAAGAGTATTGTTCAACCCATTATAAAATGTGTTCATCTGCAACCACTTGGGCAATCCGTGATGTGGACATTTCCTCAATAACTCTTTTACCTCTCCCAAGCTTCATACAGTGACTCCCCATGTTGCTGTTCAAACGTAGTAATCTAATTCCTCATTTTTGCTATTTTTGCCGAAGGGAAGAATTTTGCTAAGAACTTCTGAGTCAAGTCATCCCAAGTAGTAATTGAACCTGATGGTAATGAATGTAGCTAGCTCTTCACCTTATCTCTCAGTATGAATGGGAACAACTAAAGTCTCACTGCATCTTCCGATACCCCATTGCACTTGAAGGTATCACATATTTCTAGAAAGCTCACAAGATGCTCATTCAGATCGTCGTTAGCCAAACCCCCAAACTGCACCGAGTTCTAAATCATTTGTATTATACCAGGCTTTATCTCAAAGTTGTTAGCAGTAATAACAGGTCTGGTAATACTCGACTGAATCTCGGATACCCTTGGTGTGGCATAATCCCGCAGTGCTTTCTGATCATCTGCAACCATTATTTCTTGTCTTTCTAAGTTCCCTCTAGTCTCTTTTATCCACTTACTCAACCGCTGAAACTTTCTCTCGATATCATCCTCGTAAGGTGCTAAGTTTGGCTTCTTTGATCGAGTTTGCATATACTATTCAAGAGAACCTGAAACAAGAAATAAAACAAAAACAAAAACAAAAAGTGTTTAACTAAAACTGATATAATTAAACTGATATTGAAAGTAATAAACTCAATTATTTATTCCCCGGCAGCAGTGCCAAAAACTTGTTGGATAGAATCTATATACGCATAACACGCAAGTATACGTGATCAGCAAGTAATAAAGTGATAAGTAGAGTATCATTTCTACAGAGAAAAATATTGACTTTTATCCTAACAATTACCAATCTTTTATTATCTCAATTTTATTAAACTAATGATTAAGTGATGAAATTAATGAAAAATTATTAAATAAAGAAAAATCAACTAACTACCACAAACTTTAATCAGATATTGGAGAATTAAGCCTACAATTTCACTTGATGCTTAACTTAGATTGACACACTTCTTTTTAATTCACATTAACTATTTCAGTTTGTTAATCAAGAACACGAAAGCAGATATAACCATCTCTCGATGAACTATACCCATATCAACTTAAATCCTCATATGATATAATTAAACAGAACACCCTAATTAACTAATTCATTATATCTCTATGTGAATTATAATTAAAGAAGGTTTCAATCACAAGTTCTCATAAGATTACGCGCAATATATAGGTATATCTCTATCCTAGACATAAATTATGAAACCTAACAATACGCAAAAATCACAATCACACGTTACTATGATTAGGTCTAAACCCATACTTCATCTCTCGAGTTCATATAGGTTCACAAAGAATTGGTGATCAAGCAACTCATAAATTAAGCATAAACCATAATAGACGAACTGAAAATAGTATCAATGAATTAAAATAGAAGCAGGACAATCTTCACTACACAAAAAGATACATTATAGGCTTAAAAAGTAAATTTAGTTCATAATGAATGAATTAAAAACTGAAATCCACAAAGAAACTAGCATCCTGAATACAAAGATGAATTTAAAGAACGAAAATAGTACAAAGAACCACTGCACTTCTTTAATTCCTTTGCAATCTTTTTGCTCCAACTTCCTCGCTTCAATCCTCTAGAATCACGATCCAAAGTTAGGGTTTGCTAAAGGTGATGATTGATGATGAATTATGATCAATTATTCTCCTTCTCTGCTACTGAATAAGACTTTTATCCTCTCCTAATCACGCCCTGAATCTACCATATTCACATCTCCAGAGTTAGAATTGCATCAGAATACTTCCAAACCTGCCACGCACCCCCGCCCCGGCGGGAAATTTATACTTGGAATACCCCCGCCCCGACGGGTATCTACTCTGGAAATTCTCCACTTTTGCACTACTTTTGCTGCTTTGCCATTCATTTCCTGCCTTAGCCGTCTCAAACTAACCCTACAATACAAAAACAACACAACGCATAAAACAATACTAAAACACAAGAATTACCATCTATTTAAGTCTGAAACATATCCAATTCGTAGGTATGAAACCCACTCATCAGTTGGACTGCAAGAACGTTTAACCTCCTCGAAAGTGTTTCAATTTGTGCTGATAATATAGAAAGTTCATTAAGTCCATCAATTCATGTTTCCCTTGGTTGAGTCATTCTCGTATATGGTCATTGATAAGCAAAGTCATCCATGGTACCTGAAAAGAGAGAAATATAGGAACAGAATTAAAATAAAAACAAAATGTTTAAATTAAGACTAATTTGATTGAAATTAATGATGAAAACAATTATTAAACTAATTCCCTAGCAACGGCGCCAAAAACTTGTTGGTTGTTTTTTCGATCAATATATGCGTGCAAGTATACACGGTCAACAAGTAATAAAGACTAAGTAGAGTATCGTTCCCATAGAGAATTATTTAACAAAAATCACTAAGCACTAACTCGTAACCATATTAATCTTATTTAAACTAATGATTTAATATTTTGAATTAAAATAAGTAATTAAACTAATACTAATTACCCCTAGTATAAAACTAGATAATGAAGACTTGAGATTACAATTTCACCTATTGTTTGATTTAGATCGACACAGTTCCTATTAAGTCAAATTAATTACATCGGATTGTTAGTCGAGAACACGAAGGTAAGATATGACCATCTCTCGATATATCATATATATATCACACTATATCCACAAATGATAGATTGAATGTGAACATCTTAATTAATTAACCCATTATATCTCAATGTGAATTACAATTAAAGAGGGTTGAAGTACAAGTTCTCAATAGATTACATGCGGTGCATAGGTATATCTCTATCCTAGGCACGAATTATGAATTCCATTGCCATGTAGAAGACACAAACACATGCTATTATGACTATATCTAAACCCATAATTCGTCTCTCAATTTTATATAGATTATCACGGTAATTGATAGCTAGGCAATTAAGCAATTGACTACAAATCATAATAGACAATCCAATAATGATTAACAAGATAACAAGAAAGCATATCAAAGAAAATTACACAACAAGATCCATTGTAATCTCAAAATGGAGTTTAGCTCATTATAGAATCAAAATCCTTAATCCACAATTGAATATAGATTGAAAAATACAAATAGAAGTAGAGAGAATTAGGAATTAAGAATAGCAAATCTAAGTTTCTTCTCTTACTTCACTTCTGAGCTTTCACGGATCTTCAATTGCTTCAATCCCCAAATCTAATCTAATCTAGGGTTTTAATCTACTCTAATCTAACCTAATCTATGAAATTAAAGAAGGAATATACAAGATAGATCCTCCCGAGGAGGAATTTCTTTATTGAATCTAGCTCCCTTTCTTCTGCTGCAAATAAGCCTTATTATAGGCTAATTCACGACCCCTTACCCAAGCTTCAATCCGATTGGCCATTTAAGTGAAAGTCAAAATCTGAACTGCCAGACTGGCGCAGCTACACCGCCCACAAGGCCAAACTGGGCGCTACAGAGTTTTGTCTACTGAGGTAGAGCGCAGCTGCACCGTCCCTTAAGCCATCTAGGGCGCAGCTGCGCTTTGCACCAGTTCTGCAATCTTCTGTTCTTTTGTTTCTGCTTCAAGATAAATCTCATTATGTCAGTACTTGGCCAGTTTAAGCTCTTAATACATCCCTTTTGTTCCCAAATGCTACCAAGTCAGTTTCCAAGTATGCAACCTACAAAATAAGAGTAAAATGCATGCAAAGCAACTATAAGAAACAGGATTAAACAACAATTGAAGTTAGTTAATACCCGATAAGTAGATATAAAACCGACTTATCACCAATATCTATGATCTAGAAAGCTATCCAAACCAATTGCATTGGTGCAGACTCTTATAATCTGCTGAGATGAACAACCCTTATAAAAGGGGATATATATATATATATATATATATATATATATATATATAATATATATAATTGGGAAACTAACACACACGTGAGCAACATGTTTAAATGTTATGCATAACGTAGGGTACTATACGTTGATCACATATTGTACTTATTTTTATTGGATTATCAGTGAAATATTATTAATTCTAGCAAGAGTTCTTGGTCCATAGTGACTGCTCAGTATTAAAATCTTAACTATTGGAAAATGTTGAAACCTTTGAATTCTTTTGATAATATTTCTGTCTATAATGACTCATTGTTTACAATTCAAAGAACACATTTGGAACTATTAATACTTCTCTATTTACAACATTATTCTTTGAATTCCCTAGCTATCCTTTATCATTATACCTTTGAGATTGCTAGATTTATATAATTATGCATGTTCACACTTATTATTATATTACTTGTTGGGCAAATTTGTTGCTCATTCTTGCTTTCCTTAAACATTCCGATTAAGGCAGAATAAGGTGAAACGTCAGGTAAGGACAAGGTAAAAGGCAAGGCTACGACGTAGCTTTGTTCTTCTATGATTAGAAGATTTATTATTATGTTGTATTAAGACCTAATTGATGTTATGTATTAAGTATGTTATGAATTAACTTGTGAAGTGTAACAGTAATGGTTGCGAGATTTGGGACGAGAATATTTATGTTTTATCAATGTAAATTATTCTATTATTTTGTTATTTAAATTATTGATATATTAGAACGTGAAGCACCAGATTTGAGATAGAGGTATCTGAATTTGAGGGCGTCACATTTGACATTTGGCAGCATCAGAATAGTCGTAGTAATCCATATGCCGATCATATGCCTGGCTTTGCTTGTATGGATATCCTGAACCATCATAATTCTCCATGTGGGGGGTTTCTTATTCAGATCTGCCCTTTCCTGAATGACATCCAGGGAGAAAGGTGATGAGGATTTAACCGGGGTTGTTTTATTCTGATCCCCCTCAGCTAACCTTTTTTCCAATTCGGCCACCTCCTCCATCTTTCTTCTTCGGGAGGAAAGATTTCTTCGCTCCCGCCTTCTCCTATCTAGGGAAGGACCCTGCCTCCTTCTGTTAGATTGTCTTCAACCTCAGAGCTTGCTTCTGTTGGTCGATTTCACAATCAATGAATACGTGCAAGTATACACGGTCAACAAGTAATAAAGTGAAAGTAGAGTATCGTTCCCACGAGGAAGTATTTAATAAAAATCACCAAGAACTAATTCTTAACCAAACTAATTTTATTTAAACAATCTCAAATCGTGATTTTTCTAATAAAGAAAACTAAATTAACTAATTAAAATGAATTGCTTTATGATTGAATTCAGATAAATAAAGATTAAGACTTCAATATCCCCAATTATGAACTATAAATCAATTATCCAATTATCCCAATTATTATGCCTACTGAATTGTTAACAGGAATTCTCAAATGCCAAAAGTCCTTTTCCAAGCGATCAATTGCCTTCTATTTAATCCAGATTAATCTTGCTATATTCCTATGCAAAACAATTGAATTAAACTCCTTCTAATCCCAATTCCTTATGTGTTACATGCGGTGAACAGATATTTCTATTCAATTCACAAACCTAATTATTCACTTTGTAAATAACTAGGTCACATGATATCATGCCCAGTTCTAACCCTAGAATTCCTCTTTCAATTTCTTATACTGATCAAATAATTAAGCAATAAGCACAAGACAAGATAAATAATTCACCTTGACATAAATAATTAGAATAAATCAAATAATTAATTCATAGACATAAAAAGTTCAATTGAAATCTTAATGAAATAGTTAGTTCATAATTAATGAATTAAAACCAAGAATCCACAACTGAATAGACATTAAAAGATAAAAGTATAATAAGAAAAGAGAATAGAATCTATTGTCAGCAAATCTGATGCTCCCCTCTTGCTCTTGCTCTTGATCTTCAGTGTTCTCCAAGTTGCTTCAATTTCCAATGGCTAATTAAGAACTAGGGTTTATATTCTAATCTAATAGAGTGTTTTATCTAAGCTAAGCTATGTAATCCCCCTTTATTTTATGCCTTACATCATGTATTTATAGGTTACAAGTCCAATTTTTAGCTTAGGAACAAACCTAATTTGGAGTCAAAAAGGTGTCAAAATTCGTCCCAAAACGCGTCCAAGCCTGTCCAAACTCTTCCCCAGCGCTGGGCACCGCGCTGGGATTCTGCCCCCTAGCTCCCCGGCGCTGGAAATGAACTACGAATGGGCGCCCCGGTGCTGGAACATTTTTTGGAAATTTTCTGCTCTGACGTCCTTTGGAAAAATGGCCATAACTTCTTCGTCCGAACTCCGATTTTGATGATTTAAGATGTTCCAGAAAGAGGAGAAGTAGATCTACAACGTTCATTCTTTGAGTGTTTCGAAATAAGGTCCAAAGAAATACTCAAATTGGCTCTGAAGTGACTGTTGTGTAAATGGCAAGCCGAAAATGCGCATCTAGCCACCCAAAACGTCGATCCAAGTAACTTTTGTCCCAATTCCTACAAAACAACATAAAACATGCATGAATAGACATAAACACTTAAAAACATCCAAAAGATTAAGTTCAAATGCACTCAATTATGAGTATAAAACTCATTCATCAAATACCCCCAAACTTAAACCTTTGCTTGTCCTCAAGCAAAAACACAAAAGAACTAAAAATAAACAACGCAAATTAACTACATGAATGCATATGCATGATCTACTTCCTAATATATCTACGAACCCAGTAATCAATCAATATGATATATAGCAACAGGCCTCAAAGATACCATTGATACTCAAACAATTTATCCGATCAAATCAAAGTCCACAACTTTAACCAGTTAGTCAATCTAAACCTGTCATCACCCATGTTGTGCGTGTGTGCTTGTTAACCATTCTAACCAACCACAGTTCAAGATAATCACATAACAAACTTCTTAGAAGGAAAATTTCAGTTCCAATTCAATTACTTTTGTGAACATGACAACTCCGGTTAAAACTAAGCAATTACCAAGTCTAAGGGTAAATACAGGATTTATTTATACTTTTATTCAACCACGAGGGCATTTTTGCTCTTTCTCGTGTTTTTTTCATTTTTTATTTTTCTCATGGCTATGCAATGTCTTATTCCCTTAGGCTTTTCAGTGCTACCTTAACGAGCTTTCGACCAACGACTCCCAAGCCATTAAGACCTTAGGGTGCTAGGTGTAAAGATAATCCCATCGGGCTTACTTACTCAAGTAGCAAAGGCCACAAAACTAGACAAGCATGCCACGATGTTTATTTATTTTTTTTCCTTTTTCTGGATTTTCTATTTTTTTTTTCTTTTCATCATTTCTTTTTTTCATTTTCAGTTTTTTTTTTCATTTTCATTTTGTATATATATATATCCCATAGATTCTCCCAAACTCAAGCTTTTACGTCATTCCAACCTTTACTGCCAGTTCACTAATTTCCTTAAATTTTAACCAAGATTTTCCCTCAGAAACGAATTATGAAACCCTTGAACCAAGTAGATTAAAACAGTTAAACTTTAAGTTCTAACCGGTTACATAAGTTTCAGACAGACTCAGATTATCATCATGATCAAAATTAGAACTCATCATCAATTATCAACATTGTTCAAGTTAACATGCAAAATCAATCTTATCATAGGCCGAGCTAAGACCAGACCAACCGATCACACAGATTCATGCAAAAAAAAATACAATTATACTACATGAACACATACTAATGCAACACATATATGAATATGCAAATAACTACCATGTATTATATGCAACCTAAAAAAAACACAACGCTAACACACAAAAAATGAACTACCATGCAGATAACTAACTATATGCAATACGACACTAAAATGCCCCCAAACTTAAACTAGGTATTGTCCTCAATGGCTGAAATAAAAAAAAAGTAAAGCAGAGGACTTCCCTGAAAATATAGCAATCTTCCTCCTTGTCCGCTAAGTTTGGAGAATAGGCTAGGCACATGGAACAAATTGGGCACCACACTTGAATTTGACTTGAATAACCTGTAAACCATGATAGAAGCAATTTTATTAAATCCTAAATAAATGCAAATTTAAAACTACTAATATAAAACCTAATAAAAACTAAAAAATAAAACTTAAACTTGGGTTTCCTCCCAATAAGCGCTTGTTTTATAGTCTCAGCCTGTCTTCTTCAATTCTCTATCAAATTTCCCTACGAAAATTGAGGAACCCTCCATCCATCAGTAATAATATCTCTTTTGGGAGGTTCCCATTAACAAAGAACCTTGAATTAAAGTCACCTAGCATGCTCTTTGTAGATAGGATCCCCATTAAATACGACAGACCACTAGGTGCTTTCCCTATTGTGTTTGTGATCAAATTATGGCATGGAAGCTTATCAAACACAATGGGCTCTTCCTCTATCTTCTCCTTTTCAACCCACCATGACTCCACAGTTGTACTAGCTCTTATGTTACAAAGAGCTTTGCCTACGACATGACTGCCAATTGGGCATGGTTTTGCAAAACTGCCCGGATTATTGAACTTTGATGGAGGAGGCACATGGGATACTAATGAAATCAGCTCATCTTCGTTGAATCTTACAGTTAAATCTTCGTCGATCTCCTTTTGTTGGTTCCTAATTGTTTCCTCTCTTTCAACATCTATATCATTTGACACATCCGGTTGCAGATTTGGTTCGGGCTCATCATCAGTCTCGTCATCCATGTCATAGAACCAAGTGTATTGAGGATGGTTGTTCAACGCATGTGCTATCTGCCCCAATTGATTTTCCAGATTCTTGATCGATGCACCTTGGCTTTGCATATTCAGCT
Organism: Panax notoginseng; assembly: GCA_016801055.1. Lineage (NCBI taxonomy): Eukaryota > Viridiplantae > Streptophyta > Magnoliopsida > Apiales > Araliaceae > Panax > Panax notoginseng. The sequence continues at coordinate 112,035,526 of CM029020.1, forward strand.
CTATTTGATTCAATTTTTTGTCTTGTTCCTCGTTCCTTTTGTCGGATGCTCTAATGAATTTTTTCAAGGCTTCTTCCCAACTCGATTTCCTCTCTGGTTGTTGTTGAGTTTGATTTTGAAATTCGGATGTATTTTGTTGTCTATGCGCTTGAGCTTAGGCTTGATTGTTGCTCTATGAAAACCCCGGATGATTTCTCCAACCCAGATTATATGCGTTTTGATTCGGGTAAGGTTGGGTAGATCGATTATAGCTCCCTACGAACTGAGCTGATTCCAAATTGATGGCACATTGATCTGTAGCATGACTCCCAGCACATAACTCACAACCCATTGCTACTTGTTGTGTGGATGGTGGACTCCATGTTTTCATTGGTCGAGTCATGTTCGTGTATGGCCATTGATACACAAAGTCATCCATGGTACCTGAAAAGAGAGAAAGAAAAAAAAATTGAAAGAAAATTAAAGAAAAAAAATGTTTAAATTAAAACTAATTTGATAAAAATTAATATTGGCAAAATTATTAAACTAATTTTCCAGCAGCGGCGCCAAAAACTTGTTGGTCGATTTTGCAATCAATGAATACATGCAAGTATACACGGTCAACAAGTAATAAAGTGAAAGTAGAGTATCGTTCCCACGAGAAATTATTTAATAAAAATCACCAAGTACTAATTCTTAACCAAACTAATTTTATTTAAACAATCTCAAATCGTGATTTTTCTAATTAAGAAAACTAAATTAACTAATTAAACTGAATTGCTTTATGACTGAATTCAGATAAATAAAGATTAAGACTTCAATATCCCCAATTATGAACTATAAATCAATTATCCAATTATCCCAATTATTATGCCTACTGAATTGTTAACAGGAATTCTCAAATGCCAAAAGTCCTTTTCCAAGCGATCAATTGCCTTCTATTTAATCCAAATTAATCTTGCTATATTCCTATGCAAAACAATTGAATTAAACTCCTTCTAATCCCAATTCCTTATGTGTTACATGCGGTGAACAGATATTTTCATTCAATTCACAAACCTAATTATTCACTTTGCAAATAACTAAGTCACATGATATCATGCTCAGTTCTAACCCTAGAATTCCTCTTTCAATTCCTTATAGAGTAACAAGGTAATTACTGATCAAATAATTAAGCAATAAGCACAAGACAAGATAAACAATTCACCTTGACACAAATAATTAGAATAAATCAAATAATTAATTCATAGACATAAAAGGTTCAATTGAAATCTTAATGAAAGAGTTAGTTCATAATTAATGAATTAAAACCAAGAATCCACAACTGAATAGACATTAAAAGATAAAAGTATGATAAGAGAAGAGAATAGAATCTGTTGTCAGCAAATCTGATGCTCCCCTCTTGCTCTTGCTCTTGATCTTCAGTGTTCTCCAAGTTGCTTCAATCACCAATGGCTAATTAAGAACTAGGGTTTATACTCTAATCTAATAGAGTGTTTTATCTAAGCTAAGCTATGTAGTCCCCCTTTATTTTATGCCTTACATCAAGTATTTATAGGTTTCAAGTCCAATTTTTAGCTTAGGAACAAACCCAATTTGGAGTCAAAATTCGCCCCAAAACGCATCCAAGCCTGACCAAACTCTTCCCCAGCGCCCCGGCGCTGGGCACGGCGCTGGGATTCTGCCCCCTAGCGCCCCGGTGCTGGAAATGAACTACGAATGGGCGCCCCGGCGCTGGAACATTTTCTGGAAATTTTTTACTCCGATGTCCTTTGGAAAAATGGCCATAACTTCTTAGTCCGAACTCCGATTTTGATGATTCAAGATGTTCCGGAAAGAGGAGAAGTAGATCTACAACTTTCATTCTTTGAGTTTTTCGAAATAAGGTCCGGAGCAATACTCAAATTGGCTCTGAAGTGACTGTTGTGTAAATGGTAAGCCGAAAACACGCATCTAGCCACCCCAAACGTCGATCCAAGTAACTTTTGTCCTAATTCCTACAAAATAACATAAAACATGCATGAATAGACTTAAGAACTTAAAAACATCTAAAAGATTAAGTTCAAACGCACTCAATTATGAGTATAAAACTCACTCATCAGCTTCCCTGGAGTGACTTTGGTTCTTACTCCATGTGTGCCGAGAAACGTTCGGACGGTGTGTCCTGGACTGGTTCCCTAGAAAATGATCCCTCGAATGACTTTAGCGCTTGCTCTTGTCCAGCGAGCGACTTTGGAGCCTACTCTTGATCCGCCGAGAATTATCTAGACGATATGTCCTGGACTAATTTCCTGGCGACCGCCCCCGCCTTTGGCTGTGGCTGATGGCACCATCCTCTCCTCTTACCAAGAGTACCAATTGATGATCAATCTCCTTTCTCTGCAATATTAAGGCCTTCAATGCATCATCGGTCTCCTTTGTCTTCTTTGCCAAGATTGATCTTCCCTCGTCATGGCCATCATCTAGAGACGTGTTCGGGACGGTGCATCCACTACACGGTCTTTAGCTTTCGCTTCCTTACTGACTGTTGAGAACAATCTTTGTTGAGGACCACATGCCCTGTCCTTCGATGGAGCCACATAATTTGCATGAGACCCCAACCGTTTCGAAACTGATGGCCCCAACCGGACCTTGGTTGAACCCCTTCGTTGATGAGGAGGGGGATCCACCGTGGACTAGTCACGGGGTGAGACCGTCTTCTTACTGTTCACCATGATTCCAACCGGAACTTCTGTGTGATTAAAAATTACACAATACTAGAAGGCCTCCTTCTAGCGTCAATGTTAATGCCAAGATTAGTCCATGTGCTCCAATCACTAAAGTGCTTCAAATCGTACACAGAAACGAAATCACACCAAAACCTTGACGACTTGGGCCGTCAGGGGATAGCTCCAGTGTGAGAATAAGTACAAACTAATTAAGGATTAACAATGGAGACTTTATGCTCTAGTGCTAAAATATAATGGATTGTGTACCTTGGAATTAGGGTATAGTCTTGTATTTATAGTGATCATTGTTGGGTAAAATCTAATTACGCACAGGACGCAAGTATACGTGATCAACAAGTAATATAATAGTAAGTAAAGTATCGTTCCCTCAGAGACTTAGTAAGAAATTAACTCTCACAATTACCAATTTTCTATTAATCCTAATTTTATTAAACTAATCAAATTCTAGTTTATAACTAAAAGTATTAAAATTATCAAAATTACCAAACAATCAACAAACCCTAAAAACTGAATTTTCAAGCAAATAATGGAGAATTAGGCTTCCGACTTCACTTTAAGCATCACTCTGATTATTACACCTTTATTCCATTTTAATTCACTATCCCAGTTTATTAATCAAGAACACGTATATAGTACTAGCCACCTCTCGATGTACTAATACCTTATTAACTTCAATCCACAATTAAGATAGAATCAAGTTAAACACCTTAATCAACTAACTCACTATATCTCTATGTGAATTACAATCAAAGAAGGTTTAAGCTCAAGTTCTTTATCTGATTACATGCGATGTCAAGCATATATCTACATTAACATTCATCAAGATTCTGTTCATTCATAAAATTCAAGAACACATGCTATATTAACTATGTCTAGACTCGTATTTCATCTCTCGAGTTCATACAAGTCCACAAAGAATCGTTGATCAGACAATTCATAAATTCAAGCTCAAATTAATATAGATAAACTAGATAATAGCTTATTAAACTGAAATCAAAGATTACATAATCATCGTTCCACTTAAAGATTCGTCTTAAGCCTAAAAAGAAATTAGTTCATCATAAATAAAATAATAACTGAATAAATTAAAGATATCATCCTTTCAATTACAAATATAAAACTAAAGAAGAAGAATAATGCAGAACACCCTTCACTTTAGCCTTAATCCGTAATCGATATGATCGTTCTTCAAAATCTTCACTCCAATGCTCAATATCTAATTCTGTCCTTAATCTCTGTTAATTGCTTTGCATGATGATGATTTTGTTGTTCGTTACTCGATATATATGCCCCACATCAGTTTTGGTCAAAGTTCCATCTCTTTTAGAGTCCATACGCCTAAACAAGTCCTAAAATCCAAGTCCCAACAGAGTTTCAAACCATTCAGGATAGTCAGAATTAGGCACCCCCCGCCCCGACGGGGGTAATAGCTTGTAAAACGTCCGCTCCAATGGGCTAGGCTACTGCTTTCCAACGTGAAGACCCCCCGCGCCGACGGGGGTGTAAAGGTTAAATATGCCCGCCCCGGCGGGCATGCCTTCTGTAAACTGACTTTGTTTTCTTCTTTGCTTGCCACATTGTTGCCACAAATGCACTCCTTTGATGCTCAAATGCCACACCACCACACCTACACATTAAATAACAATAAACAAGTAAAACTAAACATGAAATCAAGGTTTTAACAACAAATAGGCTTGAATTAGAACCCGATTCGTGGATATAAAATCCACTTATCAAAATCCCCCAAAAACTTAAATCGTGCTAGTCCTCAAGCACAAAATAAACTACATGTTATGTAATGCAATGCAATGAGATGTAATGTATCTAACTAACTAACTACAAGTCCAACAGTATTATAAACTTTAAACTTATTCCTTCGGCCTCAAAAAAATCAAGCAAACACTACAACACTTCATATTAAAACCCGTCAATAACTTCTTATCAATCCTCGAATCTTAGACTGTCATTACTGATATAGTGTGTGTGTGATCAGCATCTATGCTAACTGATACTAATCCAAATTCAATACATAACCAATCTCTTATTAGGAATCATACAGAATAAACTCAAAAATTTCAAAAATAGACGAGTTCTAACTAAAATCAAACATTTACCAAGATCGAGGGTCAACAAGGGATACTTATACTTTTATTTTCTATCCACGGGGCTTTTTGCTCTTATTTCCCGTTTTATTATTATTATTTTTCAATATATACACACATGGCTATGCAATGTCTTATTCTCTTAGGCTTTTCAGTGCTACCTTAACGAGCTTTCGACCAACGACTCCCAGACCATTAAGACCTTAGGGCGCTAGGTGTAAAGACAATCCCCTCGGGCTTACTTACTCAAGTAACAAAGGCCACAAAACTAGACAAGCACACCATGGTGTTTATTCATACTTTTTTCTTACTTTCTTTTTTTTCTTTTTTTTATAGCTTATATACCCCAAATATTCCCCCAAACTTAGCTTCTTACCTAATTCTTTGTTTTCACTATGATTTACACTAGCATTATCCTTTAGAAACTATTTATGTATCAATTTAAACTACTCAGTCAACACAGATGTTATTAACGTGCTACCCTTTTTATATCAGTTTCAAACATGCTCAAGATTCGAGTCATAATTCAAAACTACAACATAGTTCTAATACTGGGTACTGTAATTGTTTACTTAATCTCAATCTCATCATTGGCCATAATAAAGATGAACTACAATGACTGCTGGATATATGCAAAACAACACAATTCTAACCAAATTTTTTTTTATATATGGCAAACATAACATAACAAAATGTAGAACTAATAATTAAACTATTTATGCACCTAAGCTACTATGAAAACCTAACTAATGACACTATGCATGCAAACATGAAATGAAAATAAAAACTAACTCCCTCAAACTTGATAACAACAATGTCCTCATTGATGGATAACGCAATAAAATGTGTGAGGACTTCCCTGTAATCGCCTAAGTCTGAGGTGGAGGTGGTTGATCTTCTTCGTCAGAGTCACTTGGTGGGAACCTTGGCATAGAAGCTGGTTGCTGGTATTGGAATTGAGCTGTTGGATTGAAGCTCTAGAGCGTCGCATTCAAAGAAGTGAAAGACGTATTCATAGCTTCAAACATGTGGTCTTGCCTCGCTGCAAGTCAGCGCATCTCTCGGCGTGCTTCCTTGTTGTGCTCATCCACTTGGCATTGAAATTCAAGAAATTGAGGGCTAGATATGGCGTCAGAATGTAGTGCCTCCTCTGCTTCTTGTTCTCCCATCGCCACATCCTCTTGAAACTCGGCATCATCCGAGGTGTCTTCAGCGTCAGCTTCGTCCTCTGAAGCTGAGGGAAATATAAAACCTACTCCTCTTGGATGTGACTCACCCCCGGCCCATACTGTATACCGGGTAATCATTCTGGAATCTAGTAGCTACAGCGGCATCTGAGTGGGTTCATCATCAGACCATCTAAGATCCGCTTGGCGACACAACCCACAAATGAGTGATGGGTGTGGCAAGCTACCTGAAAAATTTTCTCGTAAGCACCGACGAATGGAAAAACTGATTATGGCCCCGACGTCGATGATGAAACCTTGCACAATTACGTATAACAGTAGTGCTGTAACGACCGAGAAATTCGGATCTTATTGTAAAATAATTTTATTAATGTAAATAATAATAAAATCTTATTCTATGTGTTATCAAGATGGTTGTCGTTATATAACCTAGTGACGTTGGAATGTCGTAATATTTGAGCTACGTGGATGAATTAAAGTGTTTGAATTTCCAAGACGAAAATAAAAAATTTTGGGGAAATTTTCTGAAAAACACTATTCATCGGTATTTGCTCGGGATATAATTTTGGATTTCCGAAAAATACGTAATGATGGAATAATAAGATGAGATGGATTATGTAATAAAAATCTAGTTATGGAAAAAAACGATATTTCGCTTGTGGACTTAATTTATAAATGTTAAGGAAGGCGAAATAGTAATGAATATGTAATAATGGTATGATACTTATGTATTGTACAAAGAAATGGAAATGAGTATAATATGAATTATTATACGAGTTGTATGAAGGATGAAATTTTGTATATAAATTCTATAGGAATTAGAATACGAAAATAATACATAAACTATGAGTATATGTATTAAGAAATGTGAATGGACTTGGAAAGATTGATAAGAATTAATATAAGTCCAAGTGAATTAAAGGAAGAGGCCCAATAATTGATTAATGAACAAGCTAGTGTTTATTAATGTAAAGCCCAATGAATTAATTAATCCAAGCCCAAATTAGAATCCATGAATTTGTTGACCCATGGGGCAAACCATAATTATATGGTTAATATGTGGTTACCAAGTTAATGTAGGGACCAAGTATTAAGAGTAATGACCAAGTTAAATGAGTAATGACCAAGTATAGGATAAGTGTTGTGTTAGTCAAGTAATGAATAGTAAGGAGGTGGCATAAAGGAGGTGGGAAGATTTAATGACTAAACTACCCTAACTTTGCAAGTTCTATAAATAGAGAAGACTTACAAGCATTTGTTGGTTGTTCAAATAATCTAGACTACTAAAGTGCTTAAGTGTTAGAGGGAATAAGCTAGCAATAAGTCTCTTCCATAAACCAAGAAGAAGAAGCAAGCTACCTTACCAAGACTTCACAAAAGTAAGACTTCTTCTCCAATTATCTTCCATCTCTATCATGATAGGTTGATAAGAAAAGATAGATTAAGAAACATGAATGATAAGAAGCAAGAAGAATATGTAAGTCATGGACTTAAGCCACAAAAGTTGGTATAAGTCATTTAAACTAACATAAGTTATACACTTATGTGAAGATAATATGAACTTATAAGGAGTTTATTAAGAGAATTGATATGAAGATAAAAGAATTTATATGATCATATGTATCATGTATACCTAAGTAAGTTATATGTGAAGCACGTGTAAAGTATGATGATTAAGAAACTCTAATTGCCATAAGTCATGAATAATCAAATCTTAGGTAGATTATAAGTTGATAAGTTATAAGCTCATGAGGACTCAAAATCCAACAATGAAAATAAGTTGTTCTATTATGTATGTTGAGATGTTCACATGATGAATGAACTTCATTTGTAATGTTGAACAAATCGTAAGAATGAAGATTTGCCGGAAATTGCACGATTGGACGACAATCGTCGAATTCGTAAAATTCTCGGAATGGAAGTCAAATTTTGTGTTTTATCACGGAATTATTGATTTACAATGGAGTTAAGTCATATTTGGCATTTAAGAGTTGCGGACTCGAAAATGACCGAATTCCGACTTAGAACGAAGAAACGAGCGTTGAACGTTCACGAACGTTTATCGTTTCGTTAAAAAATGAACCAATAGGTGAATTTTTAGCAAACGAAGTCAAATAGATAAAATTCTTGGATGATCATGTAGATTACGAAATTTGTGAACCGTAGGCTTTTGAACGAGCCAATTCGGACTTATAACGAAGAAGTTATGCGTCCGGGAAGTTCACAAAAGTTCAAAACTGAAATTTTTATCTGGTGCGCAGAGTTGGCGCCGCGGCGCCAACCCAAGGCAAAAGACCCGCGCCCCAGCGCCATGCACAGTACGAAAAACCTCTGGAGAGTCGCGCCGCAGCGCGGACCATTACGTAAGGACTCGCGCCCCAGCGCCAAATCTGGGACATGCTAGGATAAGGCTCGCCCCGCAGCGCGAGATGTAAGTATAGGACCGGCGCCGCAGCGCCAGTCTCAGAACAAAGATAGTAATGAAGGTTTCTATGTACAAAGAAAAGAAAACCTAAATTAATGGAAAGTAAACATAACTTAAGGTCGATAATGTAACATTGTTAAACTTTGTTAAACCTTAAGGAATGTAATGTAAAGGTTAAGATAGCCTAGTCAAGGATAAATGCAATGGTAATGATAAACCGGAACGAATAGTAACTGAATTTAATACACAATTAGATTGAGAAGAAAGATAAGATATAGTCATATACATACTTGATTATATGTGACCTAATGTAAGGCATTATGTGATCATGTACTGTAGGGACTTGAAAGACTTAAACATAAAGTTAATATACGATAGCAGACGCTGAAGGCAAGTATTCTAACTCTTGTATCAGTTCAATCTAAACAAGTTTAAGATTCATGTATTCTTTCACATGAATTGAGGTATGTTGAGATTAAAGCCAATCCTTTTGGCTAGACTTGATAATCTACTCTTGCATTATCAAATGTTGCTATCTTTTGTCAACTACTTGATATGGTTTTCAAAAAGAAGACTGAAATGTTAAACAAATGTTTTGTCGATAAAACGACAGGCACGTGAGGTTGCCAAATGATTAAACGTACATACGTTTAATGGATGTAGTGTTGATCAACATAGAGTACAATAGGCTGATCACCTAGAAGTGCTCGTAAGTAATATCGGGCTTACAGAACTCGTTCCGGGTTGTCCTTCTCAATAAAGAATGAATACTCGAGGTCTTTGACTGGAGTGAATGTTTTACTAAATATTGTTGTTATTTTAAAACATTTTGAAAGAAAAGACGAAGTGCTACTTTGAATTATCAATAGTACTTCATAACTATTGTTCAGTTATTGAAGATATACGATTTGTATGTGTCAAGCATGTTGTTATTGAATTGTTATACTTGCTGAGCTAGCCATGCTCACCCTTGCTTGAAACATATGAATGCAGCTAAGACTGAACGTCCCGAAGGATCAAAAAGGGATAAAGGAAAAGCTAAGGCGGATTGTTAAGCTGTCTTGTAATAGTATAGGTCTATTGTTTTAATGTAACTGATATTATGACAAAGAACCTTTGTAATGGGTATAGAACCTGGGAAATTGTAAATATTACTTTAATATATATAGAAGTTTATTCGTTCTTTGAGACTATTCAATTGGATGAATGTATAAATGTTGTACAGTATAGCACCATCTGTCGGGTTGGAAGATACCCGGATTTGGGGGCGCTACAAGTTGGTATCAAAGCCTTGGTTATAAAACTTAAAGGGAAAAATAGAACCTTAAGTCATAACCTTAAGAAAGAATAAAGAAGTAAAAGATGGAAAGTAACTCTATAAAAATGCATTATATTATGTTATGTGTTTCTATTATTTCACTGACGTGTACTAATCAAACTATATTGTTTTATTGTAGATGTCAGGAGAAAATGATATGTATAGAGATATTCATGTAGTGAGCGAGGATTCGGTTAATCGGGTAGAGATACTACCAAATCCTGTAGCCGTAGAACCAGAAGTAGTGACAATTGAGTCTGGAGACTCAGACGATTTAGACTATATGTCTATATTTGATGGCATGATAGAGGAGGAGGTGGACGTGATGTCCTTTGATCAGGTTCCACCTATAGAGGAATTGTCTATGGGAGAATCAATGAAGGCATTGTTTATGTCAGTATTGGATAGAAATATCCATTACTGCCAAGAGGTTAAGAAGTTGAAAGAGGAACTCCAAGCTGTCCGAGAGGACAAGGCTAGTATGGAAGGAATGTGGGAAGAGGAGCACGATGATAGAGTCCTAGCTATGGACAAGGTCCGAGATTTGAAAGAAGAAGTCTTTGAGCTCAAACAGGAGCTAAAGACTAAACAGCAGAAGTTGGAGAGGATGTCCTATATATATATAGGAGTTCTCATGTAGATTTCCAGCAGCAGTTAGCTGGATATCAGATAGAAGCAGGACAGACCTGTCATACCATCAGTAGAGATGTTGTTGCCGGTTTGGCCAAAGCAGACTTTGAGAATGCCTTACGGTAGATGTAATCTAGCAATAGCTGGAGTAGCTTAGATATGTAAATATTATATATCTAGTAGTGACGTAAAACCCTCTTTTGTATAAACAAAGGGTAGTCTTTTGTAAATCCCAATTTTTGAAGTAATTGCGGGATGGTAATGTAATCAGCTAAGGCTGAGTAATGTAAACAATGTAGTGTTATACTACAAGTTATGAATCAATATAAGTCTTTTCTTGGAAAATATTGAGTAATGAGTATGAGTTATTGTTTTATTATAAATAATAACAAACCAACAAGAATAAAGTAATAATGATGTGTGTTTTTCTTAACAGCAAAATGCCGCCAAGAAGGAGACAACAAAATCAAGACGCTAATGTTAACCAACCGGAGGGTGGTCCGGTTAATCCAATGCAGGAGTTCGTTAATCTTTTAACGGCTGCATTTAATAGAACGGGGGCTAATATACCTGTGATTCCTGGAGAAGTACGAACTACTACTTTTAAGGATTTTAAAAGTGTAGGTCCGCCGGAGTTCAAAGGAACTACGGACCCTATAGAAGCCCAGATTTGGGTAAAAGAAATCGAGAAAGCATTTGTAATAGCAAATGTTGAGGAGGGTCAAAAGGTTGCCTTTACAACCTATTTGATGAAAGGAGAGGCCAACTTCTGCTGGGAGGCAAACCAGGCTAGGGCCGATATAGGAAATCTAACGTGGGAGAGGTTTAAGGAGATTTTTTTCGAGAACTATTTTCCCACGAGTATGCAAGGAAGGATGGAAATGAGGTTTCTTGAATTGAAACAAGGGATATGACAGTTCTCCAGTATGCTGCCAAGTTTAATGAACTGGCACGATTTGCTCCACATCAAATGGACACTGAAGTGAGAAAGGCTAGAAGATTTGAGCAGGGCTTGAAACCCTAGCTCTATAGCCGAATCTCGGTGTTCCAAAGTACTTCCTTTGGAACCATACTAGAAAAGGCAATCATTGCTGAAGGTGGGAATGAGGCTCTTAGCCAGTACCACAAAGATAAGAAAAATAAGGGCAAGGTTGATGGAGGAACCAAGACTGAGGGAGCCAGTGGAAGTGGAAACGGTCAAAAGAGGAAGGGATTTAACTCTGGGAATACCGGAGTAAAACAAGGGGATTCTAAGAGAAGGATGGAGGCCTGTAAAACCTGCAGGAAGACTCACTTAGGAGTCTGTCTCAAAGGAAAAGCAGTATGTTATAATTGTGGACAAGAAGGGCACATTTCGCCTAACTATCCAAATCCAAAGAAAAATCACGGATGCTTTGTATGTGGATCAATTGACCACATAGCAAAGAACTGCCCGAAGAAGGGGACAGAAGGAAATAAGGGAACTAATAGCGGTAAGTTAGCTATTAGTGGTCCAACTCAGTCGGGAAAATCAATGGCCCGCACTTTTAATATGACGGTCCAAACTGCGGTGGCATCAGGGGATGTAGTTGCAGGTATTATTCTGATCAATAACATAAATGCATACGTGCTTTTTGATTCGGGTGCTACTTGTTCGTTTATAGCATGTGATTTTGCTAAACGACTAGAATTATTTTCCGAAAAATTACCTATACCTTTGAACATTAAGGTAGCAAATGAGGAGATAATTCCTGTTGAAAATATTCATAGGAGTTGTTGCGTAGAGGTACGAGGTTGTAAGTTATCGGTAGATTTAATACCGATAAAGTTAGAAGAATTCGACGTAATTCTAGGAATGGATTGGTTAATTAATCATGGGACAATTATAAATTGCCAAAAGAAATGTGTGAGAATCAATTCGTTGAAGCAACCTTCTGTAGTATTTTACGGTAGTAAGTTGTCGGGACGTCCATGTTGCCTTACGATGACACAAACTAGAAAATTATTAAGGAAGGGTTGTGTAGGTTACCTTTGCCATGTTGTGGATACCCAGAGAGTGGGAGCAACTATGGAACAAATACCTATAGTAAATGAGTTCATGGATGTATTTCCAAGTGAGTTACCGGGGTTACCGCTGGATAGGGAGATCGAATTTGTGATAGACGTTGTGCCAGGAGCGGCACTAGTCTCAAGGGCACCGTATCGTATGGCGCCGGTGGAAATGAAAGAACTAATGGTTCAGCTACAGGAACTATTGGATAGAAAGTACATTCAACCAAGTGTTTCTCTGGGGGGCACCAGTGTTGTTTGTCAAGAATAAAGACGGATCGTTAAGGCTTTATATCGACTATCGGGAGTTGAACAAGTTAACGATAAAGAATAAATACCCATTGCCCAGGATCGATGATCTCTTTGATCAATTAAAAGGGGCAAAGTATTTTTCTAAAATAGATTTGAGGACGGGGTATCATCAGTTGAAAGTTAGGAAGGAAGATGTACCAAAGACGGCATTCAGGACTCGTTATGGTCATTACGAGTTTCTGGTGATGTCATTTGGGTTGACGAATGCACCAGCTGCATTTATGGATATGATGAACAGAATGTTCAAACCATATTTGGACAAGTTCGTCGTAGTATTTATCGATGATATTCTAGTCTATTCTAAGACTCCAGAAGATCATGCTGAACACTTAAGATTAGTGTTGGAAACACTAAGGAAGGAGAAGCTATATGCGAAATTCACCAAATGTGAATTTTGGCTGGAAAAGGTGCCGTTTTTAGGTCATGTCATTGACCAAGAGGGGATTTCAGTAGATCCAGCGAAGGTGGAAGCAGTGATGAATTGGGAACAGCCGAAAATGCCGACTGAGGTACGGAGTTTCCTAGGGTTAGCAGGGTACTATCGAAGATTTATCCAAGATTTTTCGAAGATAGCTACCCCGTTGACTAATTTGACAAGGAAGACGGTGAAATACGTATGGGCGGATAAATGTGAAGACAGTTTTCAATAACTGAAGAAAAGATTAAGTGAAGCGCCTGTTTTGTCGTTGCCTGATGACACCGGAAATTTTGTGGTGTACAGTGATGCTTCGCATAGAGGACTTGGTTGTGTGCTTATGCAGCATGACAAAGTCATTGCGTATGCGTCACGGCAGTTGAAGGATTATGAGAAAGTTTATCCTACTCATGATCTAGAACTGGCCGCAGTAGTGTTTGCCTAAAGATATGGAGACATTATCTTTATGGGGAAAATGTGAGATATATACGACCATAAGAGTCTAAAGTATATCTTCACTCAGAAGGAGTTGAATATAAGGTAGAGAAGATGGCTAGAGTTGATAAAGGATTATGATTGTGAAATCTTGTATCACCCTGGAAAAGCCAATATAGTTGCCGACGCCTTAAGTCGGAAGGGTCGGGAAAAGTTGTCTATGTTAACGGCTCAAAATGAGTTAATAATAGAGATGGCTAGGATGGAATTAGAGGTAAAGTTGCCAATTGAGGCGGAGCAGAGACTGTTTGCGACGGAGATGCAGTCTACCATCGTAGAAAGAGTCAAGGAAGTACAACTCACAACAGACGAGTGTAATCAAATGAAGAAGCGGTTATCTGAGAAGGAAGATGTTAAGTATAGTCTTGATAATGAAGGATTATTAAGATTTGAGGGAAGAATTTGGGTTCCGAAAGAGACGAAATTAAAGGAGCAAGTGTTACAAGAAGCTCATAATTCGAGGTACTCGATACATCCTAGTAGCACTAAGATGTATCAAGACCTTCGACAGAGTTTTTGGTGGCCGAACATGAAGAGAGAAATAGCAGAGTATGTGAGTAGGTGATTGACTTGTCAAAAAATTAAGGCTGAACATCAACGACCCAGTGGCTTATTACAGTCATTGGAGATTTCAGAATGGAAGTGGGAGCATATTACGATGGATTTCGTGGTGGGACTTCCGACAACAAAGAAAGGATATGATGCAATTTGGGTAATAGTGGACCGGTTGACGAAGTCGGCTCACTTTTTGCCAATTAGGGTCAAGTATAACTTAGACCAATTAGCTAAACTTTATGTTAAGAAAATCATTTCCAGACATGGAGTACCGGTATCGATTGTGTCAGATCGTGATCCACGATTCACATCGAACTTTTGGAGGAGTTTGCAAGAGCAGTTGGGAACACAGCTGAAGTTGAGCACGGCTTATCATCCTCAGACTGATGGGCAGAGTGAGAGAACAATTCAGACGTTAGAAGACATGTTGAGGTCTTACGTTATGGATTTCAAGGGTAGTTGGGATGATCACCTACCACTAGTAGAGTTTGCGTATAACAATAGTTATCATGCAAGCATAGGTATGCCGCCTTATGAAGCTCTGTATGGAAGAAAATGCAGAACACCTTTGTGTTGGGATGAGGTGGGAGAACGCCGTATGCTAGGACCAGAATTGGTGCAGCAAATAGCGGAGGTGGTAAAGTTAATTCGGATGCGTCTTGTCACGGCTTAGGATAGACAGAAAAAGTATGCGGACTCACATAGACTAAGTCGAGAGTTTGAGGTGGGTTTTATGTATTTCTAAAGGTATCTCCCTGGAAAGGAGAGATACGCTTTGGAAAGAAAGAAAAGTTAAGTCCAAGGTTTATAGGACCTTTTGAAGTGTTAAAACGGATGGGAGAGGTAGCTTATATGATAGCATTACCTCCAGACCTAGATCGAATACATAACGTGTTTCACGTATCTGTATTACGTCCATATAAGCCGGACTATAAGCATGTAATCGAGTATGAGCCAATTCATATCGAGAAAGAATTAACGTATGAAGAGTTGCCGATGCAAATCATTGATAGAAAGGAACAAGGTAATACCATCAGTGAAGGTATTATGGAGGAACCACGATGCTGAAGAAGCAACGTAGGAACTAGAAGAAAAGATGAAGAAAAATTTTTCACATCTATTTGATTAAAGTAAGACGAGATTCTGGGGACAGAATCTTTATAAGGGGGGAAGAATGTAACGACCGAGAAATTCGGATCTTATTGTAAAATAATTTTTTTAATGTAAATAATAATAAAATCTTATTATATGTGTTATCAAGATGGTTGTCGTTATATAACCTAGTGACGTTGGAATGTCGTAGTATTTGAGCTACGTGGATGAATTAAAGTGTTTGAATTTCCAAGACGAAAATAAAAAAATTTCGAGAAATTTTTCAAAAAACACTATTCATCGGTATTTGCTCGGGATATAATTTTGGATTTCCGAGAAATACGTAATGATAGAATAATAAAATGAGATGGATTATGTAATAAAAATCTAGTTATAGAAAAAAACAATATTTCGCTTGTGGACTTAATTTATAAACGTTAAGGAAGGCGAAATAGTAATGAATATGTAATAATGGTATGATACTTATGTATTGTACAAAGAAATGGAAATGAGTATAATATGAAGTATTATACGAGTTGTATGAAGGATAAAATTTCGTATATAAATTCTATAGGAATTAATAATACGAAAATAATACATAAACTATGAGTATATGTATTAAGAAATGTTAATGGACTTAAAAAGATTGATAAGAATTAATATAAGTCCAAGTGAATTAAAGGAAGAGGCCCAATAATTGATTAATGAACAAGCTAGTGTTTATTAATGCAAACCCCAATGATTTAATTAATCCAAGCCCAAATTAGAATCCATGAATTTGTTGACCCATGGGGCAAACTATAATTATATGGTTAATATGTGGTTACCAAGTTAATGTAGGGACCAAGTATTAAGAGTAATGACCAAGTTAAATGAGAAAATGACCAAGTATAGGATAAGTGTTGTGTTAGTCAAGTAATGAATAGTAAGGAAGTGGCTTAAAGGAGGTGGGAAGATTTAATGACTAAACTACCCTAACTTTGCAAGTTCTATAAATAGAGAAGACTTACAAGCATTTGTTGGTTGTTCAAATAATCTAGACTACTAAAGTGCTTAAGTGTTAGAGAGAATAATCTAGCAATAAGTCACTTCCATAAACCAAGAAGAAGAAGCAAGCTACCTTACCAAGACTTCACAAAAGTAAGACTTCTTCTCCAATTATCTTCTATCTCTATCATGATAGGTTGATAAGAAAGAACGGATTAAGAAACATGAATGATAAGAAGCAAGAAGAATATGTAAGTCATGGACTTAAGCCACAAAAGTTGGTATAAGTCATTTAAACTAACATAAGTTATACACTTATGTGAAGAA